>JAXDDW010000195.1:497500-615927 GCA_034670385.1 Hoplostethus mediterraneus
TCCATCACTATCCACAATACCGTCGCTTCCTAAGAGACTGTTAGAAGGCTGAAAGTCGTCGTTATCAACGCGGCACCTCACTATGACAGTGGCTGTGTAGCGGGGAGGTCTAGCCGAGCATCTCTGTGGCAGCTTGAGGCTTCAGCGCACACGATGTAAATGATCCCCTCAGTTTTGTCCTCTCTGTCCTGCTGTCCAATGGACCATTGGAAAAAAAACGTGCTCGCACACAGGGGACACTTTGGGAGCGAGCATAATGCGGCTCACGCTGCTGTATTTTATGCTTCCGTGAGCGGAGAGGAGAGAAACGGGGGGGAGAAAAAAAGGCGCCAACAGAACCAACAAGTCTGCCGTGGACCCCGCTGCTGAGACGCCCGCCGGAGAAGGTCACCGTTGCAGACGGTGTCAAAGCGCGAGGCGAAAAAAAAAACCATAATTGCATTCACACCGCATGCTCAGACAAATGCTCCCCGCAGACGTTTGGGTCAGTTAATTGGAATTTCACTTAGTGCCAACGGACCATCAAGTGAGGCACTGGGTTTTTCTGCGCTGGCCGCTGTTCATATTGTGCTGTAATAAGACTTGAAAGAAACCTCCCACACTGCTCTAATTACAAGTCTCCAGACAGTACGGGAGGCGCAGTGTTTGCTCGGAATGGAAAATGAGTGTTAGGATGCATTTAACAATTAAAAGGGATTGTCTAGTCTAATAAATGTATCACATGTTGTACTACACCTACATCTTCTGCTGGGTGAGTCATGTAGCGTCCAAAGGTCTGTGATCATTGATATATCGTATTTGACATTGCTCTTTTTTGTGTTTCTTTTCTTCTGAGGTTTTAGCAGCATGTGTCATCATTCTTCTGGAGTTGTAGAGATATACCAACAGCACCGTGACCTTTTTTCAAATGCCGAAAAAGAAAAATATTGAATTGCAAAGAAAGTGCAAAAGTGAGAAAAATGTGCCTCTGTGTAACAACTGGAGCCAGAGTGTGTCCACTGTCCCTCCCCAGGACTTGAGGGAGTTCAGGGTTGCTGGTTACGTCACTGAGGAGACGGTACAGAGAGCAAGATGCCTCTCTGGCATTTGAGGACTTCATTCAGACTTCCATCGTGGAATGAGGAGTAGTCTCGTCTTTGTGCTCTCAAAGTTTAAAAATGTATTAACGCCTACACAGGGTTGACATTTTGAGTGTGTTGCTCTTTCTTCTTCGTATTCCAGTTCTGTCCTGCACCTGTCTGGGATGTTCTGGCTTTCCCCTAAGATGTGCTCTCCAGCACAAATCACCCCTCTCACTTCTGCCTTTCCAACACACACAACTCTGGAGACTATTTGCACTCTTCCAGAGAACATTTCGTCATGCAATATTGTCACGTCGCAGCTGTGATATGCTACAGCCAGATAACATCAGTGTCCATCAGCTCCAAAACTCCCTTCTCCATAGCCTTGGGGAAGCGTTAAGGGCGGGCAGGAAGCCGTCCAGGTCTAGTTTCACCTCCTCACTCCGCGTCCTCCGCCATATATTAAATCCCACCCACTCCCTTGGAAAGCTGAGGGCCCATAAAATGCACCACAAGACAGAGGAAAGGAGCAATCATTACGCGCAATTTATAAACCATTAAGAACCGTATTAAAAAAAAAGCCTGCGGTCTAATTCACCCGGTAGTGGACCCTGGCAACAAGGGTGGCTGAGGAGGAGAGGAGAGTTCATTTAGGGAGTGTGTTCTGGCCGGTGAGTGTGTGTACGCTGTTAATAGGGTCCGGGGGGTGGGTCACCTCTAGCCTAGGGAGGCTGCTTACCTCTGTACTGATGCTCACCTCAGCAGCGGGAGGGACGGCGAGAGAGAGAGTAAGAGAGTTGAAGAGACCTGATATTACACCCGGCCCACCCAGTCATCTCTGTATCTTAAAAGTAATTGTTTTTCGGGGGGTTTTTCATAGCCGCGCAGTCGAATTGAGTATTTCGCTGTAGTGAAAATAGAAAAGTAATGACATAAATTGTTTCCGCAAAGCATACCGGGCTGCACTGTGTGTTATACATCACCGCGGTGCTCTGACAAAATAGCGGGATCACATAGTGGAGTACGTACAAGGTCAAGAGGGTCAATAACTGTGGCGTTGAGAGCGTCTGCCCGGAGCCCGAGGCCCCCGCTCTCCATATCACAACAACACCACAGTCAATACGCTCCAAATTGAGCCTTCATGCAGAACGCTGCACAAATCGATATTCTTAAAAAGGTTACACGTCAAACTATTAAATACTTTATTGATCCATACGCGATATGTAGCGCTTATATAGAAATCTATAGATGTTTTAACCCGACGGTGAACGGGGTTAAAAGTAGGAGTGAGTAGGAGACATCTCTCTCACTCTCCCAGAGTATCATGTAGCGAAGTAGGTGTGGGAGAGGGGGGAATAATTCTATTTCGGCCGAGCGCCCTGATAAACGCTGCTCTCTCTTTCTCTCTTTGTATGGGAGAGAACATCATGTCAAACTGAATGCCAGGATTTGACAGTTTAATGTTCCTGGCATGCGGTTCGACATGACTCTCCCATACGAAAATAGAAAATGTAATGGGGCTACCTATAACTTAGACCGCACAAAAGCTATTTTAGGAATATCTCCGCCAACACGCCGAACATCCCATTTTCAACCCATTCATCTTCTTTCTTATTGCTGTCAACGTCGGGAGCTGAGAGAAAACTCCCCTATAGCCCCGGGGCCCCGCGACAGTCATGCAGCATGAATACAGCTTTTGGTGTCAAACCTGACTATCGCAACACATAATATAACATTCACTGCCTTTTTTTCCCCACTTCATCCATTGGCATCCATTACAGAGCTGCCACCGCGGAGAACAGCGGGGTCAATCGGTGCATTAGCTTAGCCTAGCGGATACATTGTTGTTGTCTGGAGTGATGTACAGGCCCAGATCTCTGTTTTGGTGCTAATTTCTCAGGGTAGGGAATTGTCAAGGAGGCTAGTTTAATGTAGAGCTGAGCATCTTAGCAGTGTTGAGTGTGGGTATAGAGGGGGGGGTGGCTCTGGGATGCACTCAAACAAGGTGATAACTACATCCTGTCCTGCGTATTGCTAAACTTACAGGACGTACTCTAAAGCTGTCAGAGTCTTTATAAGTGATGCAACGGGGGAAATGAAAACAAAAGCAGGTGTTGCTGAGGACGGGGGGGGTTGGTTTCTGAACGTGAGAGATGGAGAGAGAGCAAAAGGGAGAGGAGGGCGTGGCCAAGACAGATGGAGACGGAGAACGGAGGTGAAGGGTACAGAAATGCAAAAAAAGTGTGGATGAAATTGCAGGCCGAGGCAAGAAAGGAGAATCAGGTGCCGGGATGAGTCGGCTGGCAGTCACAGATTATTACCTGGGTATGATAGTAATAGATGAGCTACCTCAATCAGGTGTGGACAATAGGAATAGAAGAGCATGTCCTACAGTATAATGTGCGGCGCATTACAGTTTTGATAGCCTGTCTGACAGCCTTTTTTAACCATTACAGCAGCAGAAGTTAAAGGGAGCACCACGGGAGAGAGGTAAGGAGGTAGGTAAGTATGGAGATGTAGAAAAGCTTCGGGGAGACACGCAGAAATAAGTGTCCAGAGGCAGTTATGGATGTACAGTCAATAGAGAGGCAGAGAATAGGGAGGGAGAGAAATCGAAAAGGGCACAAGAGAGCAAGAGCAAGAGAGTGGGACGGAGAGAAAGGGGAGTGACAATGAAGAATGGAGGCAGTTACAGATATCTGGTGAGCGATCTGTTATTACAGAAGGAGGGAGACAAACAGCTTCTTTTTACAGAGAAATAAAGACACTCATCAATTTAAATCAGCAGGGTTCCCGGACCTCACCTTTTCTCTGTCAGATGCCGGGGTGGTGGAGGCGTGCTCCCCCCCCCCCCCCCCCCTCCTCTCGTCCATTCATCACGCGGAGGAAGAAGACACCCCTCCAGGGGCATCCTGGGTAATCTTGCGTGGCCGGAAACGTGGCGACGGTGAGCGGATGGCGGCAGGACCCTTTGTTATTTACTGCTCACTTAGCCCCTCTGCCCCCACGACACACACACAATTTATGAGGACAATCGTCAGGCCCGCCGCGCTCCATTGGAGCACTCCCTGATGGATGTAGAGAGAACCAGGAGAGAGAGAGAGAGAGAGAGAGAGAGAGAGAGAGAGGGGTGGTGGGGGGGGGGCAGGGAGACAAGGTTTTTGGTACGGGGGTGTCTTACAATCTTCATTACTGTAAATTAAATAGATCATCGAGCCTCATAAGACACAGAGTCAAATAGAGTGTGTCGTACATGCGGAGAGGGCTAATGAAGACGATCGCATCCTCCACACACACGCGACGCGGAGAGGCAGGGAAAGTCATTTCAGGTATGGTAATGAACACTTGCGCAGGCGGGCTCGGCGGCCTCGAATATTTCCGAAAGACGCGAGCTTTGGTGATAATGGTCTCATCTCTGTGCTGGGAGAGATGTGAGCGCCCGCTACCTGCTCATATGTCTTGCAAAATGCCACTGACGCACCAAATGTCACCAGAATGTCAGCTGTTCCTCTTGTCTGTGTTTTTCCGGCAGATTCATTTTTTAGCAGATATCTCTCTCTCTCTCTCTCTGGCTCTCTCTCTCTCTCTCTCTCTCTAGCCTCCAGACGTACCTCTTGCACCCTATCGGCACTTCTCCAAAAAACCTCGACCAACCCCTTGTTCCCCTCTCACTCTGCGTTATTGCCGTGGCAGAACACGTACGGGCGGTCTTCAATCATAACACTCCATTAGAATAATCACTGATAACAAGTCCATTTTCATAAAGAGGCGGGAGAGTGGGATTAATGAGCTTAACCCTACTTATGTTCCATTCATTCTGTGCTGTAAATCAATAATCCAGTAATAATGTTCTTCAGTGGGGCAACAGAGCCCCGGCAGCAGCATCCTCTCTCTCTCTCCCTGAGATATTTGAGCCGCCCTATCTCCTTTGTTCTCTATAAAGTTGCCTTTTGGGACAGTCAGGACCAAACACATATATTTTTAGTCTTTTCTACACAGTCTGGTGTGAAACAACACTGGGGATCGGTGAGACTCGGAGAGGCAGAGAGCACACATGAGGGGAGGGCAGAGAGAGAGAGAGAGAGAGAGAGAGAGAGAGAGAGAGAGAGAGAGAAGGTGCAAAGCAAAGCAGAGGAGAGGAGGAGTGATGGGGCTGAGAGAGCAGGGGAGAACATGAAAAGCATGGTGGGGAGGCGGTGAGATGGAGAGAACAGGTGGAGGGGTTGACTGGTTTGTTCTACATTTATATTGGTGCCTTATATTTTACCACCCTCTCTCTCTCTCTCTCTCTCTCTCTCTCTCTCATAAACAAACTCGCTGTTTAGTGGTTGCCTCTTGTTCAGTCATGAATACTCTTTAATTTCATTTTGGATGACGACGTTCTCTTCTTTCTTACAAATCTATTGGGTCAAAGGCCAGTTGCCCTCTCACACCCTTGCTTTTCATCTCTGATTAGTTAAATGAAAGCAGTACAGTGAAAAACGGGCCTGGACATTTCATAATTACAACGTATTGTGCACAGATACACATTCGGGGAACTTGCAGCATACTAACCTGTGGCTGTTAACATTTAAAAGTCTCACCTTTAAAGTCTGTCGACAGCGACGTGACAGTGACAGATGACACAAACAACAGAGTCTCTAACAAAAATGTAAAAAGTTTTGCTCCACCAATTGTCTAACTATGTGCCCTGGACCCTTATTTCCCCCCCCCCCGAGGTGCTGTTGTCATGGCGACAAGGGCACGGCGTGACATATTTAGTTAGAGGTGTCTTCACTCGTCTATAACTCGGCGCTATCGAACTTTGTCACAATTTACAACACTTGAGGAAATCAGTTTTTTTGTTTGTAGCTGTTTATTGCAGGAGTTATATACAACTCCCATAATCCTCTCCTCATATCCAGAAAATACTACTCTCTCTGTGCTATCTTTCACTGCTCATGTCAACATCTAAGGAACTAAATCTCCTTTGTTTTTTGGGATATATATTGTTGGAAATTCGTATCCAAAAGGTAGGACTTTACACTTTTACAATGATCTTTCAAACTGTTTTCAGTTCGGCCTCTAGTGTGCAAAGTGTGTTTTTGTCCCATCTCAGCCTTATCTCTCTATCTGCATTTACAGTACAGGTTGAGTGTACGCTACGTTATATGAAATGTGTTGTAGAAAACATTTAACATTATCGGTTTACTCACTGGCTACATCTGCTAATAAACACAGTTTTATCTTATTTTGCAACGTGCTCGTACAGGATGCACCACGCGGTCTTTGTCCCAGCCCGTAGTGAGAAGGAACGGTGGCGTTTGATAGCTAGGAGCTGTCCCCCCCCCCCCCCCCCCCCCCCGGGGGTGTAGCGCCACTCTGCCCTGGTTGGAGGGGACGAGGGCGGAGCTGGGGGTTCATTTGAAACGTGTTGGAAGCGTCACAACACAGAAAGCCTCTACTTTGCCCCAGCTGGCTACGCTTCCCCTCTCCTCCATCCCTAGCTCTAGCTGCTCACAGCCCCAGGATGAACTGGGGGGTGGAGGGGTGGGGGTGGTAAGGGAGAGAGAGAGAGAGAGAGGGAGAGAGTTGGCAACCTCTGCTGCCCACGTGCCAGCGCCAAGCCCCAACACTGCACCGCCAGCATCAGCAGCAATACCTGCAACGGCACTCAGAACAGAGGGGTAATAGACCACGACATAACCTGACGTCGCATTTATTCAGATAATGTAGGCAAATGTTAACGCAACAGCAACTGATAGGGACGTCATCTCTCTCTCTCTCTCTCTCTCTCTCTCTGTCCTTTCCCGGTTTTTAGGAATGCACCACCACCGAGTCAAGTCAACTGGCGAAGGGTCGGTGGCAGCAGATCAGGTGCCTGCTGCTGTGAGTGTTGCCCCCCCGGTCCATGAGTGTTTTAGCTGACGCAGCCTCTACCGATCCTCAGGTGTTTACAGTCAAAGAGAGAAGGGAAGGCAATCTCATATCCAGCTTACTTAGATTCACCTCTCAAATCTATTATCCTTCCGCATTATGCACATCAAGTAGATTAGCAATGAATTTTTACTGCTATTACATAACACTAAAATGGGCATGAACTGTGGAGGATAATTGGAAGCGTGGCGTCATCGGGATAACTAGTATCTTGCACGCTGCGAATTCCTACTGCAGATGAAGTGAACCTAGCAAACTTAAGAGTGCAACACGAGTTCAGCACTCCCAGATGAGCCGGTGGTGGTGGGGGGGGGGGGTAGATAAGACCAGTAGTAAGAATGAAGAAACACCAGGGGCCATCTGCATATGTTATTACACAGACTGGCGTCTTACTCTAAATCCCAACGGTGGGAAAGCATCCAGCAATCAGAGCACATATGGCTGGGCGACCGGCGCGTGTGTGTTATCCTTCAAATGTAGGTTAATGAATTCAGGAGCAGGCTGTGTGCTCACGACCATCATATCTTTAACACCCTGACAGACACACCTGCCAATCTGTGGCTGGGCTGTCTGTCGGGTGGGGGGGGGGGGGGGGGGGGCGCGGGGCGGGTGGGAGGAGGGAGGGGGGTGGTAGGGGGGGCGGGTGGTGCTAGCCTGTTGGGTGACAGCACCGCCAGAGATGCTGGGACACCCAGGGCAAGCCCATTCATCAGCTACACATCAGGAGCTAATGAAACACACAGAGAGAGTGATTAAGACACAGACACCTACTACAGCAGCCCCCCATGCTTAATGCATTAATCACAGACACTTTCTGCGTGTGTGCGTGCGTGCGTGCGTGCGCGTGTGTGCGTGTGTGTGTGTTGGAGGCGTATGTGTTGTGTATTTCTTAGTGGGGTGGCTGCTGCACGTGTGCAGAAGGTGCTGTTGTCCTCTCTCTCTGTTTGCCCTTGGATACGGTCCACCACCTTTGTGGCTCTGCCAGTAAAAAGCCCAGGGCTCGGGCCGGACATTAATACAAGACGCTGTTCTCCCGCTGATCATTAACTCTAGGTGTTAATTGATTAATTAAACCTGGCTGATAACGAGTGAACACCAGATACCCTACACTACATTCTGTCTTGGAAAGGCTTTGCCCTGTCTGCTCAGCAAATGAATAATACAATGCAGATGGCACGAGCTTTATATATTTATTTTCGGGAAGAGTGTATTTTTCCGCAGCCGATTACTCATTGCCGTCTGGTTATATATAAGTTTGTCATATGAACTTGGGGGCGGGGAGCCACAGCACCTCTTTCAGAAGTCTCAAACTATGTTGCAGCATTAAGGCAATGCTACAAATTGGTTCAGATGACGTCTGAACGCCATCTGGGATGGAACCGACAGAGAGGAGCTGCACACTGTTTATGACAGAACCAAGATGAGGTTTTAATACCCGGTTTTATTACCTAACAAACGAAGACAGACTGAAGGTGATTATTTATATCTATTAATTAAGTTAATTAAGATGGGAGGATTTGCTTCCCGCGCCCCTGTTGTTAATTACATCTATGTCTACAGTGCAGACGAGATGCCGTTAATACAGATGTCATCTCTGCACAGCTACCAGTAGAGATTAGCTCAGCAAGTGTGTGTGTGTGTGTGTGTGTGTGTGTGTGTGTGCATGTGAGAGTGTGTGTGTGTGTGTGCATGCATAGGTTTATATATCAGTGTCACCAATAGTAACAGCCTTTTCTCTTATCAAATTCAAAGTTATAGTTACGAACAGTAAGGCACCGTAAATTCGGATTTACTCCGAATTGAGTAAAACAGGAGGCGGAGCTCACGTGACTGGAACAGGCAAGAGTTTGAATCAGAAATAGTGCAGTGGAAAGTAAAGGGTGTCACATGGATGTATACACTTGGATATCAAGTTTTCCACCGTGAACAAATATTTTTTCAGCAAATTTGACGATGACTAAAACAACCAAAGCAGTGACAGGTTCTGGTTGTGCAGTGTGTCTGTTGTGAGACAACACGTTGCAGTATCGTAGTGCAGAATCTGTCCCTCACTTAAAAGCAGCTGGAGCAGACTGCCAGAGAGTTATTCAGATGAAATATGTGTGATCCCTCGAAATGAAGAAGGCATTTTCCCTCATTGTGTTCTGCGTGTCTTTGTCCAAAGCGGCCCGGCGGTTCAACTTGCTGAGTGCGCAAACCCCACTCTCTCCCCCGCTCTATCTCTGTCCCTTCCCCGGCTCGCTTCTGTTACTGCAAATGGGACGGTGACCAAGGGGTCTGCACTACAAGCAGCAGATTAAAGGATTACCATTAATTAGATGTCAGGGACAGAGAGGGGCTTTGCCTGTCTTGGCCATGATACAATATCTGTTAATCTGCTTCGCTCCTGGATAAAAAGAAATCACTCCATTGACAGAAAAAATAGGAAAAAGCGGTAGGGGTCTAGGACAGAATTGAAAACAAGGGAAAAAGAGGTAAAGGAGCGAGAGGTGGATATAGAGATTGGAGGGAGGGATGAAAGAGGTGTGAAAAAAGAAAACATGCTTGTGGTCCTCTTGAATGTACATTAAGCATTTCCTGTGGAAAGGGAAGGAGCTGGACATAATAGGAGGGATGAGGGGGGGAGGAGAGACCAGAAGGAAGCACCAAGGAGTTAATAACAGAAGGATCTAGGGCGAAACAAAGGATGGATGAGAGGGGTGAAGTGGTGAAGTGGTTGGGGCCCGAGTTGTGACTGCGTAGAGAGGAACACTGAGCACGGGACAAACAGGACGAACGGGACAAAACAGGGGGTTTTTTTTTGACGCCGTTGGCCAAATACTGACTGGAAGACGTTTGTCCGTTTCATCTGTCAACGGTCCTGCATCGCTGCAACTGTATGAGAGTGAAAAATGACCAGCTGCACATTTCAGATATAGAGCTCCTTTTGTAAGCAAGTGTCATTTGTAATTGAGGGCTTGGTCGGGTGGATGGCAGGTATGCCAGGTGATTGACAGGTGATTGGTCAGAGTTTGATAAGGCACTGGCCCGTAATAGAAGTCCTGACCCTGCTTTCTGTGCTATTAACCCAAACCAGATAGGCTGACTTGACTTCATCTTTCTTTGACAGGGGGGTTTGGTACTGTGCCCCCAGGCCAGGAGAGGACGGGCCGTCGGGGTCGTGTAAAACACCCCTCTACACCTAACAGATAACCCGCACCCTGTGGGCATCCTGACTGCAGCCATTGTCATCCCAGTCTGGCAGGGCGCCTGCAGCTGTACGACTTGCACTAGCGTGTTCGCTCAAGAAAGCAACACCGGGCATCATTCATATGAAACATAAACGATCTGCAAAGTGAGTTTGATCTAACAATACACAGCCATGCATTCTGCGTGTGTTGGCTCGGCTGAACGCCTGGAGGCAAGTGCGAATTCTTGTTGCACTTGGTGCATTCGTGTCGCGTCTAGTGTAAATTTGAGTTGTGAAGGGGTAATTGATGGAGGAAGGCTGCGACATCATTTTCTTATGGCCAGGCACGGGGCACTCCCTCTATTTGAGGAGAGGGACTCTGGGCACCCCTATGAGCCCCTCTCGCCTGAGACGCTAATTACTTTGGGGACCTGGAGAATTCAAAGGATTTAGATAGGGGGAAAAAAGAATTTCCAATTTACTGCACCACTTGATGTTTGTCTTCGTTTGCGGTATGACTTGCGCTTTGGAAAGCAAACGGACACAAAGTGCACATTTGTGCCTCCAGATAAAAGCGAAACATTATTAGACCGCTGTCAGCGCTGTGTTTATCCCCGGGGAGTGTGTGTGTGGGTAATAATCTCCTGGACAAACACACTGTAACCTCACCCCCCTACTCTGTCAGAGCTATCTTCATCTCGCAAAGCCCAACCCCTGCCTGCCCCGCCGTCGACATTACTGTCATGCTGCGGAGACGGCAGACCGAACCCTTTTTTGCGCCGGGGGAATAAATTACTTTTGAAAGTTTAAACACAGAGCCATCAGTTTCATTTCTTGATTGAGTCGTATCTCATTCACTTTTATCACAGCGTTGTTTAGACATTTACGCAGACCTGTGAAAAATTCAATAATCAGTTCACAGTTGAGGAAACGTGGCGCATAAGAATCTGGACGGGAACATCTCCGAGGCCTGAAGAAGTCCTCAGTCCTCCAGGCTGATGAACCGATTACAAATAATCTCTTCAGTCCCTCTGCTTGTATTATCAAAAGCCTCATAATAAGCCACATAAAAACAGCCACATTCATTTTTCATTAGTTTCTAGATTAGATTAAATTCCTGATTGAGAATAGTCCCTTGCGGACGGTGGAAAGTGCTGTCTAAACACTTTAAAACGTGGCTTCCTTGACAACGGAGCCTCTGAAGCACGATAATCAGAATCACGTTTTGGTTATGAGGTCAAGCGACAGTAATTGCCTAGCAGGTTGGTCAATTAACACCTTTCCCCCCCCACACACATGTGTTTGGATCTGTGCGCACATGTTTACGTCACACCTCTCTCCAGCGGTGGCGGAAAAAAGCTGTTTATTCTCATCCCGTATATCATTTAGCAGAGGAGTGTGTGTTTCATTCTTATTCAGTGTGATACGCTGTGGAGTTACGAGGCCATCATACCTATAAAATCTTAATTTGAGAGGTTACACTGCTGCCAACTAAAAGCTATAAAGAAGCTGAATGGTGAAATGAGGATTTGCCCGAAAAAAAAAGAAGAAGGATGCTCTGTGATTTAGTTGTCATCTGTAGAGCGCTCCCCACATGTACGCACAGACCCGTGACCAATGAAATGAGAATGAGAGAAAATGGATGGTAAACTTTCCATCATCTCCATTCTTTCCTATTTAACAACGGGATATTTTGCGTTCGCTCTGAGTGGCGGAGACCAGTAAAGCCGCGGTGTTTTACAGCCTCCCAGCTCGCTGTTGACAAAGATTGGGCACCAGAGAGGCGTGCTAGAAAGTCACAAAGTCATGCAGGACAGAGAGTGTGGGTTTGGAGAGCGATCCGATCCCTCACTGACAGAATCTCGCGTTGTTAATGTTTTAAGGCATTAACAGCCACAGATTCACACTGTAATTGAGCACCGGGTGAGCAAAGTGTCAAACAGCACAGCCCTCCAGGGTGGCTGATGCGGTCTAAGTATGTGACTGTGTGTGTGTGTCTATGCGGGTTTGTTTGTGTGTGTGTGTGTGTGTGTGTGTGTGTGTGTGTGTGTGTCCTGGTCTGAGCCTAGTCTGTGTGGGAGTGTGACAGACAGAATGAGACCTCTCAGCGGAGGGTGTTGGAGAGACAATCAATACTGCTCACCAAGGTGTGTGACCACAGCCCTCTCTTGTTATGCTCAGGAAGGGAGGCTGGGGCTTGAATCTGGCTCAGGAACAGCCAGGGGAGTATAGGCACACACCGAGAGAGGCCCCCTGACGCTGCCCTTTTCTGTCTTTTTTTATGATACGTGACAAAATAATTAGTCTGTATAGAACCCCTGAAAGCATCTCCCTCAGGTGTATTATCCCTGCGTATCTTTTTTCCGCGGAGGAGGACCGCTATAGTCTTGTTTCCTTAAGATCCGCCACATAGGATGAGACCAGGTGCCCATTGAAAGGCACCTCCATTTTAAATGCGATGATGTCCGAGATAATAGGAAGCTATTTCTAGATACACTCCACCCACGAAGACATGCAATGATCAAACCAAAACAAAAAGAAGATGATACCTACAGCACATAGTGACAATGAAAAGAATAGTGGTCCATATTATCTGCAAATCAGCATCCCAAAGGTGCTTTTGGATTCAATATAACAGTGAAAATAATGGGCATATTTTTAAATTTGATAATGCAACCCGATCCTTCTGGACAGCATTTTCTTGGACCTAGACTGTGGGACGGTTCTGTTGAGCTGTCCCCGATCCCCATCCATTTCTATGCACGCTGCCAGTAAGCTGTGCCAAAGTGCTGATAGCCCTCATTAGAAAAGCAGGATCCAGGAAAGAGTCCAACTAATGCCTGCCCACACTGAGACAATGATAGTGCAGGATCTCGGCAGGAGATTTGAAGGTCAACGGGAAAAACAGGTTGTAACAGATAGCAAACAGAGGCCGATGAAAATGTAACCATTTAACTGGAATATCTTGTGCTGCCGGAGACTAAGATAAAGGGGAGCGGGGATGTTTTCTCATGCTTGTTAACGCTGAATGAATTTGACTGCAGAAGGAAACAGACATGCTGATTGAGGTGACTGTGTATGCATGTGTATCCAAGTGAAGCGTGTGAGATTTCCATGCCAGCAGAGCCAATTTATCCACAGAGAGCGTTGCACTGTAAAATGTACGCTGAAAGTGCAGAACATTTGGCATAGATTGGGACAAAGTGCAGATAGTCTAACAAGCCATTCATTATCCAATGATACTCAAGATAATTCTATCTACAGAGCCCACAAAAGTCAACATTTATCCAGCCCTCAGGGCAATGCCTGGGGAGCCTTGGCTCTAAGCCGGCTGGAATATGGAGTTAAAACAGGTCACATCCCATCTCGCTTATCCTCAGGCAAAACTACACATCCTCATTTCCACCATTTCCACATGTCATCAGTACCTCCTCTCGCTATGACTACATTTATCCTCATACTGTCTCTCTTTTTTTTCTCTCATTCAAACACACACACACGCACACACACACACACACACACACACACACACACACACACACACACACACACACACACACGCACACGCACAAAGTAGATTCACACCCCCAGCTCACTTGAAAGCCTTCTTTCTCCTGCAGTTCTTTGTGAAAGCTCTGGGGTGCTGCAGGTGTGGTGAGAGCCTATCGGTGCCAGATAGGGCATGAGGATTACACCCACACTAGATTAAACCACCACCATTGCCTGCTGGGAATTCTAACAATTATCGGCCTTCCACTCCAGGGATGTCGGACCGGCGGGGGGGGGGGACGTGGGTCCTGAGGCGGAGGAGGGAGCAGCCAGGCATTAGCTGCAGCGAGGGTAATGTCTCTTGTCCATCTTGAGCACTGGTCTGCCACACTGAGATAAACACTGCCTGCCAGGCGAATGCATTACAAGACATCAGATGTCTCAAATCTGGTGCTGGTAAAAGGCATGCCTTGAAATGTGCCGGCGACCGTTTTTGTTTCGTGCGATTGTAAGTGTAAGTGTGCGCTGCTGCTTATCTCCTTTTGTTTCATCCTGCATCCTTTGCCACAGCAGACGCCGGGCCACCGATGCTGCTGTTGAAGGTAAATGCCCCCCCCCCCCCCCTTTACCAGGCACACAAAAGCAGACCTCTTTGTTATTTGGGAGCTTGTTGTAAATTGAAGGGCCCTTCTGAGGGCATCGGGGAGAGAGAAAGGGGTTTGTAATGAGAGCACTCAAACACCATATGCTGCTCCCTTGCACCTCCGCACTCAAGATTGGCTTTTATTTTACCCTTTTTCCCTCTATCGCACACTCTGCTCTGAATTCCCATTTGCCCATTTTTGGAATGTCATTGAGAGTCTTTGACAAAGACAGGCTGAAGTGAATGTGAAAGCGTGCCCCTGGCCTTGTCGTCTCGTGGCGGAGTGGGCCATCTGACCACCAGCAGTAGGTTGAGCCAACTGGGGCCATTAGCCCAAACCTTGGAGACCAGGGCGGCCTCTACAGCCAAGCCGCTCCACTCTCCTTCAAGCTTCAGACTACTCTGCCCACCTCAGCCAGCCCCCCCTCTGCAGGGGCCAGCTCCTCTGCTCAGCCAGATCCCACTAGAGTACACTGAAAAATCCATCCAGTCAACCTCGCTCCCCTGTGGAGGGGGAGGAAGTGGAACAGAGAAGTGAAAGAGCACTGGTGGCAAAATGGGACTTGTAAGTGGAGGTGTCAGAAGGGGTTCGGTCCCAGGGGAGCTCGTTTTATATTGTTGACCAGATGACCTTGAGTTGGGTACCATGGAAACATTTTCTACCTCGACTTTGTGAGGTGTCTTAGTGGCTCTGCATTTGTGTGTCGACAAAGCCCTCTCACCTTAGAACAGAGAGAAATGGCCAAAGGCAAAAGGCTGGAAATAATAGCGGGACGTCTCGGCTACCTGGGGAAGCAGAGTATTAGCGGGAAATCTTTTGAGGTGCTGCTGTTCATGCTCCACGGCTCCTCTTCAGACAGGTAGCTGTATTTGAAAGCTATTGATGGCCCTGTTCAATCAATGGAACAACAAAGTCCTGAACCAAAGTGACTCTGAGAAAAGTGAGAAAAGTGTGCGTGTGTGTATCCGTGTGTGTGTGTGAGAAAGAATTTGTTTGTGAATGCATGTGTAAATGTGTTGTGGGGGTTGCTACTGTGTGTGTGTGTGTGTGTGTGTGTGTGTGTGTGTGTGTGTGTGTGTGTTTAAGAGAGAAAAGAGATGAAAATACCAGATGGACCAGCGCCCCGGACAAGCCGCCAGTCTATCGCACGGCTAACCCACGTGAACACGAGATCATGCAGACTCCACACAGAAAGGTGCAGGATCGAATCGGGGCGGGGAATCAGACCGGGCCCTTCTTGCCGTGAGGCGACAGCGCTAACCGCCGAGGTACCGTGCCGCCCCTTCAGGGACTGATCTCTTTCATCGTGATACCGTCGTGGACGTGTACCAAGTCTGCGCGTATGTGTATGTCTATTTCTACTGACACTGTATTCAGCTGTATTGGTTTACAGCTGCTTCGGCTTTGATGTCCAAAACCAAATCAGATGGCATATAACATTTCTTTCAGGCGTTCAGTAATATTAGACGTTGGGTACCGAAAGAGATTTGTATGCAGGCAAACGTGCAAAAGCAAAATCACACAAATGCTAAATAAGGACATGACAGTGATCCTTTTTCTTGCCGCCCAAAGACAAACATCTGTAGTTAAACAAGCAAATGTTTGTCATTAGTAAAATAATTTGATTTGGATGTACTTTGAATGAAAGATTAGCTGAACTTCAATAGCCCAAGTCAGCCATTCACTGCAGATGTACCTGCTTGAGCGTGATGGGTTTCGCCCATTCTCCCGGTCATGTCATGGTTCATTGTCATGACTGCAGCTGTGTGTCTGTAGGAGGAGGAATATGAAGTGCACACATCTTTCTTTCTGCCATACCCCACCCACTGTCCTGCTGTCCTCTCCACAGCCCATCTGCCAGCTCAACGCACATATAGAAAACAGAGTGATACGCCCTTTCATTGTTTCGCTCTCTTGTGGTCATACGCCAAGCCGTGTTTATGACTTTCCGAGGCAAATCCGGAGCAGGATTTGAGAGCGTGGCTATGCGCTATTGGCAACAATCGTTTGATTAAGACAGGCAGGCAAATGTGGTCATGCAAACAGTCTGATGAATCTTGTTTTGTTTGTTTACTCCCCTCTCCATTGTAAAAGTTTGAAGAATTAATTACACACTCACTTGTAAACAGTGCTCTAAACACAGACTCCGACCTGTGCGTCATTGTTTAGCATTTACACTGGGGCAAGCATTTGTAGCCTAGGAGTTGGCATCTCTTTTCTTGTGAAGTGCCCTTGGAAACCAGTCTTTTATATCTCAATTAAAGTGCTTTCCCTGTGCCTCCCCTGCTCTGAGCATGGCCATTATCACCATGGCTCCCAATAGTCTAATTATGCCCACTCCAGACATCACAGCACCCCCCCCCCCACCCAAACTTCTACCACGCCCACGCCACTCTATCTTGGAACCTTGGCAGGCTCACCTCAGCCTCCTCTCAGCCAATCAGGGAGCAGTGTGTGCCATCATTAGAGTATGGGATCGGCAGTGTGGCGCTGGGTGTCTCTATGGGAGGCACTGATGAATACCCCTGGGGAGAGCTGGCACAGCAAGGCTGCTGCTAAACCCTGAACTACTGTCAGCAGCACTTTGTCTGAACATGATGGGTTCCTGTTAAGAGGCAGTGCTGCCATCAAGCCCACACCCCTTACAGTGTACAGCAACAGATACCTCCAACAACTTGCCCCATACCTCAAGACAGGCTCTGCTGTCTGGAAGGCAATTTTGTCACACTAGTTCCTATTTAGCACAATTATAGTGTTGGCACTGAAAAAACTCTCCAATAGGTCAGACTACAGATGTTTTAATCCAAAGCGACGTACAAAGTTACTTGACACTATGTGGGGATTGAACCCACAACCCTGAGAGTCTCATACTCTACCGACTGATCAACCAAGGTTGCCAGGTTGCCAGGTTTTTAGGACAGAAACAAGACACCAGATACACATATAACCATACAATATACCATACAACATCCATTACCATTACATAAAAACTAAATAAAATCTAGTGCTACTCACGTTCCACACTCATATTGCCTCAGGATCAGTGCTGTGGTGGGACTCTGGTGATAGCTCTTTGAGGTGGACAGAGAGAGAAATATGACGTGGTTGGGTGAGGTGTAGCTTTCCATAGTCAAGAGTGGTGACTAAATGGAGAATATGGAAAAGAACAGAACGGCCAAGCGACAAGTCTAAGGAAGTATAGAGCTACAAGCAAAGCACACCTGTGCTGCATAGAGAGCACAAACGAGACTTGGCCATCATAAATCATGCACCTATAGCACACAGGTACCTACTCAGATTTAGACTCCGGGGGCAGACTCCGGGAGCATACCGAGAGCGCTGTTTGTGGAATAAGCTGCCTTCACTCAATAACAAACCCAAACTCACAACATGCCTGTGACATATAGGGGGCTAGACAAAGTAACAGAAGCGATGTATTCAAGGTGTAAGGGCCTGCTTTTGCCTTCAGAATAGCTTCAATCATCCTTGGATTGCTTTCATGAGCAGTTGTAGTGGGATATTGGCCTGTTCTCCGAGAAGGAAAGCCTCCATTCTGAGGGATGCACTTCAGATCTTCCCGTTGAGGTTCAACGATGTTTAGATCGGGTGATTGGGGAGGCCATGGGAGGCATTTGACCTCATTCTAGTGTTCATTACCCCACTCTTGAATTTGTTGAGCAATGTGAATGGGGTATTATCATCTTTGAATGTAGAAACATCATGAGGGAACAGTGTTTGCACCTTTGGGTGCACCTGGCCCTGAAAAATGGCCTCATATTCCTCGGCTGCTATATGATCATGCAGCGCAATCAGTGACAAAATGACTCCCAGTAGATGGCTGCCCATACCATTACAGATCCACCACAATGATTAACAGTTGGCCACAGCTATTGTGGGTTGAAGGCCTTCTCCAAATGTAAACCTATCCAGATGTAGGAAAACGAGTGAGGGATGACTCATCAGGTCCAGGCTACGCATCTTTGGTTACAATGGATTTCCGAATGACAGTCACGACATAAATACCAGCTCTGTGAAGCACATGATGTGCAGTTTTTGTTGAGAATGAGTCACAGAGGTGTTGATTCAAGTCTCTGGTAATTTTTGAGACCAAGGTTTTGAGGTGTTTATCAGCGATCCTGTTAAGCGTCTATCCCAGTCAGTAGGCTTCAACTTCCGACCACCTTTCCTCTTTGTCAGTTCCGTTTGTCTATGTTTATTATAATGTATGTTGTCATGAATTCAAAACTGTTCCTCATGCCTCATTAAACAATTTTGTCTTTACTTAGCAACCTATTGCTAATTGGTATTCAAGTAATTATGACTCAGCTATAGCTAGCTGCCTTGTAATTATGATTAAGTCACTTCAAAGCTGAAGTCTCTTTTCATGTGATGTCTCCGTCATTTTTGCCCACCCCCTCTATCCAATCTATCTCTACTCAGCGTATGTAATGTCCTCTTGCGGAGTGTATCTCTTGATGTTGCGCTACTACATCTCTAGGCTGACAGCTATCAGTGAGCCCTGACAGATATTCTGGCCCAGGCCAGTCCAGTTAGCCTCGGTGAGGTCGTCTGTACACACTGACAAGCAACACATCACTCCTCAGACTGCAGACACACAGCATCATTAAAAGTCCATCCATCTGAACAGACTGTCTCTACTGCTACCCCCATGGGTCATTGTGAATCAGTGTGGATGGGGAGAGACGGAATGAGACGGAGAGCGGTACACTGTTAAAATTCAACTTACATTCCAGCTGTGATGGGTATTAAATAATATCAATCACATTAGTCAAATCACGAGGCAAATGCAAGAAAAAAACACCATACCACCGAGTTTCATGTAGCTGGAGTGCATGCTGTTTCCTGACAGAGCTGATGATGACGAAAGCACTCCTTTGACATATCACACCTAATGAGTATTATTACACCCTCACTCTGAAGTGACCTTACTCACTACTTAACCTTTAGCAGTGAGTAGGTGGGATAAAAAAATATCTTAATTCGGAATTACTTTTTTCATTTGACATTTTTCCATGATGTATGGCAAGTGTTAATATTATTTCTGCCACACACAGAAAAAGTATTCATAACGACGAAAGTAAATAATTATGATATACTAAGTCATAATTATGGGATATACTTATGACATATTTTGTAACATTAAGTTAACATTAAATTATGACTTAGTATGTCATAATTACGACTTAGTATCTCATAATTACGATTTAGAATCTCATAATTACGACACGTTTGCCAAAAGCATATGCTTGCCACGGGGCAAATGTTCTTGGCATCTCTAACATGAACCGGCATTGTGACTAGCATGCTAATTTAGGTCACATGTTGGTGTAATCTCTGTAAACGTTAATCTGGATAATATGATTTAAATTAACAATAGATACATTTAGCATTAGTTTACTACATAAACTACTTGTGATTTGTACAAATAGATTACGACTTAGTATCTCATAATTAGTCATAATTCATAATAATTATGACTTTTTTACTTTTTTAGTTATGAATACATCGTTTCTTTTTTAGTGGCGGAAGTAGGAGTCCATATGTTATGTTAGTCTTTTGAGTGCTCCAACCAAAATGTCTGTTTTCTTAACATTTATTTTCCCTTGATTACTTACCTTGCTCTGTATTTTTTTTCCCTGTAACCTCAGTGTTTTAATAATTTGGATCTCATCGAGTGATTTGATCTCTGTTGTCTAATGGATTCTCGTGTGTATGGAAGGAAACTACATGTAAAGGCACTAGAATGCTGAAATGTTTCAACCCTATTCCTCGGCTCAATTAAATTAATTATTTTGGCATCCTTTGTATTACAGAAACCCTTTTATGTCAATTCTGGGGGAAAAAATTAAGAAATTAAAATTGAATGTATTCTGGTGAATACGTGTGAGAATATTTGACCATCGTATCTAATTTGTGTATGCAAAATCTACAAAAAAAGGAAATTTAAACAACTTGGTTAAGGCTGAGTAAACTTTTGTTTTAGTTTTGACATCATTGCTCTCAAAGATATATCACTAAATAGCATTTCAAGTAATTTCAAGCTGCTTACCTTGTTTACACATCTATAAATCAAGTGGATTACGACATGATAAGTCAATTGTACTGGGAATGTTTTCAGTGATTGCAAATAGATTTAGACTTATGTGATTTAATACCACGTCAAATCATAATAACTTGATCTGCAGCCTATTTTATTCAGTGACTATTTTATTCATTTTGCTCTCGCGGGGTAATGAAGCAGAAAAGGGATTGTAAGTATAAACAGCTAAATTAGTTGGCTGAACTGATAGGAGATAAATTGTTTTGATGAATATTTTATCCAGTGTAGAGGTAAAGAGAAGAGTGAGAGTAAGAGAGAGAGAGAGGGGCACCGAACGACAGAAAGTAAGAGGAAGAGATACAGACAGTCGAAAAGAGAGATTAGAGCGCCAATTATTTCATCTCCATTGTTGTTTGTGACTAATGATGATTAGGAATAGCACACAATAATTACAAATTCACAGACAGGGGCGCAAACAAACTGTATTAACACAGCAGTATATATCTAGTAATCAACAACGATGTAGACTAATTAGCAGCACGGCAAACGACTGCTGAATGTCTTGCTTATCACATAATTCACATTGCTATCCAACACACTGGTAACAGGCTGTGCTGGCGGATGAAAAAGGACGTTCACTTCACAGACGTACGCATTATGAATAAATGAAAAAAAAGTTGTGGATCTTTGAGTGCCGAAGTCGCTATTAAAGCGTGTTAATTCTCTTTCTGTAATAGTTTTCTCTCAGTAAAGATGCATTTCCTGTAGAGAATGCTCCATCTTTCCTGTGAGGCCTTGGTTTTTTGGTAATGTTGCATACAGCGGCGGGTGGCAGGGATAGATGGTGTGTGGGGGAACATTAATCATATGCATGTGTTTGCAAAATGTTCTCTTTTTGTTTGTGCCGCCGGGCTGCTTCGCCTGTTTTAGTTCTGCTTCTTCGACACACTAGCAGAGGTGCAGCAAAACAAGGGCAGCATCGTATGAAGTCAGCAACTCGCTATGGCCAAATGAACATTCGAATGTTTTATGTCTGGCCCCAGAATGGGGTTGTGACATTGTGGCTTTGAATTCAATAATCATTTTTACAATTATTTATTGTTCAAGAATCCACGTTCTGGTCCCTGGTACACTAACGGGTTGGCTTACAGAGGGAATGGGATCCAGTCAGCTTACCAGCTCACCGCTCCCCCTCTCTCTCTCTCTCTTGCGCTGGTTTGTCACGTTCTCATTCTTCTCTTGAAATATTCAGCACTCATCCCTTCATCTTTTCAACCCATGTGAGAGTCCCAGAGGAGCAATGGGTAAAGATCACTCTTCATGAACACTGCCGTATTTTCCCAAAGGTGTTCTCACTGAGGAGGAAAGAAAAAAAATCTTAAGTCGCGGCATACAGATGGCTGCTGGCTCAGAGAAAAAAAGATAGAAGATGGGAGATGATGGGAGGAGATGGGAAACAGAGAGAGAGTGAAAAGGAGGGACTTTATCGTCAGTCTGTCATTCGGGTGTCATTCATTGGTTCCTCTCCCAGGGGCTCATTGGTAGACCGTCAACTCCATCCAACTCCCGTCTCCACTTAAGACCTGCTTCAAAGTGACAGAAAGACCAGTAGGCTCATCATCAGCTCTCATTAAAAAGGACCGGGGATTTCGTAATCTTTTTATTTCATCACTTCCACCCCATTTTCATTTTAGGAGACATCAGGGTGATATGGCTCATCAAGAGGAGAAAATGGGCAAAGGCCCTTTGTGCTGAACTGTGAAGATATTCTCTGTTCTTCTGTTTCCAGCTGGGTTACTGTATCTGGAGGAGGCAGGTGTTGGGGTGTGAACACTGTGTAAGCTGATTATCAGGAACAAATAAATGAGTTAGTGCCTTATAGGACGCTTCATGTTTACTTCCGCACCTTTCTGTCTCTCAACGCCCCCCTCGATCCTCTCACATCGCTTGCTGTCTTCATTAACATTGATGTCTTCCTGTATCAATTGTCTTACAGTGACTCTGTGCTGTTTTAGACCAATTATAATCTTTAGTCTAAAACAATGAACTATATTTATAGAATACAATTACTTTATCATTTACTTTATCCTGATTTAATTGATTGATGCATTATATGAGCCTTATATCTTATATGAGCCTTGTAGACCAACTCTATTTCACAAATAAGAAGACAGGAAAACTGAAGTGATGTGAGTTTAGGTGAGTTATTCCTACTGCTTGTTTTAACCTGGTAGTGTCATATGAGATGTCAAAACTTGCATCATTATGATTGTCTAAACTTTCTGCAACTTATCATATTCTCCTACATGGCAAGTATTGCACTTCAAGCTGGTAAAGCAAGCACTAGGAATTATTTGCTATTGCTACAACTGCTATTTTGAGCCAGGGTCTGCAATCAGGTGAGCTGGTGTGAGTGTGACTGCTGCTGTAGAACAGGCCTGGTGCTCTGAGGCTCCCGCTGTCCCCATTGCTGCCTGCCTGCTCCCTAGGGTCCGCGGAGGAATAATCAGTCATTAACTGGTGCAACCCCAGCTTCAGCTCCAGAGTGCCGTGTCCCTGGGAGGATCAATAGGCCAGGGTAATTAAAGAGCTGGCCGGGGAGGGAGGGAGGGGGCACGTTGCCGGTAAATCCACCGCAGCGACAGGATCCCTGTAGCCAGAATGACTAGAGCGCTGACACTGAGAACGCCACTAAGGGAAGGCGTGCGCACACACACACACACACACACACACACACACACACACACACACACACACATACAAACACCGCACGCACGCACATGCATGTACAGTATGCGTGATAGCACACACAAAAATGAACACAGTGCAGCACAGCACCGGATGCATGACGGTGCTGTTGTGTACTTACTTCTTTAGTACTGTAGGATTTCTGTTGTCATGTGGTGTAAATTGGCGTAGATGATAGTAATTACTGTGATTTAGAGTTCTGTGCTGCTTCCAAACATGGAGGATTAATAGTGTCTACTTGTGTATCCAAGTGGAGACAAATCTATTGAGCTGTCAGGCCACTTGGTGATTTAATTTCTCTAAGCTGCTTTTTTGCGTGAGTAATGCTTTATTGTGGAAAAGGTAGTAGCAAGGTAAGCTACATGGACATGAGCCATATTGCTTTTCACATCCTTAACACCGTGGATGGATTCTCTTTTTAAAAAGTCATCCAAATATAGAAGTCCAATATAAAGATGAAAGTATTATTACAGAGAATCCTGTGGCACAGACAGATGCAAATAATTTTGTTTTGCGGTTTTGCTTGCAGGAGTATAATGCGTTTTAGCGGAGTAAAGTCCACTGTGTGCCCTAAATCCCAGAGCATTTGCCTGCTCCACCGGTTTCTGTAATCTGATGCATTGGTAATCCTTACCTCGTTTTAATAAGGACACATGTTTTCCCCGCCACCAGGTCTCATGTTGTCGTCAACCCCCTCAGACTTAGAGGACCTCTTTAATCCTGTACTTTACGTAACAGCACCTCTATTCACTCCACTGTAATCTGCTATACACAGGGCAAAACAAACACGCCAGAAAAGGAAGTCGGATAATTGTGCTGTGAATATTGCAGAATCGGGTGTGTGTGTGTGTGTGAGTGTTCGAAAGCTTCCCTGTGACTTACACTTCATTACATGTGCATGGCTGAGTACTTAACACACACATTTGTTGACATATCAGTTTGCATCCAGAGATCGTTAACACGTAGACTCTGCTGTCAGCAGTGAACAAAGAAGCAGTTTATCGTGAGCGCGTGTCAATCACTGGGCAAAGTCACCGTGACCATGTTCAGGTGAACCTGGGAGCTGTCGAAAACAAAGTAAAGACTAATCTGTGACTTCACTGCTGAGATAATGTTAATGATTTAGATCCCACTATTCCTTTTTATCTTGTTTACCCAACCTACTGATTCCTGTGCGGAGAGATAATGCTGTATGCAGTTTGGGCAATATTTACCATACATAGACAACAGTAAAACACTCACTGCAATAGGTGACTTACAGCCACTTAATGTAATCAGCACTGTGAACCTCCAGGCATCGGACAAAATGAGATTAAGTACAGCAGAATTGAGACTGAGAGTTTGAACACACTCATGCCTCTGCAATATGTTGCTATTGCATGGCTGGTGCTCTCCTGCTGCTGGGCCATGGGGAGAGATGAGAGGTCACGCCACCTCTGCCTATTTACATTTTGATATCACTTACACACAGCACATCATATTTCTCTCTGCCTCACAGCCGCTCTGGTTCTCGTCCTAGACAGATTACTCTCTGTGTCTGGTTGGGTTGTTTAATAAAGGTGCTTTATGGCTGCGGTGTAGTAAACTTCAAAAAGAGGCTAACAGATGTTTTTTTTTTTCTTTTTCCCCTAGAAATTAGTTGTAGTCCTTGAAACCAAATGATATTAAATGTTGGGATGAAGCCAGTGCAACCTGGTATTCTTGTTTCTAGAAAACGGCATCAATTCTTTCTAAAGACATTTGAGTCACTCTCAGAATTGGCTGCAAGATGAGGTGCTGCCTACATACAACCTGCAACGTGGGTGCACATGTACAGAAAAGGTGAACGTTTCCTGTTAATGATAATTATGCTTTTCCTTTTCAAGCTATTTTTCCTGATTTGATAATTATTGGAAGAACTCTAAAGCCTGCAAAAATGTTTTACTTGGCCAGAAAAAGGCATTTACCACACAAAAATATATCTGTATGTGAGATTGTTTTTTTTCACCTTCTATTAATGATCTTATTAGCTCTGGGCTGACAGTCACTCAATTAAGGGGTGGGCCTTGTGTGATCTGACCGTCAGCCACAGTGCCACATTAAGGCCTTTCCAGGCACAGAAACTGATCCCCGAGTCCCACTGGGATGTTCCTTCCAGGGACTCTATTCTGGCCAACATCTCTGGGCCAATTGATTGTTTGATTTATTGATCCAGCCAATGTGTTTTCCATTAAGAGGTACAGGAAAACTTTGTCAACTTCTGTAAGGGCGGGGGAGCAGCAGCGGCGGCCTATTGATCTTGTGGCTGATGACTCTGATCACGTTGAACAGCCTGGGATCGACAAGCCGTCCCCAAGTGAGCCAAAACCCTGATCTGGAGGAGAGGAAAGGATCCAATGGGCGTGTCCGTCAGCGACAGACATTCCACAATTCGACAAAAACAAGAGAGGGTATTAACCGCGATGCCCATCGATCGGGCAGCACTGCACACAGAGTCAGAGAGACAAGTTGGCCCATTCGATTTGTCTGGAGACAGACCAAGTGTAATTGTAGGGAACTGCAAACAGCAAAGAGGACATCGTGGGTCAACAGGAGTCCTCTAATTCGGACACATTGTTGTGGTGTGTGGTGCAGACAGACAAGGAATCAGCAGAGAGCGAGAAAAGGGAGAGAAAAAAGAGAGAGAGATGGCAGCATGGAGTGAGAGAGTGAAGGAGAAAAATACATAGCGCCAGAGGGGATTGATCCAGGCGGTGTCATTAACAGTCGAGGCAGAGATTTCCTCCTGGCTTTACTGCCCACTGTGCACTGAGGGTCAGTCTTTCCAGACAGATCTGTGAGCAGGGGGACATATATTAAGAGCTTAAAGGCAGCTTTATTCTGTCGTGTTTGGCAGAATCCCACAGGTGGGGGGTCAGCATAAACAACACAACACAGAAACTACTAGACTGTCCTTTAACTGTGGCTTGACATCCAGCTGAGCGCGTTGTAGACACAGCACAGATGCAAACTCACAGAGGCCATCGCTGAATACTCAAGAGGTCTGCAGCTGGTAAATATGGATTCTTTGATTTTTCACAAAATGCGATGTACAAATACACAATATTCCCTGAAGACGTGGATTGACGATTTCTGTTTGTTGTGGTGGAAATTAAGACTTAATAACATTGTGATTTACTTGTACCCACTTTGCAGAATCTGCACTTCAGACTGCTGAAAACTGCTATTAAACTGCACTGAAAAAATTGACGTGCAGGTACCAATAGCTGTTTCTTTAACAGAAAAAGAAAGTCTATGTAAGATTTTCTCTTTAATCTAGCCTACAAACTTCTCAGTAGGTCAAACGATATGGAGGAAGGATTGTAATCTTGGATCGATAAAAAGCTCCTCCCCCATAGCTGGAGCCCCTCCCACCAGGAGGAACCTGAGACGGGCCAAAGGAATTAAAACTGATGCCGAGGCTGATGCCAGGTTGGCCATTTTTCTCCTAGACAGGAAAACACTATTTATGTAATGTAATGTTTGTTATCGGGACTATTGCTGTCTGGGAAACTAGTCTGGCCCTACGAACTAGATGCAATACCTACTTTCCATTACTCAGAACCAGGCTGTTAGAGCTGATGAAGGTGGCGTTCAAGCTGGTTCATCATGTGTTTCCATTGTATACAGAGCTAACCGGGCTAATCGTATTGTATCTGCGCTGCTGCAGTGGCAGGACGCTACTAACTCCATAAGCGGTTAGCATGTTACTGGATTTTCTGAGAAACTATGAATCAAGGACTTTTCTTCTGTACATACAGTATGTACAGTTACCTAACACAGTGCAGTAGGGGAGGGATGACGTTATCGCCCATCAGCTTTATTTATCATGATCATCTTTTGACTAAGCCTTGCTAACAAACATGAGTAATACCATCATCAAAAGTATTAACTTTGGTGATAATCTATAGGTCACAAGCCCCAGAGTGTAGCCCGTGCTGATCCCAAGCCATTGTTGTGTTACACTTTCAGCTATGCCGCTACGCACTTTATTTATATTTCTAGTAACCTTATTATAGAAGTCATGCCACTTGTCCCATGATTAATTTCTGCAGGTCGTATCATAAATATACTACTCCTACCTGACAAATTGCATTTGTTATGCAGCGAGTAGTTTTCCTGTGTGTAGGTCGCTGCACGTCATATTTGGCAAGGCTTATTATGTCTATGAAAACAACAGACTATTAACCCGCCCACATGATATTCCTGTGCTATCTATCGTTTTCACAGAAAAGTCCACTAATACATCTTCACAATTATTGTATATCCACCCCCACAAAATTTCAACTAACAGTGAACATATCAGTGCATACATGTCTGTCTCCACACACACACACACACACACACACAAAGGTAGCCAGGTCTAACTCCCATTGGACACCGCCTTTATTACTCATGTAATTTAAGACAGACCTCTATAACATGGTAATTATAGCAGATGGGACGATTTTCACATTAAGATAATCAAAAATTGCTGACGGGTCGCTGCGCCAGAGGAGAGGGCTGTGAACAGATTAACTCAGCAACCTTTTATGTTTTATCTCGGAGACGCACACAGAGAATGGAGGTGGTCAGGTTGCCTTTAAATCGCCGAGTCAATTACGTCGTCCATATGGGACAGCCGTGATTAGGATATTAAGGGCGGGGCTAGTTGAGAGTGAAGGGGCTGTATCAAAGGAGCCTCCCCCCAGCCATCTTGTGTCCCTTAAGGCAATACTCATGAACACCTGACTGACTTTGATTTAGGGGCTGCATTGGTTGTGACAGCTTTGGCAAGGGTGTGTGTTGTGACACGGGATGCGAGAGGAGGGTCGGAGCACCTGGTCTGAAAGCAGCCAAGAAGATCTCCTGGGATCCTCGTGATTACCACCTCTGAAAACACCTGTGTGTCTGCCAGCACAATCTGCTGCAAATGTTGTAGAAAAGTATATTCACGTGTTCAGCAGTCCTGCGATGCCGGCTACAGAGAAGCTTTATGTGATTAGTCTTCAGAAAATGAGAAACTTCCTCTCGTTTGTGGCCGCGGACGTGTGGCATGAGTGAGGTTCATATTGGTACTCAGCATCTGATGATAAAAAGAAAATGACATATGTAACCATTGAATACATTTGATGAAGAGGTTGTTTTGTGCGTCTATGTTAGAAAAACACATTTCATTCCAAAATGAGACATTTTTACAGACTGGAGCATCCTCTATATTTTATAGATATTGAATAATGAACAAGTTTTTTCATTTTGGAGTCGATTTGTTGAAAGGACACACATACTATCTAACAAATATGATACAGAAAGCATTGTTCAGCAAGCGTAATTATTTCCTGTTCAGAGGAGATATGGCCTAAATAGCCAGTGGCAAACATGCAGTAGAGGCAGAACTTGACCCACGGAGGGAGGACTATTGTTCCCATTGCATAAGTGAAAAAAAGTTTTTAATAAGCATTTTTTTTTCTTCCATGGAATTTCTGAGATGAGATTTTTCTATACATCGCTTGTGTAGGAGCACCGAGCATGGAAGGGACGGAGGCGCTGTCGGCTCGGTGTCCCTCGAGCATCTTTAAAGAAAAGCTTTGTTATGGATCTCAGCGCACACTCGACTCAAACCTAACGACAGGGTTGACATATTTTTCCTCTCACAAAAGGAGGCCGGGCAGATTTCAAGTCAATTGATTCAGTTACATGAAAGTTGAGTGGTTGACATGAAAGTCTTTGCAAATGGCCTTCAACTTTGCTTTTACATAATGCCCTATTATCTTCTCGGAGGCGCTGACAGGATTCACACAGTTGTTTCTTTGGTGAGATTATTATTGCGGCTGTCTCGAGATGGATTGTCAGACTCTATCATCTATCCGCCATCACAGCGTCAACCGCCCCGTAAGACCTGAGACACAATTGCTTTAAATAACACTCTTTGATCCCAAGACTTGTCCGTCCACCTCCAGAAATAGGGGAAGTTTCATAATGGCCATAATGTGTTGCTGATAGTTGTGATTTTGCCTGCCATGTTGATATGTATATCTGGAGTGACGAGTGGAATGTAAATAGTCCTGCCTGAACAGGACATATACACAAAACAGATTTACCAAGGGTTATCACAGTTTGTCATTGAAAATATGTTTTTTGGAACCAAAATGTGATGCACATCATTTCTTTCTTTTTTTTTCAATTTTACTTCCAATTTCTGTCCAAACAATGGAATTCACAACAAGTCTTTTTAGCACATTATTAATGTAGCGCAGACTCGCTGGTCCAAATGATCCAGTATGGTCCCAGACAGCAGTGGATAATCCAAGTGATCAAAGGCTCTTAATGCAATGTGAGGGGTTTTTAAAGGTCAGCTGCAAATCTGCCATTTCTTATAAGTCCTGTGCTCTCCTCTGGCCTGCCAGGCATTAAAGGTCACATCATACTACTCTCCTGCAGACAAAAAGATGGCAAAGGGCTCCATGTGGAAGGGACTATTCTTCATGTAACGAGGGTCACAGAGGTGCACACTTGTATTATACTACATGCTGTCGTGCCAAATTCACTGTGAGCTTTCTCAGCACTGAGTGGTGCAGATTTTAAAGCACACCCTACAGCCATCCGAAGTTATTAAAGTCAATCCAGCTCCAGCTCCGGGGTCTGTGAATTCCTCTGCGGAGTGTTTCCTTAAATGATCGGAATCTCCAGCAGCACCGAAACTAAATCTCATCAATTTAAGATGTTGTAATAACCAACACTGTCCTTGTTTTGTCTGTGTGGGTAAATACAAGATGAGTACAACATAAGCTGCTGGATTCAGAGCGGCAATGATTTAGTATTTCCTTTCCTTGTGTCACAGTTGACAGTAGGTGAAAATGAATCGTTGTCAAGGGTGTTAATTAACAGCAACACGAAGGCTGAATTCATCCAGGAACTGAGAATCTGCTTTCCAACCTCATGCGACAGGCAACACGTTTCTCCGTGGTCAGCAACGACAATACGGCACACAGGGTTAGAATTAGACGTTGTGTTTCTGTGCACATCCATAATGGAGTGGTATTTCTTTCCCAACAAAACATCGTTTGGAGATGAAGCTTCTATTTTGTCCTCCCGCCACTTCTTAAAATTTGTGTGACTTGGAGTCATCCTCATTCATTTAAGAGGCATTCAATTGTGTGTGTTTGTGTGTGTGTGTGTGTGTGTGTGTGTGTGTGTGTGTCAGTTCTATCTGATGAGTTAGTTATATTTTTTTATTACTGTTTGTTTGTTTTGTTTGTTTGATTTTCTGTCACGGGCGTTTACTCTATATACGTAAATGTGACAAATTAAAATGATGCATGAAATACGTTTGTCCAGAAATGTCGGTGCTGAATGCAGAACACTGTCAGATCAACTTGATTGGTTTAGTTGTTGAGATTTTACACTCTGCCTTAATAGGACTGAGAGCAAAACGGAGCTAATTAAGAAATCAAATCAATTTAATTAATCCATTGTGGCTTGCAGGAACACAGAACTGGAACGCAGAACTGGCTGACTGAGCCAAGTAAAGCGTAGACGTGTGTGAGGTGCAATGCCAGACGAGCCCTCTGGTGTCCCTATGTTACGGATTTCTTTAATTTTTTTTGGGGGGTTTTGACTGAAGTTGTTTTTCCATATACAATTTCCATGAATGAGGGTGGTGCACTTTTCATTGCTTAATAAAGTTATGGAAGTTATGAAAGGTAGCTTGTGGGAGTTTTTTCACACCTCATACAACTGTTATGAGGTGTGACCTCCGACCTCCGACCCCCCACCGCCCGCACCCACAACCACATGCATGTACACATACACGGACATTCTTTGTAATAACACAGTGCTACTGGGCACCATTAGATAGTGTGTGTGTGTGTGTGTGTGTATGTGTGTCTGCGTGCCATCATAACCACTGTAACACAACCATGGAGACCTCAAGCTTGCTTTTGCAGCTAATGAATTAAATGGGGTCCAATTAGTAAACTGCTAACAGCTCCAGCAGGTTATTTGTCATTAGAGAGAGTTGGTGTGAGACGTTAATGAATGATGTTGCCTTAATTTAAAGGGAAACGCACGACAGAAGCGTTCATATCTTGCCAAGAGTGTCGGTTTTATCATTTCAAAACTTTCTTTGAAAACATCACACATCTGCCAAGCGATCAACATCAACAGCCTCCCTCATGTTGCTACGGGACGGTCGCTATGGTGTCCCGTACGTTCCCGTAACACCGCGATGTCCCGTAACACTCGTCCAAATACGACCACATCTCATGACCGCATTACGGACAGTATTGACCAGGCAGGTCTTACCCAACACAAACAAAGATTCAAACTGACTTTGGCATCACACCCTGGGCAACTGAATATGCCAAGAGTGTTTTCCTGTTAACATAGAGCAATAGTGACAGGCAGGATTAAATCAGTCCATGGAGTATATAAACAGGGTCTGGTAATAAAGGAAAGCAATCTCTCTACCTCTCCACTTACTCAAACCTGCCTCCGCTCCAATATCCCCCACAACTGAGGCCGGGGGAAGTCAGATTTCTCCAAACTGCATCTTCTCCTTGAAGCAAGACTGAGACGGTGCAGATATTTGCGATAAGGAGCTCTAATTTTTGTGGGTTTGAGATTTGCTTGCCTTTTTTTTTAATGGAGTTTAGAAGTATAGTATTTGTTTGAAATAGAAGAAGAAGAAGAGACTCCAGGATGGTAATAAACGTGAGTTAGTCGATGATTCAGAGCAGCTGAGAGAAAACGGAGAAAAAAAGGTTTTTTTTCGAGCGGCCCATTAAAAAGAAAAGTAGCAAATTGGAGAGACAGAGAAAAAAGGGGGTTGTCAGACTAGAGGAGAGGGTAAGGTCAGAGAGGAACGAGAGACAAAGAGAGAAAGAGAGCGAGCGAGCGAGCGAGAGAGACCTCCTCCAAGGTCAGCCCCTCTCCATTCATCACCCTGTATTTGTCTCAGTGGTTTCCATGTCCTAGCATGCTTTGGTCATGGCATGCACATCATTCCTATATTGCTGCTCTGAGACAAATTTCCTGGCCGGACCTGACAGCTGCGACGAATGTCTGCTGATCATTCGGCCCCACACCTCCGATCCATCGACGAAAAGGCATCATTCAGGTACAACTCAGGAGCCAGGAAAGGATAATGTTTCCTGAAAAACCACTCATGTTGATAACTGACACCTTAAGTCATGCATATTGATCAAGGCCTGGAGGCATTAGCAAAAATCAGTTGAATCTGCAAAATGGAGCTGTGGGCTGAACACTGCCTTGACAGTGAGTGAGAGACATTTAAAACACATTGAAATACAAGGGGCTGCTACTGCTGCTGCTGCTGCTGCTGCTGGGAGATTTAGATAAAATATAAATACAAATGCTGTGTTAAAACAGTTGATTTATCAACGTAAGCAATGATCCAAATGCAAAAGCCAGACAGCTGCGATGCACGACTGTGACGGACTGTGTTTGCTAAATAAGAAACAGTGCGACCAGGTGGATGAGTCATTTCGAAGTCATGCCCTCTCCCTCTGTCCTTCGCCGAAAAACAACATTTATTAGACGTATTTATGGAGGAATTTCTCTCCACGTCATTGCCCCACTTTATTTTTTTGCAAATTACCTCTAAGAGAGGAATGCCAGTCTTTTTATAAGGCAGTGTCTCATCATTATGTGTTATTATGATGAGGCTTCTACCTGCCGCGTGATGCCCTCTTTATTTAAGGCTGAGGTGGTTATGAAGCCCCATCATCTGCAATCACGATAATAGCAATGCAGTCATGCCTTGAATAAAAGAGCTGCGGCACGCCAGGTGTTCTGGATCCTGATCAATGTTTGTGGAGAGGTCACGGGGACAGACGGTGTTCGCAGCAACACATTTTTCCTGGAAAACTGTCTCTGGCTTCCCGGCATCTACCTCAGCAGAGGAGAGAGAGGCACCTCTTCGGATTTCCTGCTGAAATCCAATGTGGCAGCTTCAGTTTCCAGAGGGGTGCGTTAGGGCTTTTTACTTCTGATCATGAAGGTAACCACCACCACAGGCAGGAGATGGAGACCACATGAAACTAAACACCGCAGTACATGTACGTGAAATGGTACATGGGCTCTGTCACGGGGGAAAAAAAAAGGTATGCACATACTTGCAGATGCAGAGCACATGCATGCACACACACACACACACACACACACACACACACACACACACACACACACACACACACACACCACACTCAAAAGCCTCTCAGACACATACCAATCACAACTCCACCAAAGCTCAGAGGCATTTATTATTAATAGAGGAAATCATAGGAGGCTTTTAATTGGAGATGCTCTGGTGGTGTCTCAGAGGTAAGCGGGGTGCTGTCACTGTCGATCTGCGAACTTCCTTCGCTCGGAGAAAAACGGCGGGGCGTCGCACTTTCATGTGCGCCTCCTGTTGACTATGAAGGATGTAATTTGAAGCCATCTCTCTCCCCTCACCGCAGCCTCTGATTAGCAGCACCGACTCCCAGACTGGAGCTTTGCTAATTCAGGAGCGGCAGACTGGGAATCACCACCATTAGTGGCAGGTACAGAGAGTAAATGGCAGGATATGCAAATGAAAGGGAAGTATCACCTTGGCTGTCAATCAACCAAAATGAAATAAAAAAATTCTGTACGGCCGCTAATAATACCCACGCCTGAGGGAGGGAGTGGAGGAATGCAGATGAAGAGAGACGGGGGGGTGAAGAGAGAAGTATAGAGGCTGGAAATGAAAGCGGCGTGGAATCAAAGCGTGTGAAGATGTGATCATGGCAGGCATTCAGGCAGTCTGTGTGAAACAAGCTCAGCCGCTGACGTTAGTTAACGACACGGAGGACCGGGGGTGCCGGAGAGCTCCTCGTCGTCAGCGGCGCATCGCTGTCTCCTGTCACCACGTTTGTCTCCTAGGGACAATGTTGCGACCTGCTCCAAATTACAGGCTGCACCTGACCGCTCGTCACACAGCTCTGGAGGAAGCGCCCGCTCTCTTTCATTCAGGTCTCTGGGATAGTCGTTCTTTTCTAAACACCAGTGTGGCACGACGGAGGCATTCAGCAGGGATTGGAAATATCACACGTACCATATGTGGAGAGAGACAAAACTACTTCATGTTCAGCGTCTGAACTCAGCCTCAGTGAGCCGCGGACCCGTTGGTCCACCACACTGTGCGGGCTGGCGTGGGGATCTAAAGTCCCGCTCGTTTGCCACATATTGACCCACTTTGGCTGACGGCTCAGCAATCAGAGACATCAGTCTGTGAGCTGTGCGTGTGTGTATTTGTGTGTGTGTGTGTGTGTGTGAGAGAGTGAGTGTGTTTACACACCCTCCAGCGTCACCTCTCTTCGTGGAGCTCCCCAAGAGGCTCCCAGGGCCTTACCTCATTTGCACTCATCACAGCAACTTGGGACTGGGCTGACAGGCTCATTTTCCCCTCTCTGCATGGAGCAGCACAGCAGCAATGCCTAGGAACAACTAGGCACCCAGAGTGGTTTTATAATTAGCTACTTGCTCTCTGCCACTAATGTACAGGGAGCAAGAGCCTCTTTGTGAGCGGGTATGCTTGGCAGGCACTCAGCATATGCAAGGGACTGATGATAATATGTAGGTGTACGCTGGTGTATGTTGACTGAGGTCGCAGTGACAGGCTGGAGTGAGGTGAAAGAGGGAGGAGAGCAGGGTTGTGATTGTCCGTAGATACCGTTCGCCGTCTCACAGCTCAGCGGGTGAGAATTGTGCCTGAGGCTGGTGCCTGATTGCTTTGATGTGAAATGATTGCATTTTAAGTGCCTCTGGTGTGTGCAGACCACAGGCACGGCCCTCTGCCTCGGCATCACACGGCCAGCCGAGCTTAGGCTCGCCAGTCCCGCCACCCTGCTCTGCTCGGGGTGGGCCCAGAGGGCTCGGGGCTAGAGGTAGCTGCTGGTGCATATGCTGTGGGAAGTGAGAAGCCGCTGGCTGCATCTCGGGGGTAATGCCTCCAGATGAAAGGGGCCCGGTCTGGGCAAGGAGGTGAAAATGAAACAGGGAGGACAGGACTCTGTAGGAAGGGTTAGCAAGGGCACGTCCTGGGTTCCCCGGAGGAAATGTCTTGTCAAGGTCAGTGAATAGAGCAAGTCTGTAGGATACATGGACGAGAAAATGTGACGTATGAGAAATAGTATAAATGTGATAAAACAGCTATCGGTGTAAATTCAGTGGGTTTTGTTCGCAGTTGTTTTTTAAGACTGAACATTGATGTTCAAGATGAGCCTTTAATTCCAAGACGATGCAGGTCGATCAACATCGGCTTTGTAATCAGGTACAAAAAACAAGTTCATAGTCGTGTTGGTTTTGGACATTATGAAGCCACGCAGGATTACAATGTACATCGTGTCTCATCTCATCGTACCTGCCTAGCACCCCTCTGCCCTTTTACTGCCTCCGTAAGGACAGACAGCATCTGCCGTTGTTCAGCCACGCTCGCACAGCGGCCGGCGCCTCCGCGGAGTGGAGGGGTGGAAATGGAGCGATCAATTAGATTTTAACAAATGACTTTCTAAGTGCATTACCCAGCAGCTGTTAAATCGGTCAACCTTAGCACTCTCTCTCTCTCTGAGGGGACGGAGGAGAGGAGGAGAGGGGCTTGTCTGCCGCTCGCTACATCACAGCGAACTGCGAGAGAAAGTCAGCCGTGGCCCGGGGCGGGAGCGGTGCTACGCGGAGTGGATGGAGATGGAGGGACGGAGGATGGAGGCGGGTCACTCGGACCCCTGGGGCCCCCGGTGGAGATGTTGCGGGGGACTGAAGGCCAGGAGACAGGCTCGCTACATGGAGGACCATAGCCACCCCAGGCAAAGGCCGGCCGGGCCGCTCGTTCACTCTCTCCGCTCTTAAATATATAATAAAAAATATATCCCACTGTTTCTGTTACACACTTGTAGACTCGCAGGCATAGACATATATAGTCATAGATGCACAGACACATGTGCATGTACACACACACACACACACACACACACACACACACGCGCGCGCACATGTACACACATACTTCACAAAGAACAGACCTACTTTTAGTCTCAGTCTTTAAGGGCACAGGCACAACTGAGTGTTTCAGCTCCCTAAATGATGCAGTTTTATGGTGAAGTGCCACTAATGGCTCAGTAGTACATCTTAAAAGGCCACTTAAAAGCTAGCAGGGCCATAAACTGTGTGACACTCAGGAGTGAAATCTGACCACACCATAGGGTCCATCACTCTCATTCTGAGGGGCTGAATGCATTGTGCTGTACGTGTGCAAGAGAGAGAGAGAGAGAGAGAGAGAGAGAGAGAGAGAGAGAGAGAGAGAGAGAGAGAGAGAGAGAGAGAGTGAGAGTGGGGGAGAGAGAGAGAGAGAGACTGAAATTGGAGTGTGTGAGGTGTGAATGCATTTGTAAGCATGGCTCATCCCGTTAAACTTACATTGCACTGGCACCTCTGTGTTCACTCTGGGTGTGTTTTCCAATAGCTGCCAGATTGGAAATTGGTGAGGAAGCTCAGGATGTGTGATGATGCAAGAAGAAGTTATTTTCACCTTGGAAACAAGGACAGATCCATAAGGGATCAGAGTCCTGACCTCCTCGCCGAGCCGGGCTCCCGTACTCACACAATAAAGCAAGCGCTGAAAAGAAAACGGACGCTTTTTCAGTCGCCGTTCAGAGCTGTAGTCAACAGTCGAAACAGTAGATTCAGTCGAGAAGAAACTGCACACTACAGCACAGGCATTGTAATCACCCAGCACAGCAGAGCAGAAAGCCTGTACTTATGGAAAGTACTGTGTAATGGCAGAGGAGAGGACGAGGTTTGATAGTTGCCATGCTAACGTTATGGAGGCGGGGCAGAAAGATCCAGTTGAGGTCTATGGCATGGGGGTTTTGGAAAATAAAGATGAATGCTTCATTTGGGCTCATGAGAAGAAGGTTTCACAGAACAGCCTCTTCTTGGTGGCCTTTGGCTTGAAAACAACAGTTTGTACACCTCTTCAGCATGTCTCACGTCAATATTTGCGGTGAGGTGTCTCATTTCTAACGAGGTTTCCAGCTGAGGTTACTTACCATCTCTCTGTCCTAAAAGCGAAAATGAGAAGAAAAGAATCACCTGCTTAGCATTTTATTTTGTGTTTTGCTTCCTCACAGTTTGGACTTTTGTTGGTTTTGCCGGGTGACTGTGTTTTTAGAGTCTGTTAGCTTTTCCGTATTTTCCATTACATGATGATGACTGACTGACTGGCTGATTGAAAACGGCCATTTGAAAACATCCAAATTATTTGCAAGCTTACAATAACAGAGAGCTCTCTCTTTCTGCTCACATAGGCAGTAAAGGGAGCACATCAGCAAAGCAAACGTCACTACTCCTGACTCATCCTGATAAAGCCAAATAGAATTTTGTTTATGATGAAAATTACTCTCAAAATTAATTTCGACAGCAATTAATCTCCTACACCTCACCTTTAAGATGCGTTTTGCTGTTGGGGAGAAATTATAAAACAGAACATAATTAAATCGATGTTTTTATATATTTCTGTAATGACCAAGCTCTAATGGTTTTCTCTTTTTAATGGAGTTTTTCCATTAGGAATGGCCAATGTTGTTTGTGATGTTCAGTTGCCAGGGGGGCTCACAGAAGATGGATATTTAATAAATACCCTTTTATTGGGTTTTATTCCACTGGTGCAGCTCAAGTATTGCCTCTGTTGTCCAAGCTACCTTACATATCCACCCCCCCCCCCCTCGCTCATCCCCAGCCCTCAACCCTCGTAACCCCAGTGAGGAGCATTTCTTAATTAAACCTTTATTTATCTACTTGATTGGTATATAAGAAGGGACAGGGTTAAGTCTGAGATTCCCTATCTCATATTGGGACTGGGCTCCTCTCAGCCCCGAGGGAATGAGTCTTTATAACCTGAACGTCAGGCCCATTGAAAGCTGTAGCAGGCGTAGGCGTGCAAGCTGGGGACTTAATAATTCTCTTATGAAGGAGGTGGGGAGCTAAAGAGATGAGGTTTACCTTGTTCTACAACCCAGGAATAGGGGTGTGATACATATTTAGCACTACTATAAAATATGCATCAAAAATCACAGGTTTGAGGCTCGCTTCTTTAGATATGTCACTGCTGTCGGGTGAAAACCTTGTATCTTCCTTTTTCAGGAACGAGGAAAAACCAGCCTTGTTTTTAGCTTGAGCACCGCGTGTGTGTTGCTGAATGGACAATGTTCTCCGAAACAGTCGGTGACAGAGTTGGTCTCAGCCCGCAGAGAAGCGTGTAATCCTTCAAATCACCAAAACCGCAGTTACGAGGTTTTCGTAGGACAGCACTGGTATGTGAGCGGTATCCCCTCCGTCGTCCCGACTCCTAACAGGCTGTATGTGCACAGCCCCTGCAGGCCAGTCTGTGAAACTGCGTTGCACCTGAAAATAGATGCCAAGTAACCCCTCATTAAAGATTCCTCCCTCTTCCCTCCTCTCCCTCGCCTCACCCCCCCCCCCCCCCAACCCAACCACCCTCCCACCCTCGCTCACCCCCCCCCCCCCCCAACGACCCACCTCACCCCCCACAGAGAACAGCTTAGGTCATTACAGTCTGCTGTCAAAACCTGTGACCGCTCTGCGTTGGAGCCGCCAGGATTAAGGGCTGTGAAAACAAGAACAAGGAGGGAAAAGAGGTGAAAGCTGACAGAGGGAGCAAGGCCTTAAATATTTTCTCCTTCTTCCCCTCTTCCCCCCCCCCCCCCCCCCCCTGCCACAGTTGACCGCGTGCTGGTTCTTGCAGCTACTTTGCGGCGGACTGCGCTAATGGGCAGGGAGCTGGGGGTCACATGAAAAACATGGAAATGGGAGATCAAGGATCAAGCATCTCCTCAATACTCAGTCAAGATATCACAGCTCCCGCCTGGGTTTTGGACCGGGTATAGCAGAATCATAACCACAAAGCCACAAAACCTTTGAAAGGAATGTAAATTGGCTGACTGGTAACAAATGCACCCAGACTCGATAAGGTGGTGCCTTTGCGAGAACAATAATAAGCTGTGGCTGCAGCGGAGTGATAATATATGAGCTGTCACAGTGGCAGGCTGAGATGCTGCCCTGGGTCAAATAATAATTGCAACTAATTCCTAGCTTTTGTTCTTACCTGCTTGTCCTACCAGATGGGCGGGGCTTGCTACAACGAGCGCTAGAAAGTTTAGACCATTTGAAAGTAATTGACTTTACTAATTTACTTTAATTCAGTATATGTTTGTGAATTTATTTGCTCACCGTCTGAATTGTCCTAGAGCAGTACATCCCAATAAGCAGGTGCAGTTTAAAACAAAAGTTAGCAATTATTGGTCAATATTATAACAAGGTCCACCTGATAGGAGGAGACATTTTTTTATGAGTTGTTATTCGGTAAATTCATAGTTACCTGGTTGTTGGACGTGGAGGGCTATATGCAACAATCACAGTTTCTGTCTGCAACTCCTGACTTATCTGAGAATTGAAAAGTGTGTGTGTGTTTGTGCGCACACCTGCATGTGCGTGTGCGTGTGCGTGTGTGTGTGTGTGTGTGTGTGTGTTTCATTTGCACTGAACCATAGTCAAGGTTGACAACAACAGCAAATTGCATTCTGAATCAGACGCCTAGGGGTTACACAAGGCTATGCTCTTGCATCAGACCCGTGAGTCGTTTTCTCTTGCTATATATATATATATTTATATATATGTTGTGTGTTTTTATCTGAAACAGATAGATCAAGCCATGTAGGTGTCAGTGAGCACAGGGAGAATTTGACTTTATCTCATCCGTTTACTTCTGCTGCTGTCTATGTTGACACCAGCAGGAGTTTTCCATTTCAGCTCCAGAAGAGATCATCCACCATCCGCCTGTGATACAATTGGCTCCCCTCTTCCTATTTCACTGGGAAAAGCAGAAAATAGTAAGACCTTGACAATTGAAAAAAAAACCAAAAAACGCTAGCATAACTGGTTGCTTTAATTCCTACTCTCCATACTAAGCCAGCTCTAGCACGCCGGACAGCAATAAGCTGAAACCATTCCTCCATTATCCACCAACATTCATTTGAAAGGAGTGTGAAATCATTGGGTAGCAACTGCTGCATCTGACAGCGGCTCTGAGTCTGTTTGGACCCGCTGTCCTGTGGAGTGGGCCTGTTTGGTGTTTTATTTACCATCACCTCCATGCCCGGGACTCTGTTAATCCTCTGTTTGTGTTCAAACACCTTAGCTGGTTGCTCTGCGTCAGTCTGTCTCCACGCTGGCTGCTGTGAGCAGTCTGTCTCGCTGGCTGCCAGTGGAGCTAATCTGGCAGGCGGCCTGCTGTTGGGGACGATGATTCCAGAGATGAGTGAGAGGGGATAGAGGATCAGTACTCTCTGTCTGTCCGTCTGTCCGTCTGTCTCTCTGTGTGTAAGATTGTCTTTCTTTGCTAAGGGACTGACACAACAACAACAACATGCAGAAGCAGTAACAAGGCTGTCCCGATCATCATCGTGAAATAGCTTCATTCATCTGACTGATTACAAACTACCCTCGATCAATACCATATTCATCTTCTGAGAGGTTCCGAGGCAGTATCTGGTGATCCAGCTAATATTGAATTTAGTGAAGACAGAAGGTTAGCAAAGTGCTTTATAATGATTTAATTTTCTCTCTCAAGCATGAGCATAATTCAATCCCTGCCTGCATATGATCACGCTTACACATGGAACTGGACCCTGAAAGCTCAACTGTCCCGATCCACTCTGCTTCAGCCTGTCTCCCCCTGTAGGCCGGGCTCGGCCCTGCGTTGGCCCTGGTCCCACAGACCCAAAAAAAAGGGTCAGCGACGGGCCCAGTGTTCTGGCTGCGGTCCTTCCCCTCACCCCACTCCTGAATGGTCCCCCTGATTATCTCATGGTATTGCTGTATATTCCCTCATCTCCTCTTTAAAAGGACGGCATTACTTCCAGCTCCGCTAACTTGTCAAAACCAATTTGCTTTCCTATTATCCCCCTGAACTGATTTCACCATGACCCCTCCTCTCAGCCCCCCCACCACCCCACCACCCTCGGCCCTCCACCTCCCTCAATCGAAACCCCCGACGCGACCTGTGCACCCCCTAAACCCCCCCCCCCCACCACCACCACCACCACCGCCCGGCCTGAGGACTCCTGTGATTTTTTTTTTTAGACCCCGCCCTCCTCTCTCTACTTATCTCACTCTCCACCAAATGCACCGGCGGATCCTCTTTCATCTCTGTGCAAAAACTTCAGAGGGAAACCCAACAGAAGGTTGCATGCACACACACACACACACACACACACACACACACACACACACACACACACTAACGTGCTTTCGTGTACTGTTGAGAGCGAAAGCAGTTGGCGGTGAGTCACCGACAACTAAATAAAAACCTCTTTACAGAGATTAACAAACCTGAACTATTTCTAGTTGTGGGCAACACTTCCACCAGGCGTATCCTGCTCAGCCCCTCATCCCCTCTCCGGCTGCCCCCATCCATCCTCTCCCTTCAATTAGCGCCTCACCGGTGACAACACAGAGGATCTTCATTAGAGGAGAATGCTCAATTATATCAGTTGATATTCCTTTCCAAAACTAATTATCCCTGGTGCACGGTACGGCTGACTGAGCCTGCCCTCGCCCCGGGGCGCAGCGGTTACTGATGTGATTTGGTTTTGGCTCCAAGGTCTGCTTTCCTCTCCCCTCTTTTGTTATCCTCCCTCCCCTTCCACACTCATTCAACACAGTCAGCCCCACTATTGCGTTACCCATTTCATTATAGTCCCTTCCCCTTCCACAGCGCTCCAAATCTTTGACCCTTCTCTAGGTGTTTATGAGGACTTGGCAAACACGCACATGTACATTGGCAGGTTTCAATTTTCCAAGTCAATTATCAGTTTTTTTCCCCATTAAAAACCGAGACCCGGCCTAACCTGGCTTCTCCTGCGGTAATGAGACAGATAGACTGAGCACAAATGTGATAATTCTCCAAGAAACTCATCATAGGAGCCCTCTCTATATAATGCTGCTCCCTTTGTTCATCCTATGGGGAATAACAAAAATAGGCAGCCTGTACTACAGCCTTAGCTGATACAGAAATTGTGCAAACAGTGTCTTCTCATGAGAGGGGCCTGGGAAGGAGGAAAGAACTGTCGAGACCATATGGTAGAGGTTTTAGTTGCAGCATGTTGGCTCAAAGGATTTTTTACTTGGAATGGTTCCACTGATGAACAGCGATAACATCAGAAATATCTTGGTTTTTTTTGTGGGAAAATGCAGGATTGGACATTTTATCTTGCTTGTGAAATGTGTTTTTTTTTGTGTTCAGAAGGCTTTTCCAACAGTATTTGTTATCATTTCAGTGTATCTGATAGTCCAGCGGTTCACAACCTGACTAAAAATGGGGCCGACTCACAACTTCGCCGTGTGGCTGAGCACACACATATGTTATTTCTGTTATTATGATTATGATTTATTTGTTTTTCAAGCTTTTTAACTAGATGAATTGTTGGAGGAAGTTTTGCTGGTGCAAATAATGATATTTACACAAAAAAATAAATATGATTACAAAAATTGTCTAAGAAAAATACTCATTCTCAATCTGCAAATCCCCAAAGTCATTTTGCGTCTTAATGCACCTTGTTAATCACTGCAGGAACTCCAGGTAAACACAGAGAAACTGTTTTTTTAAAGGAAGCAATACACACACAGAAAGGCTTAATATTCTTTCATCTCAAGAACATTACATCCATATTAATCACTTTATTTCACTAGTTTTTTTTCACACAGTTTATGAGATCAAATCTAATTCCTGTCAAAACGTTTCTGTTCAGTGTTCTCAGTCCTGGTCCTGTGTTTCCTGTCAGCTTCGGGTCCTCGCTGCCCTCAACCCAGGGACAGGCCTCACAGAAGGTGGGCCATTTAGTCACATTTCAAAGTAGCCCAGGCAGGGGAACACACTCATTACACACAATTCTCCTTCTCCCCTTTCCCCCCCCCCCCCCCCCCCCCCCCCCCCCCGGCTCCCTCCTTGGTTCCCCCCTTCTCCCCCTCTTACTCTCTTTCTCTCCTCTCCCCTGTTTTAAAGCCCCTCGGTTCTCTGTCCGGAGTCCGGAGGTAGATCACTTTAATTCTGCTTCACAGATCTTTTTCAAAAAGACCCAAGACCCGGAGACCTCAGAACCGGTGACCGTTGGGTGAACCCGGGCCGACCAGCCAGGACCCGGGCGCTTGTAAACACAGCCACCGTCTCACACGCTCTCATTCCCCCCGAGTGCTTTTGTTCCCTCCCCACAATGGCACAAGCATTTGATGTTGGGCAGTGTGTGTTCTTTAACTAGGCTGTGTTTGTTTGTTTTTGCAGCCATTGGTCATGTCCAGCCAAGTTACTGATATTGGCTTTCTCCTGGCTTAGAGCGGCTGATCAATGATTTAAAGGTAGAGGCTTGCCCTGAACAGACAACTCAATAAGATGGTTTGTGCTGTTAGTTATTTTTGAGGGAGCCCATCCAAAACTCCTCTCATCGCTGACACGTTGCCCCCAAACACCAAGGCACGTACCTTTTTGCATGGAGCAAGACAGCCGGACCCTTCCTGACCCAACTCAAACTCTTTCTCCGGAGGAAGAAACTGTCCTAGATGAACAGGTTGGCCAGTGTGGGCTGGGCCTGGATTCCTCTGATGGTTCATAAGTTCATGTCCCCATGAGGGAGGAGCCTCCAGGCAGAGCCAGCTGCCCGATATCATCCACCCCGTAGAGGACTCCCCCATTTGGACACAACCAAACATTCATTGCTACCACACAGCATAATGTTAAAATGCAGGTTTTGGTTTCAAACTGACCAATCAAATCAGTCCTCCTGCAGCCTCTTGTCATTACCAACAGGTTATACAATCAATGCAATTTGCACATGAATATTATGAAAAACTGCCAGATGTCTTACTAGATCATTTCACTATTAAAAATATGGAAGCTTGTTTGGTTGTGATGGTTTAAGAGAAATACGTCACCAGTGTCTTTCCTACAGCAGCTCCAGAGGAGGCTTAACAAGGGCACAAAAAAACAAATCACAGATATGTAATTTGATGGGAAATTCAGTGGCATGAACAAGGTGTAAAACCCGGCTGGACCATTTTGTACATGATGCAGAAATCATACTGTTGACGAGTTTTCTCCAGCCTGTAACTTTCACACAGCCTCCTGTAAAGGGCAGCCAGCTCATTCCTTTGATGAGTGACAGCGGGATTTGCGGTGATAATGTCTTCAAGTGCCAGAGGATTGGGATTAAATATACTCCAATTTAAACAGCAAAGTTTCCATGGAGATGACCTTCACTTTTAGCTCAGATGGCATACATGTGGGAAATTCAGTGACTGCTGTTATTGTCCAAGAAGCTTCAATTCTGCAGGGGCTTTTGGCGTGATTACACCTTCAAATCCTCCATCAAATTACAAACTCTGCGCTAGAAAATGTCCATCAGAGAAAAGAGCATGTGACATTTCACACAAGAATGGCACGACTTGGGGATCGCATAGCGCATGAACAACCTCCGTTTCAGCGCATCGTGACCGTAACACTGTTGAACATTCTGAAGTGAACTACGAGCCCGAAAAGACAAACTTCAGACACCCCGCCTACACCTCAGCAGCACCTTGACCCATCTCACCCCCTCGCCCCCTCGGCTCTGCCCCTCCCATCCTAATTAAGGTGAAAGAAAGCCTTCCAAATAAAGCTGATGAGGACTGACGTGGGGCCACTCTCTGGGCTGTCTGTGGACACGGGCACCCAAGAACAGGCTCCGGCGGAACAGGCCCGGAGACTCACGGTTTGGGGTCAGTGTCTATCCCCCTCCAGGGCAGCCCGTTCACACTCTCACACCTGCCTGTCAAAGGAGAGACCTGCGGGACATCACTAGGGGGGGGCAGGGAGAGGGGAGGCACTGAGGGAGAGGGAGAGAGAGGTTTTTATTTTTATTTTTATTCATTTATTTATTATTTTAAAATGTATTTATTGTTAAAAAAATACATTTAAAAAAGGTTTTTTTTGTGTTCATTGCTGTTCGTACCATTGTTGCCCTGTTCTGTGTGGTATGTTCTGTTATTCATATTGTTCATATTGTAGTTCTACCTGTTTATGTACATTTGCTTTGGCAATACAAGCACTGTCTTTTCATGCCAGTAAAGCTCATTGAAATTGGAAGAAAGAAGAAAGAGAGAGAGAGAGAGAGAGAGAGAGAGAGAGAGAGAGAGAGAGAGAGAGAGAGAGAAAGAGAGAGAGAGAGGGAGGGAGGGAGAGAGGAGATATTTCACATTTCTAAATAAAGAACAAACCCCAACAGACAGTAATAAACAGCACAACAATTATTATTAGTATTATTATTGACTCAAGGCAATCTCAGCAGCACCCATGAGGCATGGTTGGTCATTATGAATTGAAAAGGTATTGCAGATTCAACTGCGCCAGCTCAAGTCAAAAGCATGGCTGCACTGCCTCACAGTGGTGACTATGTGAACTACCAGAAACACGAGGAAAAAGATGTTACATGCACGCACGCATGTACGCCACACACACTCACTCACTGCAGAGCAACAAATTAAGCATCTCAGTATTTCAGACTCCAGTTTATATCCTGTTGAGTTCATATTTAGCTGTTTATGCACCTTCATAACCTGCTCATAATAACCCTGTAGACATTAATACACAGAATATTGTGAATATCACCATGGAAGTGGAACTATCTATTTAAAGTCCAAATATGATACTATGTTAACATGATTCAGCATCATATCAGGTCATATCATGTCCCAGGTGTCATATTTGGGTTTCCAGTAATTGAGGATATGAGCTTATCCCAGCTGGTGTGAACAGGATATGGTGTTTACATGCACCAAGAGAGTATCCGAATCACAGGAGAATAATAATGTGCGTGAACCAATGTTTACTGAACCAATCTACATAGCTACTTGACACTTGTTTTCCATGATTTGCACACACACACACACACACACACACACACACACACACACACACACACACACACACACACACACACACACACACACACACACACACACACACACACACACACACACACACACACACACACTGTCAAATGTGCTAGGCATATCAATCAGAACAATTTACACCAACTATAATCTTTATGATTCTCACAAGAACCTCTACACCTACCATATTAATGTATCGGTGGTTACACCCCCAGTACAAATCATTTTATATTAAGAGCATCTATAATCCTACAAGGAGGAAACTATACAGATATCACAGTGGAATATATATAATATTATAGTGACACCATAGGAAAACACCATAAGATACCCAAAGGTCAGTATAAACTTACAAATTGACTACCACAGACAAACCTTAAGTCCCTATAGGAGTATTATCAGGATTTTTCATTAAGGTGATAAGTGTTTGTGAGGTTTTTCCTCTAATGGGTTTTCCTCAAGTGCAGTGTTGATACAAAATGATAAAAAAAAATAAAAAAAAGATCATGAAGCAGACAGGAAAAGACACAGTTAAAAAGACTATTATATTGTTTGTATTTACAATGAACTATGAATGTGAACAATGTTAACATTTGGTCTTCCACCTGTCTGTACATACAGTATTTCCTCCAGCCTGTTCCTTACAATATAGAAGATACAGTAAAGAGAGGATGGGCGTGATTCCTGCTTTTTTTAGGTTTGGATTAGATTTGGATTTTATTTGAATGCATGGTAAGACATTAATATAAGATAGCAGTAAGAAAAATAATAAAAGAGATGAGTGTGCAGCTGAGGGTCAAACCCGGTCGGGCTTATTATAGGTCCTCATAGACACTTTGAAATGAATGTGCTTATTTTCAGTCAGAGTACCAACAATGTTATGTAAGGACATGCAGCAACTGTAGACTTGTAGTGTGGATATTATACCTGAAACACATTATTATTATCTGTAATTACAGCATGTTCTAGCAGGAGTTACTGCAGAAGAACAAGACACAATACAGCATAGAGCATTTGTTACCCAATGTCTTATAGTGTAGGTGCTGCAATCTTTCTCTGTGTATTTATAGCCTCTCCTCCTACTCCGAGCTGTGTTTAAAAACCAAGTAATTCTTTAAATGGCTTCAACCAGAGTGGATTAGCTGCATCAGTGTAATGCACCTGGTCACAGTGTGTGAAAGGCTTATCTGGGTTTGCAACGTGTGAGCGCGGTTCTCTCACCGCGACCAAAATATCTCACACAGTATGTACAGTCAGATGTGTGATTGACAGGTAACGGGCTAATGGTTTAACTATACACCAGCAGATGGATTTCTCAGTACCGTATTTAGCCACAGTAGCATCCTGTCATTCCCCCTGGCCAATGAGAAACATGAGGGGAGGGTGTGTGTTTGGAAGCAGTCCAGCTCAGAGCTCACGGATACAACAGTGTCCAAATGCACTTTTTGAGAGAGAGACAAAGGGAAATGAGGTGGGCTGAGTAAAATTGGCTAATAGTTGGGGTAAATTGCTATCAGCTTAAATACATAATCTGCAAAATGGGGATGTTGTATGGAGGGTTATATGTGACAATATTAAATAAATAAATCATTAAATAAAAGGGGAAATATATGAACAATTAATTAATTAAAATGGGGAATATAATATATTTAATTGTTCATTTCCACATTTATTTAATTATTTCCATATTTAATTAATTATTTAATTATTTATTTAATTGTTTCCACATTTAATGATTTATTTAATGATTTATTTAATTATTTCCACATTTAATGATTGATTTAATGATTGATTTATTTCATGGTTGCTGGTCTGTGTGTGCTTTTTGAAATGTAAATCTGTCAACTCATCCATCAAAGCCTGTGGGCGGAATCTAACATCTGGTTGGTTTGACCGCACAGTAAGTCAAGAGCAATCAACTACTTATGTGCCATGGAATGGATTTGTATGTACTCCTTTGAGCTGTCAGTGATATAGTTTACATTAATGGGCTAGGTAGACAGGCAGGTAGGTGGGTAGGTACATTAGGTAGTAGGTGCACTGCAGGTATCGGTAAGTATTGGGGCAGGTAGGTGTGTAGTTATCCAGGTGGTATGCATTGTCCATCCAGTCTCAACCAACTTCTCAAGCTCTTCTATGAAACTCTTTGATGGCTAGGCTGGTAGAGAGAGTACGTCTGGGTAAGTAAGGACCGGGCAGGGTGATGATGTAGAAAATTAATTAGTGTTAGTTGGCATTTCTGTCACGGTTGGATACGGGTGTAGGAGTTGGCATAGCTGGGCTGGAGTCTTATGCCTATTCAGAAAAACACGTGTAAAAGCAGCGGCAGCAGCAGCAGCGACAGATAGCCGAGTCCCGGCAGCGCGGAGGCGTGGCCCGTCACGTTGCAGTCGTCGCTGTAGCAGCAGTGGACTCGGACACCCGGCGCTCTGTACCCCTGGCTGTTGGCCTGGCTGCAGAAAGACCTGTAGGAGCACGACTTCATCACCCCGCCTGAGAAAGAGACCCAAAATAGATGTCCATTACTCTAGTTTAGTCATCTGTCATAGTCTTACATGGTCGATTAGGGGAGATGGGATGTTCTTCTCTGCTGCAGACGGGTGGTATTTTTACATAAAAGTCTCGCCTACTGCAGCTTTTCATGAGTGAGTTAACTTTTTTTTTTTTTTTTTTACATTTTGTGAAGAGGAGTTGCCACATGGTAGTCTAATTAAGGATATTGACTGAGCAGAAGTAGCAAAGCTGTTCATTCCCTAAAAAGCCCCAGACCCCCTGCTGGCTGAGATGTGTTTCCAGACAGAGCAGCCTGTCCTCTGTTTACACACACACACACACACACACACACACACACACACGCACACACACGCACACGCACACGCACATACACCAGTTCAGATTGCCTTATTACTATACTGCATTACTATATTACTACATGACATTACTACATGCATTACTGTAGTACATCTAGAATTTCTGTTCTCTATTCTCGCTACAGGTGGGTACACTCGGGACCCTGAGTCGGAAGAGTAAAGGTCAAGTGATAACTAATAAAGAAAGGCTACTACACTGTCACTGTTGGACTCACTGTCATGGCCCACCACTACGGCGCAGGCATCAGAGTAGTCGGGACATGACTTGGAGCCTTGCCGGTTGCAGTCTTCGTTATTGGAGCCCATGCAGGTGTAACACTGCAGAGCCTCACCTGAAGAGGAGAGAAGAGAAACACCGATACAGTAGATAAATGCACTCACTCACAAGTTACATCATGTCTGGTCAAAAAGAGCATACTGCAACGTATGTGTTGGCCCCTGTTAATATAGCATAGCAGGTGAAGGAGAAACACTGATAGTAACATTGTACCCTTCTAGTCTGAGGATATATATTGAGAGAGAGAGTGAAGGCCTCTTCCATCCATAAAGTACCACCGGAAGAAAGGATAACCAGTTAAGGAGAGATGGATTGGCCTGTGCACAGCTGTATGAAGAGACATTATTGAACCAGATCAAGGTGCTACTGGTGCACACTTGAAGGACAATACCATGTGTGTGTGTTATATGCTCTCCTGTTGATGGGAACTGTTTTTCATTGGGATATTTAGTATTTTACACTGGTTCATGACTGCCGTAGAGTGTATTAAAAAGTGTATATTGCTTGGAAAATCCACAAAATTTCCAACATTTGAAAATCCCACACAGGAAAACTATGACAGTGATGACCTAGCACAAAAATGGGCAGCAAATATCTTCGTTTTGGTAAAAGATGCCCAGTGGTTGGACAAGTCAATGCTCACAACACAACAGCAATGCTAATACTAACACTGCTTGCATTTTCCTTTAAAGAGCCACGGTATGACACTGGTGTAAATGCCTGGGTTATTAATGCACAGTCAGGGGTGGTGCTGTCCTGTCCTGCCTGTCAGCTGATATCAACAATATAAGCAGTGAGATGTTTTTTAGCCTTTATTTACCCAGGGTACATAGGTTTGCTGAGCATGCATGCACAGGTATATACGCTAGTGAGGAGTGTCGGTGGTTGGGTGGGGGTAGGGGGCTGGTATTGTCAAGTGAGGGAAGAGAGCACTAGTCACTTTCTCCACCCATATCTTCCCGACAAAAAAAACGACTTAAATGTCTCTCAAACCCTCTCCAGAGAAGAGCAGCTAGAGCGGAGAATTACTGGCCTTTGAAATATCTCTTTTGCACTTCCTTTTGAAAACCTCCGCCCGTCTCTAAAATTCGAAAATGTCTCTCTCCAGAAACAGCCTTTCATGCTTTTGGCTAAGAGGATCAAACGGAGTCTGACTCACAGGGACCGCTGAAAGCCATAAACATCCTCCACAACAGCACTGCTCTTGTTTTGGCCAACAAAACTAACCTCCTTTACCCCTGGACAGCTTTCTTTGATCAGTCAGTTAGTGATGGCAGGAGTGCAGAGAGAGTCAAAGCGCTTTTCAGATCAAACTAGCCAAATCAATGTATTTGACAGCATAGGGAAGCATTGAAATTTCACCCTTTGGAACCTGTCCTCTAGGTTGGCCCTCTGTAGCATCATTTTAAAACAACAATAACAACAACATCTCTTGTGATTATGAGTAGTTGGACTGTTTTCTTTCCTCCTTATGCTGGCCCGTGTGTTGACATGGCTGGTAAATACCCCCTGCTGTCTCTAGTTGACCCCAATCCATCACAACAACACAGCCGCTTTCCACACATACTGGAAGAATTAGCCTGCAGGCCTATTAGGAGATTAGCCGCTGGGATTGCATGCTAGTTACACAAGAGGATGACAGACTGAAGGGAAGCAAAACTCAAGTGAATTAAAGGAGATATTACAGCATGCTGTTTACTAATCAGCAAACTGTATATATATATTACATATCAGGTCCTAAAATGTCTGACTAGAGTGATAAAAGATGCATCCTGACAGTTAGAGCCTTTTAGCACCAGTTATCTATCCCTGCCTCCCGCAATCAGCAAATTACCCGCTTTGAAGAAAAAGAAAGAAAAAACGCTGAAATACAGAACATTAAGATGACAAGCTTAGAAATTATGAACAAATCAGATGATTGGGTACAGGCAGATTTGAAGAAACCTTCAGTGAAATTCAAGGGAGCAATCGAAGGGGGGAGAGTTCAAATGACAGGAGGAAAGAGAGTAGAGCAGTGATCCAGTGGAAAGATGAGAAATGAGGGAAAGATGGGGAAAAGTAAGGATCCAGTTGAATATAGCAAAAGAAAATAAAGTCCTTACTGTAGTTAGCTAGGAGGACTATGAAGAACAGGAGCAGCGGGCAGTACTGGACAGCTCTCATGTCGCTGGTGGTCTTTGGTCGTCCTGATTGCACAATGAAAAGCAGGTTGTTTGCTCCTAGAGCCCCCTGATCTTAACCTGAGCTATCAGATGAGCTAATATCCCTGCCTGCACCCACAGGGAGATTACCGGCTCCTCCACTGGGCCCCGCGGCCACGTCTTCAGTCCCGATACTTGTTTCCTTGGCCAGGCTAAGCAGTGGCAAGAGAGGTGAAGCAGTGGGATTCATCCTGTGCCGCACACCTTGGAGACCTTTGCGCTCTAGCCACGCCCCATCCGAGCCTCGGCCCCGCCCCTGACTTGCCCCTATCCTGACCTGGTCCAGACCGTAACCCCAACATGAAACTGAGCTCTATCTTCCTGGCTGTTTCCAAAGCACTTCATTGACCGCATATAGGAGAGTTATAGGTTAAGGTGTCACAGGAATTTATATTTCCCATGTGCATGTAATCAGTCTATGTGCCATTATAACACAGGAATTCATTTGATACGGATGTTGTACCTGTTTGAAGTGGACATCAATAAAAATGTATTCTACGTCTCAGTGGTTTCTGCCCTACCAGTCTCAGTATGTTGGCAAGAGACAATATCGCCATACTCGTCAAATGTTACGTAATGTGCTTGTGTACATCTTGTTTCCTCAACAGACTGCCAGGTCAACTAAACATAAACTCATAATGCTGGCTCACAGAAACACAACAAAAACAGAGGAAGTCTTGCTATAAGACTAGGATTATGGTGTGTGATATGAAAGCCCTTTAGGGTTGCGGCGCAATGACGTATAATGCAGTGAAAGAACCAGAGTGACGCCTGCGTGTTGTATTGCCATCCTTTATTGCACTTTGCAAGCAGATGCTGTACAGTAGCTGTGCAGTCTGAGTTGTTCCTCGGTGTGACACAACAACCATAGCAGGACGAGGACACATCCATCCAAAATTAAATTACTCCTGGTCACAACTGATTACGGTCACGATTAGCTTCCTTTATATCAAAATAAAATCAAAAAAATAAAATCCCACAATTTCATCAAGAAAGCTATGACAAGTATGACAAGTATCTACAAGGTTACATGAGGAAAGCAGAATAAGTGTATCAAAAATGCAGGTGAGTCTTTTTCACACTTGGAATTTCCTATATACAAACATAAACATTACAAGTTTAACTTTCCTCTCTCACATGCAGTAAGCTATTGTGATTGTAGTCTCTTAGTGGTGTAAATCAACAGGTTATGTATTAATCTAGATCATATATATATATAAGCTATCTCTGTAACTCTTTTCAAAGGCTATCTTTCTCTTGTATGAACAACAGGAGTAGGTAAACAGTCTTCTCCATCAGTGGCTGTCATGGCAACATCATTGTAGATATTTTAACCCACAATCATTGCTCTCAGTTTCTCTCGCTTTCGCACAAAAACACACACTCTCAAACACTCATGCGCACACACACACACACGCACGCGCACACACACACAATTAGTGATATGGTATGCACATTTTCTAAAACTTTAGACCAGACCCCTGATACAGTAAAACACATTGACACATCAAAATGTACAAGGTGATAAAGAAGAAGCCGTTCCTGTGGATCCTGTATAGACAAAGTCAGTAGGAAATATAACTCAATGGCCACTTTGGCCTTAGATGTCCGTCAGTCCAATGAAGAGTGGTAACGTATTCCCTCTCCTCTTCTCCTTCAAATAGCTCTTCCACAACCACTCCCCTTCTCTGTCAGATTTGGCCTAGTTGTGGCGTCGCCGCTAACTCCTCCCCATCTTGGCGATCAGCTCATCGCAGATCTTTGTCAACTCCTCAATCTCTTTGTTCTGTAGAAAACAAAACCAGTCATTTGTAAATCTTTCCTAGAAGTGATTTTCATTCCTTTACGTGTAATTGTGAATGGTGTAAATGTACTCTAGTGCTTAACATTAGTGTAGAGGTTAAAGCCTGTTCTTGTGGAACCACATATGTCTCTACAGGCAGCAAGAGGACTGGATGGCCCTCTCCTTTTCACATAGTTTCTGGCAACCTAACCTTAATATATGCCTGAATCAAATTATATCAGCCTAATGTATGCCATTTAATTGTATTAAGTGCTAATAGAAGAATACAGATGAATACAGCTGCAAAGTCAGCACAGAGGTTGGTACATGTCCATGATAATATTAAGAGAGGTTAAGTCCCTCCGGTATTTTCAGACTTGAATTGACAGATTTACATTCCAGGGCCGGTGTGCAAATGAAGGCAGCCGACTGACCTTCTGCTCCAGGGTGCGCTCCAGAGAGTCCACCTTCATCTGCTCCTTCCTCAGACTGGCCTGGTAGGCGGCCTGCTCCTGCTTGGCCCGGACCCGCACGTGAGCTATGTCCGCATTGGCCCTGGGAATGCACATCGCAGCACAGTGTGTCAACAGTGAGACACAAGTTACCTTCTTGAGGACAGTATGGAAAGTACAGCCTCACTTTTATAACTCAGAATTAACCTGAATTCATACATCATATAAATAGCCAATGAAAAACTACCTATTCAGGTGTATTGTGGTTTAGTGTCACGGGGAAAACAATATAGTCACGGCTATGAGGATGTGCATGGACTCACTTGTCTAGCTTCTCCTCTGCGTGAATCTTCAGGGCTTGGTAGCGTTGTTCCTCCTTACGGACCCTGGACAGATATTCTTGAGCACACTTCTTCAGAACCTCTTCATTCTGGGCAGAGTGAGCGGGAACATTTTCATTACTGGCGACGAGGGTGGTCAATCAGAATTTTGACTGAATTTGAAGGTCGGCCATGATGTGAGTGCTCATTCAATGTAATTAGTTTGCATATTGATCAGTACACTATTACACTTCACCTTGCGGAAGCCCTCCAGCACATCTTTCATCTTCTCGTAGCGTCGGAAGAGGTCCGCCAGAGACTTTTCCACTGAATTGAGGTCTGCCAGGGCCTGGTCCTTCTCTATGATCAGCTGCTGGATGGTGTGGTGGGAAAGAGACTTCTCTTTCTGCTCATCCTCTGATGGATACACACATATATACTGCAGATCAGACCTCATCCCAGTAATAAAGATACCCTCGCAGTGAGCACATACATACATACATACGCACCGACACACTCACATCCATGCACTTGACAATATACAAGAATGGATTAGTGGATTAATACATTATTGAACACCATTTTTGAACCATTTACTATATGAGAGTGTTGCTGATAAACTTAGTGGAGCATGCAAACAAAACAAGAGTTGGACAATGGGGAAATCAAAGAGACCTGTAGTAAAGCTGGTGGTTTGCCTTAAGTGGCTTTTAGTCCCTCAGAATCAAATAACAAAGCTTCCTATGTCAGCCCTTGTCCTGTCCCGTCCTGTCTCAGGCTTAGATGACCAACCTGCTGATCTCACTAATTCTGCCTAAATGACTTCAGGAGCAAACAAAGTGCAGATGTGTGAGTGTTTACACAACTAAAATGATTTGAACCAACTGGCTTACTGTACTTCAAGATCTAAACAAAAGGTATAAATGGCAGCAAAACAGAAAATCGGTCAGAGTAAACGAAATATTAAAAAATAAAACAAAAAGGTCTCGACATATGAAAATGGAAAATGGAAAGATAAAGTGAGCACATAGGCTCCCCTCTCTCTGACGGACAGATGGACAGATGTGATCCGACACACACAACTGAAGGAAGATTTCCACATTACTCACCTGGCATGCCTGACAGGGTTATCAAATAGTAAGGGGCAAAGATGGGAGCAGAACAGAAAAGAAGGGACCGTGTTAAATCAAGCTGGGAGGGCAAGACACGTGAGAGAGCCGTGTGTTAGACAGCAGCAGAGACTAAGCTCTCCTTTCGTGACAGTGCTTGAATGAAAATAAGGAACAGCAGCAAAATCAAATCTTCAGGAGTGTCCAGAGGTGGCGAGGAAGTGAGAGCAAGGAGTGAACAGGATGGATTTGAAGTGGAATTAGAGTCCACACCTGGACAAGGGTGAGCAAAAGTGGGCAATTCTTCCTCTAATGGCGTCAGGATTCAGTTCAAAATCAATCAAACAGAAAAGGAAGCACATAAAATAGCAAAGCGTCAGAGGATCAATAAATAGTTTACACATAAAGAGCTTGTGCATTCTGTTCAATATGAAAATAAATGACTGAGGAGAAAATTGGTGGTGGAGGGAGGGGGACAAAACCAATCGGTTTCAAAAGAAATTCATGAGCACTGAGAGGAAAGACAGTAACCCGTTGTTGGCTTTATAAACTGTCGTGTTTAATCTTGAACTCACCTATCATCTGTGCAATAGTCTTCTCATACTCAGCAACAATTCTCCTATGGATGAGAAATGATATCAATATACAACTTAAATAACATTATATCATATTATGCTATTTAATATGACATGTCACAAACAATGTTCATATCATTGTACATTATGAATCTTTAGTGTATTTCGCTTTTTTGCGGTTGCCATCTGATTGTCGTTGCTGGAAGTTCCCTCCGAGCCAATAGGAAACCTTGTTTGAGGAAAAGCAGGTTGCCAGGGAGGTAAGAGGATTGATTAGCCATGCCTCCCCCTTAGCTTCTTAGCCCCTCCTTATCCCGAGACCAATCAGGCTAATGAAGTAAGCTCTGTCTTATCCACACTAACCAAGCTGTGGCCAGCTGGACCCCCAACCCAACACCTGCTGGCAGAGAGGAACGGGAAGAGGTTTGTGAACGGCATAACCCTCTTCAGTAGCTATCTGTTGGATATAAGTTGATCATTCTCAAATGAGGAGTCACAGATGTCCATGTGATGGTACTTCATCCCAATTGTGAGCTGTTGCGAAATCTGTCATCTTTCAAATAGCTTAAATATGTCATATCACCCACAGGCCATAAAGACATCAGTGACAATAAACCTCATCTTCATCTATGCCTCCAATCTCCACAGCTACCACTCCAGGCATGCCGATAATTCATGGACCTCTTTAATTGCCGTTGGCTTTGGTTGGCAGTTTGGGAGAGATAAACCGATCGTCAGGTTAAGTGATGATGATGCGTGGCGCCTGAAAGCAGTACGCTAAGCATCAGGACACATCACCGTTGCATTGAGGTTTTAGATCAGGGGTGTCAAACTGTGTGCCATGGAGGGCCGAGAGTATGCAGGTTTTCGTTCCAACCCAAGAATACACCAGGTGATTTCACTGATTAGTCCCTCCTCTCTGGTTGAAGGTGTGGTAATCACTGAAATCACCTGGTGTATTCTTGGGTTGGAACGAAAACCTGCATACTCTCGGCCCTCCATGGCACACAGTTTGACACCCCTGTTTTAGATCCATGCTGTATGGGTGGGGCCTAGCAGTGGTGATGACGACCCTTACGCACATCTTACCTCATCTCCACCACTTCCTGTCGGCTGTCCTCATACTTCCTTTGCCACTCCAGCACCTCCTTCTCTTTCGACACGATCTGAGGAGGAGGGGGAAACTTTATTAGGTCAAGTGTGACATACGTAAGAAATGTGCAAAGTATACACGAGTAACTCCTTGAATCAAAAGCGGCAGGGGTGTCGGGCACCTCTTCTCGCGCGATCCCCAGCGAGTGGTCCAGATCTTGGGGGAGGTAGGGACTCTCCCCCTCGCTGTAGACGGTGGAGCTCCTGGTGTAGAGGGAGTTCTTAGATACGGAGCTCTCTATGGGAGATGGCACCTCTCTCTGCTGCTTCCAGGAGTCAAAGGAGAGGAGCGAGAGGAAAGGAAACATGACCGGTTACACACCTGGCCAAGCTACAGACGGGAACGAAACACACCCTCCGGGGCCACACGCACATTCTCACTAAGACTCCTGAGTCAAACCACAAGGCAGCATCAAACTATATCAAATTATACCACACAGCAAAACCAATGTGTTAATGAAGCAGGCTGGTGATGTTCCTGAAGACTTGGACAGCTGGAACATGATTGGATGATGAACAGTCTTCAATGCCACAGTGGTGGCCAAGCTATTGGCTGATGCTGCCCACAGCTGAGTGGTCATGATCACCTGCTCATCTCAGTAGCTGAAATGTGATTGGGTCCAGGCAAGGCAGAGGAGAAGGAAGGGATACAGCAGAAACTGCATTATACACAGTACAGGAGGGATAGAGGGTGGGTGGGCACTGGGTAGCATGGGGAATCGGTGTTAGTCTCATGTTAAGGAGCATATTAGAATATAATATACTTGTTTTACATGGGTTTATGTATCAGTCCTCTTGTGAAAACTGTCCAGAATCACAGCGTTGATTGTTTGTAATCCATTACAACTTTTGATAGATTCTGTTCCATTCATGAAGACCAGCGTGTGTTGTGAACCATCATCATTTATCATCATTAGTTTGACTTTGGATATGGTGTTGAGGTATAGTGACAGTGTGTTCATGAAACCATCACAAACTATGAACAAATTCTACTAAAAACATTTCCTCAAGACATCAAATTGAAAAGGCAAAACCAATCGTTGTTCAAGTACCATTTTGGGTCCCCCTGAAGCCCTGATGGGGATTTAATCATTCCTGGGAGAGTGGGATTAGGGGAGGAGGTGGGGGCTCATAGGGAGACAAGGAGACCCCTATGGAAATGTTTGGTCTGGCTGGAGCGTTAATTGTACTGGAGGTACGGTCAAGTATTTGTAACCACAGACTTCAGTCCATGGAACAGCCACTGATTGGGCTTACCCTCCCAATCCAGTCAGGTGTAACCAAAATGTATGAGCAATCCATCCCAAACCTGTCCCGCAGTGGTATGACTCAAGAGACAACCCCCATGAAATCCCCCAAAGCCTCATTACCACCATTCGGCAGTGCTCTGTAAGTACAATTCAGAAAACAGAACAGAAAATGGGACACACTGGAGACACGAGTTGAATCCATGGAAGACAAACATAAAGAGTCAATGACAAAGACGTCAAGACACCACAGGAGTAACTAGTCTTCTACCTTAGATACATAAAGACACTGTACTGCAGATAATTGCTGAAGCCAAACCAGGGTCACATTTGCTAACAAAGCTAGCAAAGACTTGCTAGCAAAGGTAAAGCTATTGGGGGGGACAGCAAAGGTAGCCAACGGGGTTCCTGAGGGATAGACGAGAGAACAGGAAGATCTTCATAAATGTCTCAGTGGATCTCAGGTCTGGATATCTGGAGTCTACAGGAGCTCTAGCTGGTTCAGGGCGGGGACATAGCGATAGGATATAATACTACTCTTCTTACTCTGGTGAGGGGTGAACCGTTGATGTTCCACCGCCGAGGGCTGGGTTTCTTGAGGCGGGACTGTGGAGGTGCGTGAGACAAGAGCGTGAGCAATGGGAGTTTCTCTGTTGACCTCATACTGTTGATCCACCGCCGATCAAGGTCCGAGCTTCGACACCATCAAGTGGGACATTCATCATTGTATTGTATTGTGTACTGTGTATTCCTGGCAACGCCTACAACCAAACTCCCTCAATATTTACACCTGCCTAGCCTGATGTTGGTGTTTGTTAGTGCTGTTAGTTTGGGTTGGGGGACCAATTCACAAAACAGGAATGTGACTGAGGCTTTTGGGGGCGATGACAGCACAGCATCGAGAACTATTATCCTGAAGGGTGACTTCCATTGCATGTCTGAGCGGTTTATAGTAAGTGTAGCGTGAGGCATCCCCAGTCACATTCATGCTCATCTAACGACTGTAAGCCTCTCCTGAACAGGCAACATGCATGTTGCCCAACATGCAGGATTAAGGCAAGGGACTGAGAAGGCACAGCATTCTGTTCCTGGGGAGAGTCGGTCCAAGACAGCCCGTTGCTAGTCAGGGGGGGAAGGGGGTAGGGGGCATTAAGCCATGTTAGAGATGTCATATGTAGGGGACTGCGGAGTTGACGGGGGCTGTGGATGTAGTGGTGCAGCCACCATGTTGATAAGGCCATGGGTTCACAGTCACACTCAGAATGGTGTGATTAGGGGAAGGGGGTAGGCAGGCTGAGGCACACTCATGCACCCACACCGCAGTCGCACACGCATCCATGCATTAACACACACACACACACACACTCACACTCACACACGTGCTCTCTCACACGCACACAGCAGGTGCAGGCTGACTCAGCGCAGTACCTCGGGGTTTACAGTGGAGAGGGAGGGGCACTGAGAGATGTTTTTGGCTACCTTCAGGGCCTCTATCCTCAGGGCGGCAAGCACCAGCTCCTCCTGGGCCGCGCACACGAGGAAGGAGGGAAGGGAAGGAGGGAGGGAAGGAGGTATGAGGGAAGTGGTGGCCCAAGGATAAGAGAGCAAGGGGGGGGAAGACATACAGAACCTTGAGTTGAATGCACACACCGACTCTACTGTGTACATCACACACACCGACTCTACTGTGTACATCACACACACCGACTCTACTGTGTACATCACACACACCGACTCTACTGTGTACATCACACACACCGACAGACATACTATTACACATAGTAATCGGAAAAAAATGCAACTCTTGAGCAAATGGAGGAAACACAATGTAGGACACTGCAAGGGTAGAATAAAATAAGAGTTATAATCGAGGCGGACACTACAGTTCATACAAACACACGTTCACACATCAGGGCCACCACTCTGCCAGCAGAGGCAAGGCCAGTGAGGTTTGTCAGGAGGGGGTCATGTGTGGTCTGTCAACACACCTGTAGTTTGTGGGCGAAGGCGGTGGGGTTGGTCTCGGCCAGGTCGGGCTCCAGGTACTGCAGGGGGTCACCGCACTCAGACAGCATGTCTAACAGGGGCATGGCCATGGCTGGCGCAGGGGCCTCCATGGGGCTCTGGCTAGGGGACTACAGGGGCACCAGGAGGAGGAGGAGGAGGAGGAGGCAGAGGGCAGGGAGGAGGGCAGGGGGGTCAGCATGGCAAAGCAAGCGCCGGGCGTGTCAGTGGGAGCATCGGGAGCTGAGTCAGAGTTCACGTTGGGAACTGGGTGTGACTGGCTAGCAGGTTGTCAAAAGCTTTAATGAGAGTCACCGTGATTGATGATGTTCACATCGGGAGTCTTGAGCCTACAGCAAAGCAAAAACTGTGCGGCACTCTGGCTTCCCCTAGTGACTAAGAAATGATATGAAAACTACAAAACCAACATTTGAAATGATGGTGAGGGTAAAGACGGACCAAATCACAACAACAATAATTCTTGTACGGCATATGGTGATGACGGAGACATAATTATGAAGGGGACGCTCACTGAGGGCAGGCAGAGATGTTTGACTCACCTGCTCATCCCTCTCTGTGCTCTGAGTTCGGCTCAGCGCCTGGATTTCCCTCTTCCTGCCCTTGTCTCCGGCAGAGCCCTCGGGACCAGGCCGGGAGCTCAGCACTGGCGTCTTCATGCCTGCTGTTATTTGGGCCTCCATCTCCTCAAAACTCCTACAGAGAGAGAGAGAGAGAGAGAGAGAGAGAGAGAGAGAGAGAGAGAGAGAGAGAGAGAGAGAGAGAGAGATGATGGATAGGAGTGTTAATGAAACATTGTGCTGGTGCAACTGAGGTCAGCTGGAACGATCCGTTGTTGTTATCCATATGTGTCAACCTGCTGACCAGCACCTTTAGCCGACTTACATAAAGGCCTATAGGCATTACTGTTCAATGTGCAGGAGTGTGTGTGTGTGTGTGTGTGTGTGTGTGTGTGTGTGTGTGTGTGTGTGTTGTACCCTGTGCAAGGGGAGCTGGGCTCAGAGCCATGTATGCAGGTGTTCTTGGTCAAGTTGTCGGATACAGAGTCCAGCTTCAGGTACAGAGAAGGCTTCTTCACAGACAGGGGCTACAAGACACAGAGGAAATAAAAGTCTCACGTCTGAACTTGAATTTGTTTTTGGGGTGCCGAAAACAGATAACACATAAGAAAACAACAAACGTAAAGTAACATCAAATACTCACAGGCGAAGAGGAGCCAATCTTCTCCATGTACTCAATTTCATAGTCCGACACTGAGAGAGGAAGAGAAAAAAGAAAGTATTATTAAAAACACAGAGGAGGAAGAGATGAGGGGACGGAGACCTCTGGGAGATCAGAGGCTGAGAGCAGGTCTGAGGCAGGTCTGTCTGCTGTTCCCATCCCCGACCCAGATGGGCTGTGCCAGATACAGCCACTGGGAAGGGGTGGCCCTTCTGGGGGTCAAGGGGTAGTAGAGAACTGGGCCAGCAGGCTTATTTCACCGCCAGACCATTAATCAATAGTGTTGCCAGATGAATACACAGTACAGTGGTTGACTGCTGTAAATGAAAAATGAGCTTTGAATTTCCCCTGAATCCCGTCTTTCTCCGGTATGCTTTGATCTCAGTTAGCATTTAGCATCAAGGAAGGTTCAAAGAGGGCTTGGAGAGAGTCGGCCAGCCCCTACCTTTACCTTCAGTCTGATGAGAAAGGCTGCTCTCATTGACGAAGGAGGTGAGGTCGCATGGCTGAGGGAAGTCCTGGCTGTCGGAGGTCAAATCGGCATCCATGTCATGTAGGCTCGCCCACTTGTTATTGGTGGAGGAGGCCAGCTTTTCCTCGTCTGTGGCGTGGTCGTCCTGCAGGTGGAGAGGTGGAGCTTCGTCCACAGGGGTAGGATCCTGCAACACAAACAGATGGGGGTTATACAGAGAAATAGAAAAGAGCTGAGAGAGGGAGAGAGAGAGAGAGAGAGAGAGAGAGAGAGAGGGAGAAGAGCACTCACCTGGGATTGGTCAGACACTGGTGATTTCTTTGGCGACCTCTTCACTCTGAAAGTGTTACTGGGAGAAAGGAAAAACAATAGATGATCAAGATCCAGAGTCAGTGCCTAAAGTAACACCCTCTTCTAAGATCCAGCAGCATGTACGTCTGCTTCAAACCTCAAGGGCTTTATCTATAAATAGATAGAAATGGTGTAAGCTCACTATTGACTGTATTCAATGTGCAGCAGAACTGAACTGTGAAATGTTTTTGTAGAGAGGTGAGTCAGATTAGTAATTACACAGTTAAGACTAAGTGATAAATTAATTTCAGTTATGATTAGAGCCAGAGGGAGTTTATGAGTTTTCTTCCACACAAACACTCAAATAACACACATCCTGGGCAGGAATGTATTTGGCAATGTAGTTTGTTAGTGAGGAGGACAATGATGAAGGTATCATCACCACCCTAGTCTAAGTACTAATTTTGTACCGTGGGTTTTCAGAGGGTCTGAACAACAAGACCTTTTCTAACTCTGACTTAAATGCAAGGCACAATGTTGTGTAGATCTGAACTGCTCTTCGATAAAGTGTAAAAAACAACAACACAAGCCTTGTGAGGCTGATTGATACTGGTCACAAGGGATAGTGATGTTTCTGTTAATAGGAAGAGGGAGGGACCAATCATGACGGGGCAACATGCTGGTATAAAAGGATCCCTATTGAATTAGGGGTCATGAAGGGTTGATGGTTGTGTTGCCCCTGTACTTACAACAGACAACAAAGAGAGGACACACTCCAGGACTTCCTGTGACATATGAGAATACACAGATACAGGTGACAGAGAGACAGACAGAGGACACTGGTGCAATAGTGCACAACGTACAAACACACAGCGACCTAGGAAAGCTCACAAACAGTGACGGAGACAATCTTACACATGAATACAATGTACTGTGGGTGTGGACTCCCCCCTACAGATGTATGGTACTGGAGTAATTGAACTCACGATTTGATGGGTTTTTTCTTCTTGGCAGGTTTGTTCTGGTTGTGATCCTCCAGTTCACCAACGTTGTCATTGTCATTTTCAATGTCATTTTCATTGGCTGGCACCTCAAAGGAGGCGGAGGCCTTAGGAGGGGAGTTGGCCATCTTATTGGAGGATTTGAACGGGTCTATGGAGTCGTCAAACTTACTCGGGTCAAAGGTATAGACGGGCTTGGACAGTTTAGAGGAGTTGGAGATGCCTTGCTTGGAAGAGAAGGGGTTGAAGTTGGGGTCTTCCCATGTGTCCGTGTCAAAGTTATAAGATGCTTTGGGGATGGGGATGTCATCCTCGTTGCCATTAGGAGCTGCCGCGGGGTCGTTGTCCAGCTGCTCCGTCTGCGCCGGCGGGGCCTTCTTCAGTCCCAGCTTTGATTTCCTCAGAGGCATCTTGGCACCAGGCTTCTTACCCAGCTTCTTGGGAGGGGGAGAGGCCTGGTGTGACGCCTCACTGTTCTCCTCAGAGTAGTCAAACTCCAGCCTGACCGGCTGACGCTTGGTGACGATAGGCTGCTCTTCAGGGTCGGTAACTGGCTCTTTAAGGGGAGCAGGGGAATCGCGGTGAGCCGGCTCCCCAGCAGGGACGGGGCGACTCTCCGGGGCGGTAGCGACGGGGGCGCCCACGGGGACTTTCCGACCAAACACGGGGGAGTTGGCAATTTTACTACCTCCTGTATTGAAAGGGTCGATGCTATCAAAGTTGTCTGGGTCCCATTTGTAGGAGGCACCCGGGAGGATAGGGGAGTCGTCTTTGACCGGTGGGGACCCAGGCACAGGGATAGGGGTCTCCTCCTGGCACAGGGGTAAGGCAGGGGTGAGAAGACTCTCCTCTGGGCTGGTGTGATTGGTCTCTTCAGGGAGAGGAGGAGGCGTCTCCACACGGGTCTTCCTGGTCCTGCGGAGGGTTCCTCCGGGGCTGGGGGTGGCAGAGGCTCCCTCTGGCTCCTCCTGAGCCTGGAGAGGGCTGGCCGTCCGAGGCTTGGCCCTCTTCTTCACCTCGGGGGTGCTGCTGGAGGAGGCTGGCCTTGGGCTCTCAGGGTTGGAGTTCTGTCTGAGGAGAGGCTTCTTCTTCAGGGACCCAGTACGTACTTTCTTGGGCTTGCGGAGGGTTCCTGGAGCACTCTCAGTGCCTACACTGAAGGACTCGGCATGCGGACGGAAGCCTTCTGCTGCAGACCCGTCCAACAGACCAGAAGTGTCTAGCTCTCCTCCCTGGAGGCTGAGAGAACGGGTCAGAGTGTGACTTGGCGACTCTGCAGGAACAACTTCAATGTTGTATGTGCCACTGGCTGCAATGGGCTTGTCCTCATCAAAAACAATGGAGAGAGAGCGTCTGGGTCGATGAGGTGAAGTCAGTTCAATGTCAAGCTCACTGACTGTGGTGTCTGCTACTGCAATAGAAGGAGAGACGTGGAAAAAACATGGGTTTTATTCCACAATCTTTAAATGGCAAAACTGTAAAGCAGCATCTAAAAGTTGAGATGAGAAATTGTAAATGTCAGTATATGCATAATGCTGTGTGTGGCTGGGATGCAGGTGTGTGAGAATGAGATGGTTTTTGACTCATGCAATTGAATGTGATTCAAGATTCAAGAACTTTATTTGTCACATACACACACAGGGTGTGCAGTGACATGGAAAGTGGCAATGCTCAACGGGAATGTGCAAAGGGCAACATGTTCACACTATTTACAATAAAAAAACAACCAACACAATATTTACAGTAAGAGCACTATAAGAATATAGTAAAATATGAGGAGTTTGTATATGTATGTATGTATGTATATGTAATATAATATAAATTATGTGTAGTCGCTACCTAAGTGTGTGTGTGTGTGTGTGTGTGTGTGTGTGTGTGTGTGTGTGTGTGTGTGTGTGCATATGTGCTATGAATTATTGTAATAGCCTCAAGTCATGAAAAAAAGACACATGAGAGACGGAGACTGTGTCTGTTGGTAAGCCTGCTGATAGCCCAGAGCCTCAGCACCGTGCAGTGGGCTTACATGTCTCAGCAAACAAAGGAGACCTTTTTATTAGACATGTGGAGTACTACGTAACACCACTAGATGGTGCAACGAGACGTTTTTTCACCCTTTCTTGCCCCTTACATTCTGCCACAGCTCTACGCTTAGTGTAGTGGTCACATTAGAGCATCATATGGGAGCCTAGCTCTCAACATGGGATCATTCTCTTACTCTACCTGTGTCGTTGGCTGTTAGCTGCTGGTCGTGAGGATCTGTAGGGGAAACAGCCTTCACTGGAGTAGTGGACTCAGGGGTCTCGAACGCTCCATCAGAGTCTGAGCTCCTGCAGCAAAAGATAAGGACAGACTAAATCAGTATTACTGTGGATCGGATTTACATCACTCAAAGTCTGGTGCCCGCTATGACTGTATGTGGATCGTTCAGTTGTATATATAAGCTCCTTCCTTCAGGCAGTATATCATGAAGGACACATTTGCGTATCAAGTAGTTACAGCCATTTTTTCTAACGATTCCTAGAGTGCAGTATTACACTGTGTGTATGATGGATGAGTAGTACGTGCTGGTTCCTGCAGCGTGATGTGCGTGGACAATGTGCCATTTTGGCTTCACTAAAATGACATAAAAATCATTATCCATTTCCTACAGTCAAATGGAGCTACTGAAATACCTGATGCCATATTATTTCATCTTTAATCTCTACATCTGCATGCATGCCTGCTTTACAATCCATCAAATTCACTTAATCAATATTTAGAAAACCAAAGCCCCCGTCTAGTATGTGTTGCTATATAGTCATCTAGTGGGATTTTTTTAGCGCTAGAAATTAGTGCTGAATCTGCAGTGAGGAGAGAGATAACGCCCAGTGCTTGAGACACAGCATCACCCCCCCCCCACACACACACACACACCCCAACCCCGATACACACACACACACACACACACACACACACACAAGACCACCTAAAGATACCACAGCTACGTGTGAAAATAGACAAACAGAGGAACTGAGGGAAAATGCTGAGCCACAAATTGAGAACTGATTACTGCATCAATTTCAGCAACCGCACACACACACACACACACACACACACACACGCACAGAAATATAACAAAGCTCGTCACCTCTGTCCGCCCGGCTCCCCGGCGGCCCTGACCATGCTGTCGTGACGGGAGCCCCAGGACAGACGCCGGAGGAGCCCCAGAGCGGGATCCGAGCCCGGGCTGTCCCCGTCCCCCGCCCCTCCCAGCAGCGTGTCCCAGCCCCAGCGAGCCCACTGCAGCGGAGACAGAGCCTGCCACGCACTCACTGCCATGGCCGCCGGCTGACTACACCTCTCTGCAACACGCTGCTGCTGCTACCGCCTGCCACACAGGTAGACCCCCAGCCTCTCTCCTCGATAGCTCTCTTCCTCTTCCCCTGACGACGCACCGGGTCTCACCTTCCCCTCTGTCTTCCCTCCCTTCCCTACCTATAGTGAAAATGTTCTCTTTGTCTCCTCTCTACTGTCTACGTCCTTGTACCCTGCTCTTCTTCTTCATCTGAAGTCATATCAATCTGTCTCCTCCCCTGTAGGAAATGATGCTTCTCAATCCGAAATGAGGAGACTGGCTGCAGAGCCCACCACCTGCATGTATTCTGGTGCTCTCTCTGCCTCCCTCGCTCTCTCTCTCTCTTTCTCTCTGCCTCTCTCTCTCTCTCTATCCCGCTCTCCATCCTTCCTCTCTCCACTTCCCTCCCTTCCTCCGTCTCTCTTGCTCTCCTGAACCAGTCGGCTGTGAGAGATGTGTTACTGTGTCGGAGGCAGGCTATAGTTCATACAGTATCTAAGAGAAAAGGCAATCGATTGCCCACCAGCAGCCTCTCTCTCATATTCTTTGTTCTTCTAGCTCCTCCATATTGTCCTCCTCTGCCCCAGATTATAATGAGGAGATCAACCCTCACTGCCTTGGTCCAAGTGTAAAGAACACACCCAGATTTTGCTCTACAAACACAGTTCATCTTCACTGACACACTGAGACAGAGTCACAACAGAGCCAACTCTACATATATGTCTTGTTCCAGCATCTACAGAGATCATTTTAAGGTATTCTTGTCAGCACTAGTCAAAGGATTTGCTTACATAGGTGTATTTAGGAGCCTTGAGATTAATGTACTGCTAAGCCTTGTGCAGAGTAATGGTTTCTCCATCTCATCATTAGGCTGTATAATGAAATGAGCCCTTTATAATGAACAATGAAAAAAAAGCAACGCCTGGGGCAAGGTTTAGTGCTCACCTTCCAGTTGCAGCTAACTGTGTGGTTATGGTGGATCTCCACTCCTCTTAAACACACACACACACACACACACACACACACACACACACACACACACACACTGGAGAGGAAGAGGAGACAAGGACCCCCCTCTCAGATGAAAGTCTCTATTGATCCAGCTCATCTATACGGCTCCTTCTCAGGTCATGGTGAAGCCATCCACTGTCCTGCGGGGGTCCTTTGTCACAGACACATGCAAACATGGATCAACTAACAGCTGCTACCATGAAAGACATCGGGGGGGGGGGGGGGGGGGGTGCAATATCAGCTAGCCAGTGTTATTATTACGGCCGTAAGTCAATGACAAAGATTCAGAGCCGAGTGACCAATGTAAGTGCTTCTTGAAAAGGTGGGGGAGGTAAGGAGGGAGAGGAGGGAGAGGAGGCCCATATCTAATAAAACCATCTGACTGTCATGGTCAATATGTCCACTACCCCTGGGGGCATGCTACTGCAGAGGTGGAGGATCTTTTCAACCAGCAAGATGGTTGAAAAGAGCACATTTCTACTTGCACTGCAATGTTGCTCCATGAGCCGGTATCAGCATTTTCACTGATAACTCAAGAATTTCACAGGCTACGCAAACTGCACCACACAGGCTAAACCTGCAACAGGGTAAAGAAGGATGCAGTGGTATACCTGCTTCATAAATGAATCATAGACTGACTCTGCTGATGCCTACCAATAACAACCCTTGCAAATACCTCAATTACTTTAGATGGGATGAGCCAAGAGGGGAACTAGACCTGTAATCTCTGTGAGTCCCAGCAGGATCAGAGCCGGCTGCCTGTAGATCCATCTGGATCAATCACTGGGAGCAGGGATCACTGTGTCAGATGGTCAGGCAGTGACACAGACAGCGCCAAGGAGCCACTTACAGGGTATACATGCCGGCCTAGACCATAGCAAGTTAGATACATGGATGTAAAACCATTCAAAAGAGCCAAAACTAATCCTTAAACCCATGAAGAAAGACTGAAAATAGTTTTGATGAGTCGTATATATTTCCAGCCACAGTGAGAGATGATCTATTTGGAGCTGCTGTTATGAGAACGGATGGAAATACCACTGACAACAAGCTGCGGGGAAGTGTGAACAACAGTGGCCACAATAGTGATTAATAGTAATTAGGGCTCATTTCATGTCCTTGCAGAGGACATTTTTTTCATATGGCTGCAAACACAGTGTTGCTATGGTAACTGGGGGCTGTTCACACCATATGTTCCACTGTGGTGACAAAACAGAGTAGCTGGATGCACACAGACCCCCAGCCAACAGACACACACACACACACACACACACGAAGTCTGATTAACCCACAAGGGTCCAATAAAGTCCATTATATGATATGGAAGACAATTAAAGGCACAAAGGAAAAGAAGCATTGTTCCTTTACTCAGACGCTTCTATTCATACCATCATGACTAATAGTAATCATCTCTAAACAGTGATGCTCCTTGTCAGCGCTTTGGCAATAATACAAATGGCGTCTAAAAGCCATGACATCATATGCTGTGAAGATGTGAAATGAATGAATCGGGTGAATAAACACGTTGGATCCTCGAGCGTCTTCTGTCGTAACTCATTCACATCTTTCAGCTCGGCACATTTGGCTCTCACGCTTACCTAGTAGCAGAAAAACTAAATGAAATGTGTGGGTGAGCAATCAGGGTATGAGGGGGAGCGAAGTGAAACAAAGAGAGCAGCGGTTGATAGCAGCCTCTCGTAGGCTGAGATGACTGCCTGGAGACAGAAACTCTGCGGTGGGGAGGTTGAGATGAAACGCTGCATTCCAGACAGCCAGACACGTCTCTGCCTCCAGCCAAACCCATCCTAGCTAAACAGCCTTCACAGTGCTGGAGGGAGCGCCATCCCCAGCCCCGGGGGGAGAGGGGGGGAGAAACTGGGCTACACCTGCGCATAAGCCCAACGCCACCTGTCACTCTCTAATATACACAGCCTCGCAGAAAAAAAACATGTTTCAAGTAGAAATAAATGAAGAGGGGAAAGAAATGGCATGGCAGATTGACACAGGCTGGTTTTTCCTTTTGCAGAAAATGATAAATTAATACATTTTGATGTCGCCAAGGAAAGAGGGATGAGGAGACTGTGCCGTGGACCAGATGGAGGCTGTTGAGAAGGGTGCTGAATAAAGAAGCGGAGGGTTGATTGGAGGCAGGGTGCTGGCTGCTGGTCTCCTAGCAGCCGTGTGATTAGCGGGTCATTGGATTAGCCGTTGCAGCATCCCGCCATCGTCTCTTATCTAAAAAGGCTGTCTGTGTTGACGCCGACCGTGATCGAGTCTTTCCATTCCTCATTTCCTGCAACTCCCTTTACCTCCTGGTGCTCTAACCTCTCTCTATCTCTCCATTATATCTTCCCTTTGTGTCCCCTCAGCTGCTCTCCTCACCTGCCATTCGTTCTAAGGAGGATTTGTGTGTCATATTGGCTTCCTGAGAAAATTGATTTTTTTTTCATCTGCTGTTAAGCATCCTGGACTGGTGGTGAGGGAAAATATCAAAAGCTCTGCTGCTGCTTGTCTGTCAGACAAAACTAACATAACTCTCTAGAATCAGGAATTGTCTTCCACATGACACACGTGACATTTTAGTGATGAGGGTATAGATCAGTTAACTTTGGATTTGTCCGAAAAGCTATTAAAGTAGATCTTGTAGATCCGTATGACAGGATATAATGTGTGTTAATGAGGGTAAATGTCTGGCTTCTGCTATATTCTGAAAAGTAAGAGGAAGGTATAATTACGTAATAATACGAGGAGTTACTGTATGATGAGTGAGATATGAGGTAGAGGTGAGAGGCACTGATGAGACCAGTAGAGGGAGCTGTTGTGCTTCTTTTTTGTTTTTGCTCTCGATGAATGAATGGCTGGATACACGCCACACAGGCACAACACTGCATGCAACCACAACCTGTCTGCATTTTACAAGATGTAACACCTGTCCTGTCACATGTACACACACATACCTACATACACACACATACACAGAGAGAGAGAGAGAGAGAGAGAGAGAGAGAGAGAGAGAGGGAGAGAGACACATGCATAGACTTAGATCAAAGTGTTTCTCTATAGCCTCTTCAGTTTCTAGACAGATGTGATTTGGCTGGCAGGGTTTAAGTAGGGGTTTGCGACAGGACGAGAACACAAAGCAGCTCTGTCTGCACTGGATCCTTCAACCTCAGGAAATGAAACTTATGGAGAATCACTTTCTGTACCTCTTGCAGAGATAAAAAAAAATAATAATAAAAAAGAATCATGAAGAGATGTGTTTTTCTCAAAGAGCAGATGTCGTGCAATGTCTCTCTCATCTCCATCCAGTCTGAGAAAAAATGTAATCAATCTACAGCAAAAAGCTTGTGTCCCAAGAAATGCACTCACTCCAGATCCATGGTCAAAACAAAGAAGGCACTGAGACAAAAGATAATCTCCATTCCCGTCTAGCCTAATCCGAGACCTTGGCCGCAAGCAGATGGCACCTTAAAAAACAACAGGCTAGGTTGAGGCCTGCAAGGCAGAGCATCAAAAAGGAAGGGGGTTGGGGGGGGTGTAAAATATCCCGCCATGTTAATAATGAGATCAGGAGTTATGTTCATTTATATGACTGCAGAAAAGAGACAGGAAAGAGAGAGAGACACCTGTCCAATGAATACAGTGAAAACACAACCTCACTAGTCTCTTCCATTAGAAAAGTCAGACTTTGTATTATAGTGCATGAATGAACACTATCTGAAAACGTAATTAACTGTATGAATAGAGGCTATGCTGGCTAAAGGGGAAACAGGATGTGTTTTCATAGCAATTGCATTTTGTAAATATATTTGTTTTGACTTGTCTCTTTTTTTTTTTAACTACTGAAATGGACAATCAAGTGCAATCTCAACCCATCTCATCTCAAAAACACTCAAACACTCAGGTGTGCGTGACTTCGTGCTCTCGACAACTAAAAGGAGTGAACAGTGTAAAAGCCACGTTAGTCACGGTTGAAAGAGCTCTGCACTATAATAGTGGGTCTGTATAAACCGACTTGCTGAGAGCCTGCAGTTGTTCCATTATGCTATACCTCATAAATACTTCCTCATCACACGGAGATCAACACACACACACACACACACACACACCAATCTCCCTCCACCCCCCCCTCCTCTGTGACTCCCCAGGTCCTCGTTCCCCTGTGCAGTAGTGTGTCTGCGATATAAATAAAGCACAGCAAAGTGGAACACTCTCCCCCTCTGTCTCTCTCCGACTCTCCCTCTCTCTCACCCATCTCCTCCTCCCCCCCCACTAAGCGTGTTCTATTTCAGCGCAGTCTCCAGCTCGTGCTCCCAGCGCGGCGTCCGTGGCCTCGTTCACACACACACAGCAGCACATCACCCCACCAGCCTCCCAGCGGTGCATCTCCCTATTGCTTCATCCTGGTTCCCGCCAGGCCGAGCAGAAGCACCGGTATAGGTTTGATCCGTACATACTGTACCCTATTGCTCAAATCGCTGCACTGACGCACGGATATACAGGCGCCTTCGCACGTGCTCCGATCCCCCTCGTCCTTATTTACATTACAAAAGAAAAACAACAACAACAACAGTGACGACATTCTCGCTTGGTCTCGGCGCGCGGACTCACACTGGAGGATTACACCGTTTGAAAGGGCTTTGATAACCAGCCGTTGACATGAACCAGCATGAAGACCCCCAATTTGAGCCAGACATAAATAACAACAACAACAACAACAACAACAACAGTAGCAGAATCAGTAGCAGCCCTCCATCCTTCAAACCATCTCCAAGGATTTCACTAACAGCTTTCCCGCTTTTCCCTTGCTTTTGTCGTTTTACCACCCGATCACCTCCCTGAATGCCTTCACTGACCCACTGACAGGCGCGGAAAAAACAGCACTCACATGTGTTCTTGAGAGGGGCAGGGGGCCTGTCCGTGCTCCATGGACTCGTTGGCTCCCATTCTCAGCTAGCTCTAACCCCCCCCCCCACACACCTCCTTTCTGGCCTGCTCCTGCTCCCCAACCCCCCCTCCCCCCTCCACATCAACCTGCTCCCCCCCCCCCTCCACCAGCCAGGCTCCTTCTCCTCTTCCTGCGATCCGTCCGTCAGAGGAGGCGCGCGCTGGCTGAGCTGGCTGTGAGTTATCGGGCTGCAGTGCAGTGGACGGGAGCTCCGCTGGCATCAGGAGAGCAAAGCAGCGGATGATTCAGAAGCTTCCTCAATGTCATGCATAGCATCCCTGATCCCCTCATCCTCTGTGATTGCAACTCTGAATCTCTCTATTTCTCATCTGGCGGTAGCAGGTGGAATAACATCTCGACCAGCCGAATGCAAAGGACAAAATAATCCAAAAAAACAAAACCGGAATGAAAAGATAATCCCAATGTCTCTCTCTCTGTTGCATGTGTGTGTGTGTGTGTGTGTGAGGTGCCCTCTCTCTGTTTTGTTGCTGATGTCGCTGAGCTGTGTTGCTGCTCTCTCTTGCCTCCTCCTCCTCCTCCCCCCCCACCCCTCCCCTCCTCCTCCTCTCTCTCCTCCACTCTCTCCCCCGACACCAGCCTCCTGCGCCTTTAAAAAGACAAGCAGCTTTTTTTTTTCCAGCCTGCCACCGCGACAATGCAGGGGAGTCAAACAATAGCAGACCCAAAACCACACCGACTAAACAGGGGCTTTCTCACATCGCTTTGTCAGTCTCCTTATTTCTCACATTCACAGCCACCATACCTCTTCCTCCCTCTTCCTCCTGCCTGGATCCCAATCTCTCAGCCCGATGAGTTGGATAGTGAACGTGTCATTTTGTGCCTCCTTTTCACACAATGGAAGCTTCCAGCAGGCAGCATGGCCAACCAGAGGGATGCATGAGGTAAACAATAGACCCTGAGAAAGTATGCGTGTGTGCATGTGTGTTATTCAACTCCTGACCTATTATATTCTCCCTTTTTCAAGCCCCTCCAGCTATACCAGCAGGCATAAACAAATTAGGTGTCACTCCCTTTCATACACACATAACAGTACAAAATCAAATTTCAGTGTAGCTTTCTATTCCTTCAGCATCCAACTGGGAAGACAAACAAGAAAAACATTGCCAGTTTTATGGATAAAACAAGTAAAAGAAACGGTAAATAAATGGTAAACGACGACATTCAACTTGTTTATTTTGATTCCATAGGTGTCACCTTTTGCTGAAGAGACGAGGACAGATGCATCATGGCATATGAGCAGCTCTCCTAGTCATTTCAGAAATGAGTGCTGCTTCCATGTTGACTCCCCGGGGAGCACGCTGTGATCGGTGATCTAATTTACTGGCACTCACATCAAACCTTGCATCAGACAGGAAGAGCATTAATCACCGTCTGTCTGCCCATCTCACGCCCACTCTGTCTGTCCATCTCTGTATTTTATAAGTCTGTGCGTTAAGAGAGACAGAAAGTGGGTCCTGCAGGGCTGCAGGGTGGAAATAAGAGCTGGAACAGGTTCTACAAATTCCCATTGATTGTCTAGAAGCAATGGGAACCTAGACTGAGAAGGGCATCTGAAATATGAGTGGAATAAATCCATTGTACACTCATGGGAAAGTGAGGGGAATGAGGGCTCGCCACAAAAGCAACCTTGGCCCGCAGCGCTTCCGATCACACAAACTTGCTGCATGCAGGTGTCAGGTGACTCTGCTTACATGGACTGAGAGAGAGAACGCAACCTAACATCCCGCATGTAAATTTGAAGTCCATTAACGTGAGTTTCACCGAGAATATTGACGTGGTTCTAGTCTCCGATGGGTCTGCCGGTCAATGTTTCACAGCCCTGGGGGACAAATACAAATGCTGCCCACTCTACCACTCACAACAGGGACCCCCCACGGCAGCAAAAAAACATTGATTGCTACTGCCAGGCAGACCGCCATGACAGCTGGGTCAAAAATAAAATCCATGTACCCAGGAAGCATGTATGTGTGAAGTATATGTTCCTGTTGTGTTCTACTTTCAAATGAATATGGATAGAAACACAGCGAAGACGAAGGCCTAGCATTTCAGCATTTCAGCTTCATCCTCCGACTGAGCAAATGAAGAAATAAAAAATTCAACAAACTCAGGCACTGGAAGATATGGCTCTGGCGGGTTTGTCTGAAAGATTCATGACTCTTGCTCTGGGGGAATCTGGGTCGCCACGGTCCACATACTTGTAGCCAGCAAGTGGGTTTGAATGTAATGAAGCCTACGCTTTCAACCAGACGGTTTCAGGATTAGTGAAAAGGTTCATAGCTTGAGACAAATCTTACTCAAATCTTACTTAGAGAAAAACAAGGATCAGGTAGTTAGGTTGATAGTTAGGTGATCAAGTGGCCACTGGCGTTACCAAGGTCAACACAAACTAAGATAGAAATGCGACAGGGTGCGGTATCAAACGCAAAGCAGCTCTGCACCTGACAAGAGGTGGAAGCATGTTGGGGAATCCAGGGTTTAGATACTGTATATACACGACATGATGCTGGGAGGTGATCTATACCCCTCTGATGCTCCTTGGTCTCCTTGCCCTAACCCCACAAACTGAACAGCTTTCTGATCAGGCAGGGGAAGAGCCCAGGGCTTTGCTTTTCATATGCCAAGAGAAAGCTTCAGTTCACCCATAAACAGTCTCTCCTGGGATGGATGTCCTGAGGCTGTGTCTACAAAACATCCACTCTGAGCGTTGTAGACTTTATCCTCCTGCACTTACAGTATATATCATCTGAAAACACTGCTTCTGGCAGCACACTATAGTCAACCGTGTATATATGTTGAACTACAATGTCTTGCATTGGACTAGAAAGACACAGATGATGAGAGGCATGTCTTCTCTTTCAGAAAACACATGTTTCAACAAAGGAAATGATAAGAGTGAGAGCAGAAGAATCACCAGGGCACGACAACAGGAAACAAAGAAACCCACAAACCTGGTCAGAAAAAGGTAAAAGGGGCCAGAATGTTTTCTCTACAAATACAGGCAGGTAAACAGCTGTTAAAACCTATAAAATACAACCCATGCTTGGTTTCAGTGTTGACACAATCAGTGCTTTGTTTCTGTCCTGTAGTGGTTGGGAGGTGTTGTTTAGTAATGGGGTTTTACATGGAAACCAGAAAGACAAGAGGACCAAGGCAATCTGCACTTTTAAATAAAATGCTGCAAGGGAGTGACTCCATGAAAAAAAAAATTTAAATGGCAAAATAGAAAAATGCCAGATGAATGAAGGCATTTCATTTAAAGGGGAAGACTGTGCTTGTGATCTATTGCTATTGCTATTTGGGGCCGCAGCATTGAGCGAGTGAGTAGGGCGCCTGCCTTTCAACAGATTGACTATATCGCTGAACCTGCAATAGACATATATGGCTTCCACTAAAGCCGACACCTGTAGACCCTCTGTGCCTCTGCAGACACACACAGGTTAAAGCGTAGCACCCAATCAGAGCTCACACCTAGTTACCGTGTTGATCCTCTGCTCCTTAGCCAATAGCTTAGTTCTCTGTTGCTGCTGCTCTCTAAACACACCATCACACACCAAATCCTTGTCAAGGGGAGACATCGAGAAAGCCAAGTAGTCATCACAGACAGACATGTATCACTTGGCAGAAAATATAACACACTATTTTCCATTTTCAACCTGAGTCATAGTGAGGCAGGGGAATGTTGCTGTATGTCGCCATGTTGTGTTTGTGTATGAACCAGCTGACTGCAGCATTCGGACAGCAGAGTGCAGACACAGACTGGCAGTAGACATGAATACTCTGATTAAGGGCATACACCCCCTCTGCTGGTTGGAAGTAGCACTGCATTAGGAAACTGAATAAAGTGGCTGAGTCATTCTCTCTTATTCTAATGAAATTAATCCCACAGCCAAGAAGGACCGTAGCATTATCAATGGGCAAATAGGTAGTACAGTTAAATACAATACATATACAACAATGCATCATTGTTTTCTAGGGTGGAACAATGGCTTTCTCCCGTGGCTAGGGTGCTACACAAGCAGCTTTCATAGCAAGAAATCTGTCCTGCTGTATCCGGTGGTTAAGATGGGGCAGGTTGTGAAAACGTGCACTACTGTAATGATAAAAATACACACGTAAACATTATGTCCTAATGTGTGTGCTACCCCCCCCATCAATGAAGCAGTTATAGTTGCATTTTCCAAAACCACAGCACATGCATCAGTAAATCCTATGCGTGTTCGACGTGGATGGGAACAAGGCGGGATGCTGACACAGCAGAGATGAATAGGTGTGCTGGATTTCAGATGTATGGACGACACATCCGTGCTCTACGTCTGTCTAAAGAAAAAAGGTGAAACCAAACAGGCGCACGCCGCTAAAGCTCTGCAGAGCATTAATAAATGATGTAGCGGTGGGAATCCCATAAGTTAGAGTGAGGCAGCGGCCTGGACGCCGGGCTGCATGCCAGACGAACGGTTCAGAGGATCAGGACACGGCTACTTTTCACCGAGCTGGTTAAAGGGACTACTGTCAGCAACGATTGGAGCACGGAGGCACGGAAGGAAACCACAAGAAAGAAAATGGCTTTAAAATGAAATGAGAAACGAGCTCTTGCACAAGTTGAAGAAGTTACGATCAATAATCAGAGGACCAGCAGGAATGTAATGTTCCTATTTCAACCCATTTATGTCATTTTTACAGAAAAGTCATCATGATTCCTACCCAGAAAAGAATCAGAAAATAGCCCAATGAGATACTAACTTGTCTTCCAGCAGGTTCTTTAGAGACCGTACCTTGTTGGGGGGTGACGGGGTGCGGAGGCAGGACAGGGCTCCTCCTCCTGGTGACCAGAAGGTGGGTCTGGGGAGGCGGGGGCTGGTGGAGGAGGACGGGGGGATGCAGGTGGGGCTGGCTGAGCTTCAGGAGTTTGCCTCTCCGGGGGGGAGCGAGGGGGAGCGGGGAACTCTGCCGCGTCCTGGAGGTGAGGAGGGAGGGCGGGCGGGAAGCGGTGTCCGGAGGGGGGAGGAGGAGGAGGAGGAGGTGGGGAGGCAGGGTCAGGGTCAACCCCTCTCTCTGCCTCTTCAGTAAGCGAGGGCCTGCAGAGGAGGGAACACCAAACATCAACAGACAGGCCGGAACAAGACGATTCGGACAACACTTTTACACCTTTTACCTCCATACAAATGAACCGCAAAGAAAACTTACCTCAGCGCAGAATAGGCTCGAGATACAGATTCACCTAAAGCCACTCGCGGCTGGACCCCGAGCTTCAGTGAATCTCTTGAAACACTGAAATCTCTTGAAACCGGTCCTAACAAAGCCTTGCCAATTCAATTATACACGGTTGAAAACTTAACTCCAGCAGTGGTTGCTACCCTGCAGGATGGCCCACGTTTTCCTGGGTCAACTCGCCCTCTGTGGCGTAGCAGTCTGTGTCTGAGGGTGCTGGGAGTCTGTCTCTGTCATCACCGGCCACCTGGTGGAGTGGATTTGGCCCCGGCCCAGACCCCCTCTTATCAGGAGTAGTAGGCTTTAATCTGACAGGCAAGCGCGATGGCCGCCCCGTGCAGCTGTTCCCCACTTGGGGCCGGCCTCCTCCTGCTCAGCTCTAAAAATACCCCGGCGCTCCCCGCTGCAGAACAGAGCCGCACAATCAGAAACTACAGTTCGCATTATAGAGAAGCATCAAGTGAAGCGCCCCACCCCTCCAGCCTGCACTTTCCAACGGTCCCTTCCAGCTCATTTCAGATTTAAAATGGACCTCTGTTACTCCCTCCCTCCCTCCATCTCTCTCCCTGCTGCAGTCAGAACTTAATAACACTTAATGAGGGAGTATGCTTTTCTTAAGGGCGTAGCAAGCTGCAGTTTACATCTAATAGGGCTTTGCTCATAGTATCAACTATATAGAAAAATGTGCGTTGAACTCTAATTGATGCAGAAATGAAAGGTGATACACCGAGGGAAGATCCAACACCTCCATGTTTCAAGCTGTGATGTAGGCCATTCCTCTCGCTACATATCTTTAGTCAATGGCCCAGCCCCCCTTCGCAGCACAGTCCAAAGCCACACACACATATGTCAGCATCTGTGACTAACTTGGCACATGCCGTCTGATAATAGAAACAGCCAAGTCACAACACAGTCTGGGCAAACGGTGATAAGACTCAGCACTACCTCCAGAGATGAATAAAGGTTACGGAGCAGACAGAGAGGAGAATGGAGGAAATGGGGAAGAAAGACTGGCAGACAATGAGGTTACACTGAAAGCTTTCCATCTTGGCCCCTGCGTTCAGGTATGCAGGGGCTTTGCCACCATGACCAGATGAATAAACCAAGAGTGAGTAAGGCTCTGCAGTGTCCTGGGACATGAGACACATTTTTTAAAACTTTATTTATCCAGGGAATGTTAACGAAGCACGTTCCTTTACAGTACGGCACTCCCTCGCATTCGACCGGTAGCTGCCCAATACAACCACTGTTGTTTTCTAAAGTTGGCCACTGAGCAGTTGGGGGTGTAATGCCTTACTCATGGGCACTTGGGCAGCAGTTGTTGCAGGAAAGGAGAGCATTTGAAACGGGTGATCTTCCCATCACAAGCCATGACACAAACCTGGTTCTCTAAACTTTTACTTTCATGACAAAACAGTAAAAAAAGTAAATTAAATAAATATCATACGTATGCCGATCACACACACACACACACGCACACACAAACGCACACACACACACACACACACACACACACACACACACACACACACACACACACACACACACACACACACACACACACACACACACACACACACACACACACACACACACACACACACACACACACACACACTAATCTGCTGGGAGCAGCTGGAAGCAGAAGACGGCAAGCCCAGGCAGGGTGTTTAATGATAAACAGAGAGCAGTAAATAAAAGCAGCTGAAGGGAGTGGAGAAACTGGCTTTTAAAAGCTGTAAGAATGGGAGGACCGTAGCTCATACTGTCCGCAAAAACACACACACACACACATACATACATATAAACACATAAACACATACATGCATGCACAAGAACACACACACGCACCCATAAGAACCCATTTCAGAAAAAAAAGACAAAGATTAATAAACTAATTCACTTGTGTCATCCTTGAGATTGAACCATTATTTGAATCAATCTAGTGTGGTTAAATAAATGACAGACATTAGATAATCCAATTCATTCACCAAAGCAAAGGCCTATGAAACTACAATTGCCATGGCAACTAGTCTATTTGCAGTGCAACGTGGGCTATATCACATCCCACTTCCTCCGTCTCTAAAACGGTGGATGAGAAAAATCCCACATACCAGGTTAAACAGAGTCACAGCCATTCCTGTTCCTCTTCAAGGCCACATTTTCAGAAGTGATGATGAAAATAAATCATCTATACAAATTTAAAAATCACTTTTCATCTCATTCACTGAACTTTTACGCCGTAGTTCAGAGGTGTCAAACCATGTGACACGGAGGACCGAGAGTATGCAGGTTTTCGTTGCAACCGAAACAATACACCAGGTTTGATTGGACCGGTTATCACACCCTCAACCAGAGAGGAGGGACTAATCAGTGAAATCACCTGGTGTAGTCTTTGGTCGGAGTGACAACCTGCATACACATGACCCTCCATGGCACATGGTTCGACACCCCTGCCGTAGTTGAATGTATCACAAGTGAAATACCACAGGCCTTTATATTTCCTACCGGGGTCAAGTTCAATTCCTATTGCCAGACATGCTAATTTATTTTCAAAGTTGGCTGGCATCAAAAATATGTTGCTACATTACCTAAATAGTAAGCCAAACTCTAAATCAAATACCTCAACTTGACTCTGACGTGCGAGTTGTGCGGGAGGGAGACAACTCATCCAGAACTTCACCAAAAATATTTACCTTACAAGATAACAACTTAGTCTCAGACTGAGAAACACTTACAGATGTAGTGTAGTGCAACTGATCAGGTTCCTCACCGACAATGACTCTCTCTACCATCAAGTATCAGAAAGTACACAGACGCAGGGGAGGGTGTGTGTGTGTGTGTATGTGTGTGTGTGTGTGTGTGTGTGTGTGTGTGTGTGTGTGTGTGTGGAGAGGGCCAAAGCGAAACATGCTCTAACCTGTCGCATTTTCCACAAGACACCACGTTTCATTCCACAACGTCTCTCCTTCCTTTCCTCCTTCCCCTCCCTTCATCCGTCTATTTGTCCCTCCCTCCGCCCATCTGGTGAGGTCAGCAGAGGCACGATGTAATTAGCAGTAGTTACCTACGGGACATCTGCTGCGGGCACCCGGTAGGACTTAAAAACACACAGACAGAGAGCATCAACTCACCCAGCACTCAGCCACGGAGGAATCCATCAGACAACTTCACAACTAAGTGATGGGAATGCCTTCTCTTTAGCTCCCGCTGCACTCCAAAATGCCAGAGCCAACTAAACTGTACCTCCCTGTCCTTCTCTGTGACTCTGACCGACTCCCTCACGCACACTCACGCAGCAGCACATGCTCAAGTGTTTCTCTGAACTCTGGCTTTTGTTCCACTCTTGTCTGGCCGGCGCAAATGACTTCAGTGGGGCTGAGCGCCTGCCCAAATTCCTCCCGCTCCGGGCTTCACGGCTTCAGTTCACACAGCCAAACAGATTGAGCAAGACTGACAGCTAGGACAGCCTCTGGAGGGCGGGGTAAAAAACACATATGCCCCCCCCACCCCCACCCAAAACACACACACACACACACACATCCTTGACCATGCCATCTCTCACTCTCTCTCTCTCTCTCTCTCGGACACATGTACGGGATGGTAACACAATCTATCAAAGGACCCTATAGTAGAAATGTCTGTCTCACTCCTCCTCGCTTGTCTCCAACAGGACTGATAGGACAAGCGGTGTGACTGACAGGCAGCAAGTGCTGCTCTGGCATGCGAGGATGGCTCCTGGGCATGCAGCAGACAGCAGGAGAGAGTGTGGTGAGAGAGAGAGTGACAGAAAGATAGATGACGGAGATGAACAGAAGGACATGAGAGAAGACAAAACAGCGAAGAGAAAAGAAATCAACGCTCGTGATTTACATTTAATGACATAGACAACACGTGTATTGTGCCGTACGTTAGCCGTACATTCATAACACACCCATAGATGTACACTGAACATCAAGCGTTTGCAAAGGAATGACATACATGGAAAGTTAGTCTAGCCAGAGCTGTTAAAAGTGCTTAAACTAATAGTGAATGCCCATATGGAAACACACAGAGGTCAAGCTGAACGGCACGCAGGTTTACTGCGTGTATTTAACTCAGTCAGGAGGTTTAACAACATAACGGGTTCACTGCAATGACATCAACCAGTAAAAATCTGGAGGCTCCTAAACCCAATGCTCTTTCTTATTTGTCCAATCAGACACTGACGTTTAAACCACTGCAGACAGTAACAACCTACCAGACCCCCTCGAGGTGTCTGAAAGCCAAACAAAGCCACCAAAGTGACTCTCCAACCGCGTGGAAATCCATTTGGAAAATGCATGAGATTTTCCTCCGATAGATCGAAAGTAGAAAAAAGTCAGCCCTAAAAAGTCAACATATACAAATCATTCTGATTGTATTTCAAGCTTGAAACCAGCCAACCAAAAAATGAGCAATCTTCCAACAGCCCTGTTGTTCTTCGTCTTGACCGGCTAAAATCCTTTGGGATTACAAGAACACAGAACTGAATTTCTACCTTCTGAAAGAGCACAGCCCCTTGCAGCCATTACTGCTGTGTTTTCCAGGGTATGTTGGCACTGTTAAAGTAGACTTCAACGACATAATATTGGCTAAATGACACTGACAATGACAAATGATCTGTGATATACACTAAACAGCAAAAGCATTGGGACCATGAGGTGAAGGTGGTCTTGTTTGTGTTGCCATTGTTTCAACACTGTTCAGATGCTCATGACAACACACACATTTGCCTCATATGCCTTTTTTTTTTATGTGAAATTCATATTATACTATAGATCATTTAACAGTTATTAAGTCTGATAAGTACTTATGGTAGTTGACTATGTATCAGTTATATAGTAGGTTGACAAAGACACTCACCCGCTGTCCTGCGGTTCCTCAACAGGATCCTGGACTGTGTCTTTCTCCGGAGTTTCCCCAACTGGCTCCTTTAATGGTTCTTCTGGTGGTACACTGATTGGCTCCTTCACTGGTTCAGGGAGCTCTACTGCCTTCTTCGTTGGTTCAGGGAGCTCTACTGCCTTCTTCGTTGGTTCAGGGAGCTCTACTGCCTTCTTCGTTGGTTCAGGGAGCTCTACTGCCTTCTTCGTTGGTTCTGGGAGCTCAACTGGCTCCTTCCATGCTTCTGAGGACTCTGCTGGCTTCTTTGTTGGTTCTGGGAGATCTCCTGGCTTCTCTGTTGGTTCTGCGAGCTCTACTGTCTTCTTCGTTGGTTCTGAGAGCTCTACTGGCTTCTCTGTTGGTTCTAGGAGCTCTACTGGTTTCTCTGTTGGTTCTGGGAGCTCTACTGTCTTCTTCGTTGGTTCTGGGAGCTCCACTGGCTTCTCTGTTGGTTCTGGGAGCTCTACTGTCTTCTTCGTTGGTTCTGGGAGCTCCACTGGCTTCTCTGTTGGTTCTGGGAGCTCTACTGGTTTCTCTGTTGGTTCTGGGACATGTATTTGCTCGTTCACAGGTTCTACACATGGGATCTCTGTTGTGTTTTCTGCTGCCTGCTCCAATGGTGGGTCCTCCTCCTGGCTGAGAGGAGCAGCTACCTCCTCGGTCGGAGTAAGAAACTGTTGAGGGGAATCAAAAGATGGGAGGGGCCTGGAAAAAACAATACAAGAGAGGGGGTTGGGGCATTTGTTGTTTAGTTTACAGAGGATACACAAGGAATGAGTGACAAATGACAAGTGTGTGTGTGTGTGTGTGTGTGTGTGTGTGTGTGTGTGTGTGTGTGTGTGTGTGTGTGTGTGTGTGTGTGTGTGTGTGTGTGTGTGTGTGTGCGTGTGTGTGCGTGTGTGCGTGTGTGTGTGTGTGTTATTGTTTCCATTGCACTGTGAACAGCTGTGTGTGTTTGGAGTGAGAAAAGGTTCATTCTTGCCCTGAAGAACAGAGCTGATGTCACAGCTGATGTCATCCTTTGGCTGCGTTACTCCCATTAGGATTCAACAGGCAGAGTCATCTGACCCTGGCTCCAGTCACTACAAAGTCCAGCTCTGTGTTTACTCCCTCATTCATATTCACTGTCATGCTGCTCTCTCTAATATCACTTATAACAACTCCTGAACAAAAACACCCTGCAAAAACCAATGAATCCAAAGTTACTGATAAATAATTAGGCACAGATGTGGAAATATGTATATAAAAAAAGTGATCATCAATCTAATTCATAATGTGTCAGTCTTGGTTATGTTTATTGTGGCTGATACCATTTTCATTGTTGAAACGTCCATATAGTCGAGCACTACTGCACTAGGAATTAAGAGAAAAACCCAAAGCAGACTAGGAATGTGCCTTATGTCCTGTGGTGCACGTGAATAGACAATGTATGACAGCATGCTAACAAAGAATCCACTTTGTGTAACACACTAGGGGGAAGAGCTCTGATGTCCTACACTGACCTTTTCATAATCCAGGCACATACAGAGACATGGCATTAACCATCAACATGCTCCTCTTACCATGAGGGCTTGTGTGTTTGTAGAATAGTACCACTACTGTTGGGATCAAGCCCCCCCCCCCCTCCCCCCACCCCAATGAAAACCACTCTCCGCATTTCAACACACTCTTATGGTTACCTTGAAGATGCAAGTGTATCAGAGGTGTCCACTGTGTTCTCTGGTTCGGCTTGAGAGAGGAAAGCAGCTTCTCGCAGAGCTTTAATCCAATCTACCTCCGGTTCTTGTGGCGTTTGACCCGTTGACGTGCTGACAGTAATACCTGTAATCACAGATACTTGTTCGATAGGAAAGATGGGGGCGAGGGCCTTTTCAACTGATTTCCCCGCTGGGGGGTCACACTGGGGAGCGGCAACAAGCGGGGTCACCGCAATAACCTCTGGGGCCTTCGACACAACTGAAGGACTTGCAATTACATGGTGATCTGTTGGTGATTCTGTGAGAGTCCCTTCATTCACAGACACTTGGTTGGTAGGAGTTGCTGTGCCAGGGGTTTTCTGCTCTGGGTTCTCCAACTGGGAGGGATCTGCCAGAGGGGTCACCACAATATCTTCCGGGGACCCTGACAGAACAACTGGTGGAATTGCGATACCGCCATGAGTTACAACTTCATCTGTTATATTATTGTGACACACTGTCTCCTCACCGACAGTGTGACAAACAGAGGTTTGTTTTCCCTCTGCCTCATTGTTCATCGCCCTCATCTGACTCTGTCCGCTGCCCTGGCTGCTCTGTTTCTTTTCATCCAAGGCTGCTTTATCTTCCTTTGTGACCTCCTCTACATCGGGGCCTTTTATGGGTGTTTGTACGACTGTGCTGCTTTGTGTGGCTGCAGTTTTATTGGCGCTCTGTAGCTCAAGAGATTCACACACTGCGCCCTGAATTTCACAAATGTTGCTTTTCGCAATCGCTGCAGAATTGAACTCCTTTTCCACAGTTTCTGGTTGCCCCACAGAGTCAGCCAAAGTGCTGGATATATTTGTATGGATGTCTTTGGCCTGGTTTGTCCCAGGTTCATCCTCTGTGTGAACGTCATGCATATCTGTGCTGACCTGTGCTGAAACAGACGATCCCGAAGGTGAAGTCTCATGTTTGTGTGATGTAGAATCAACAGGAGCAGCAGTGTTCTCCGAGGCCTCAGGTTTTCCATGTTGGTCTTGACAGGCAGCTGACAGAAGGCTTTTCCCCTGACCCATATCACCCACATCACTCACTATCTCAGCGTTCGACATGAAATCTGGATCTGACTTAGCTACTCCTAAACCGGCGCTTTGATTCTCATACACTTCCTGTCTTTTCTCGCCTCTATGAAGCACGTCTGTGTCAGCTAAGGTATCTCTCTCAGCTCTTACGGTCTCATTTAAACCACTGGCAAGGTGAGTAGGCAGATAAACCCCTGGTACAGTCCTTGCTCCCTCACTTTTCTCTAGACCTATCGCTCCATCACTGACATCGACACCGTCATCGCCTGTCAACTCGTCTCGGCTTCTCGACTGACACAGACTCCCAATCGTGTCATCTCCTCCCGTTGCCCCCGGAAACAGCGCCGGGGTCTGTCTCATTTGACTGTCGGGCCCTTCTCCCGCCTCACGCCACTCCTCACAACCACCTGACAATTCCTCCGTGGCATGGTGCTGCCGTTGCTCTTGTTGCCGAGCAAAACGATTTGGAGCTGGTGTGGACTGTGATTGGTTAGGCGCCGCACTCCAATCTGGTGCCGTGTCCCCGTCAGAGTGGTGCTCCACTGTTGCTGGAGGAGTTTGGTGCAGACTCGGGTCTAAAAGAGGCTGAGCTTCGCTACCAGACTCTACCTCACCACCTAGCGTGTCCTCAGATAACCCGGCAAGTCTGCGGCTGTCAGGAGTCTCCATCTCCCCTTTAGATCCAATGGTACTTTTCTTCTCTCCATCCTCCTTTATATCTACTATTGGTGATTCAGTCTTTTGTACTTTCTGTTCATGCCTCGGCTCAATTTCCCCTCCGCCCTCCTTATCTGGCACTTTATCCTGTTGTGGTACTGGGTCTGTCTCTCCCGTCTCCTCGCTTTCCTCTGTTTTCTCTCGTTTATTCGTTGTTTGTTTTTCTTCTCGGTTCTTTTCCTCTTCAAAGGGCGTGACATCGTGAGCTTCCATTTCATGTTTTTCTTTCATGTTGACTTGTTTCTCTCGTGTCATTTCATCACGAGTCTCACTGGGAGGCAGGTCGGGGCTGAATGCCGGGCTGACATTTATGAGGTTAACCTTAATGGATGCATCACAACTAACAGGTTTAATGCCGATGGGCTCCAACCCAGACTCCAGTTCAACGTTAGATAGCAAAGGTACATTTTCAGACCCACCCATTGTCGGTGTTGTACCAAGAGGCTGAGATGGGGGAAGTTCTCGTTCTTCCGTCTCACTCTGTGGAGATGTGATTTTCACGTCAGGTTTAATATCTAGACCAACAGTCACAGAATTCACAGGTTCAGCGATCTGCTCTTTTTGATCGTCCATTATCTTGTCACTCTCATTCACATCATCGGTGACATCATGACCCTGTGCTGAAGACATTTGTCTAGTTTCCCTCCTCTCATCATCCTCCAGCTCCCTAGTGTATGTGATGCTGTCACTGCCAGCACTGTGGCTTTCTGTCTGTTCAGGAAGGAAGACGTCACAGTCGTTAATGAACTCTAAGTGACTCAGCATTGGGCCAGGAGGCCTCAGCGCCACTGTGTTACTGAGTTTATTGGCACATTGCTTGCTATGGTCAGAGGTTGTCACTTCTGAAATCGTTAATTCATCCTTTGCCAGATCAGCAGAGTCCATCTTGCACACAAACCCCTCTGTAGCTTGCGTGGGACCCGTGATAACTAGGCCATGAGGAGTTGACTGATCTAATTGCTGTGAAGGCTGATCACTGGAGTCATTCAGCTTTGTCTGCATAGAGGCTGTGCTGGTCAGAGTCATGCTTTCGGTTTTTAAACTAGAGTCAACCTCAGTAGAGAGCCGCCCAACAGGCAACACCACGGGGACATCGCTAAAGGGCTTGCAGGTAAGATTACTATCAACACACGACATGGAAGGTAAGGAGAGAGAATGTTGGTTACCATCTTTTTCCTCGACAATGACAGGCTCCTCAACGGCATCACTTATCAGAGGTGACTCCTGAGGTTTGTAAGTCTTGACTAATCCTTTAGCATCTCCATTAGGCTTGTCTGACTCTATCCCATCTGTTTTTGCAGCATCCTTTTCTGTTTCCACCTCTCCTTGCTTCGTCACCCTTGCCGATACCTCCTCAGCTTCTCGGTTATCAGCCTCAGTGACTGCACTTCCTTCACATTGAGCGGTGTTTAAAAGGTCCAAACATTTTTTATAATCAGGCTGTTTCTTCTCTGTAGTACATGGAAGTGGTTGCTTCAACCAGGCCTCATTCTCTGATTGTACATCCACAGTGTTTACCTTTGAGATGTCTTCATTAACTGACTGAGCTCTATCTAGGATCCCCTTGATATCTTCTTTCTTCAAATGTGCCTTTTCCAACTCAACATCTTTCTGTAGTTTTGGCAAGTCAGTTGAACTTTGTATTGCTGGCTCATCCTTGGCAGGAGCTGCCTGCAGGGGGGGTTCTGGCTTCTTCAAACTAAGGAACTCCTGGAAGATGAAGCTGGCCTCCACAACAGGGTGGTGCAAATTCTCGTGTACAGTTAATGGAGGCAAAGAGGCACAGTCCATAGCCAGCGCTGAGGTGTTCCTGAGACCCACAGAGGAATTGTCCTCTTGTTTCACAGTGTCATTAAAGTGAACTCTCTTGTTGCCTCCACTGCTTTCACATACAGACACACCTACTTTAGACATAGTATTGCTAATACTACTGCTCTGGGTCTGGGTTTGCCCGAGGGACTCAGCTTCACTCTCGGCTGTCCTGGTTTCTGTAGTGCTACTTTCAAGTTGGACCTGTTGATTGTTGCTCACCACGTTGTCTGGGCTCTGCTGCGAAGACAGACAGCCACCGCTGTAGTTTCTCTCTCTGTCTGTGATGGAGGATTCTTCACAAGTGGGTCCTGAGGATAGTGTTTCCTCTGAAATCAGACTTTTTTTTAGATCAGCCCTTGGCCCTCCGTCTGTACTGCTGGAGCTCTGTTCCAAATGAGTGGCAAAATGTGAAATTGCTGTTCTGTGCTGCTCCTGGCGGAGCTGTGGGAGACAGTCCTGTTCAGTGCAGATGCTCTCAGTGATGGTAGCAATCGGCTCACTCCAGCTCTGTGACTTCAGTTGTGACTCGGCAGCATCGGGGGGCGGACACGTCTCAGTCTCAGCTGATGACACCCCACTAGCGGAGCCTTCTGGCTGGCTGAATGAACTGTGCTCTCTAGCCAGCTCTCCTCGCTCTCCCACCTCCTCTCCTGCCCCTCCCTCTCCCACTCGCTCCGATCCCACAGCACTGTGTTCCTGGCAGTCAGGTCCAGTCAGTAGCCCTAGGGGAGAAGTATTGATATAAGCTTCTATCCGGAGTAGCTCCTTTTCTCTCTCTTCCTCCCCGGCTGGAGAGAGTGCCTCTGTGTCTGTGGCGCTAATGGTCGGCTCTGTCGGTCCCTTCATTTCAGTCACAACCGAGTTGTGTGGCATTTTGCTGCTGCGGCTCTTCTCAGATGCAGCCTGTCTCTCCTTGGCCGAGAATGCAAGTGAGCATTTTTCCTGCAAACAGATTAATGAGAGCTGAGGGAGGCTGTCCAGGAGCCCCTTTCTCTCCCCTCCTGCAGGGCTCAGGCACTTTTCTATTCCTCCCAGATCCCTGCCTCCTATTGCTTCCTCGCTTTCTGTGAGCGCTACAGTAGCTACTCTCACCAGTGAATCACGCCTCTCGTTTTCTCCCTCTCCCTCGCATTCTATCAATTCTGGCATCGTGGGTGTTGTCAATAGCAACGCAGCGGCCACTACTGAAGCCTCTTCAAGGGCACTCTCCACCCTCCTCTCTCCTACACAAGTTGGGCTCTGGGAGAGTGGGCTCCGGTGCCCCAGTGTGTCTAACCCTGCTTCTGAGGCAACTACAACCTCCTCTGTTCCTGCATCTGATGTCTTATCAGTAGTAGTAGTACCTGGAGCAGGGCTGGGATTGACTGGATTGATAACTGTGGTTTGGACATAGGTCACGGGTGTATTTCCCTCAGTGTCGACTCCTCTGGTTGCATGTTGCTTCCGGTGTGGGGTTTCATCTGAGCTGTGATTCATGCCGCAGGGGGCATCTGTACGGCTGCGGTTATCCCCCTGTGAAAGAGCCTGGCTGGAGGCAGGTGAACAGGCCAAGTCTGTAAGATGATCCGGCCTGCTATGAGTGGGTGATAGTGGGGGGCTGGAGCTGGGCTCTCCCCTGGGACTCAGCTGTTCCTTGTAATCCAAACCATCACGGGGCTGCTCTTTACATACCACCGTCTGGGTGTCTGCCTGCAACACTGACTTGGTTGCTTCTGAATCTGTGTTAGCGTCAACGTGTTTGCCTGCATTTGAAATTGACAGAGCCTCTGTATCATTGTGAGGTTGCATCACTGCCTTTGCCTCCTCCCCCGTCTCTGCACTCTTCTCCATCTTTTTCTTTTTCCTGTGCCTCTTTTTTTCTCGTTTCTTTGCCTCTTTATCTTGCTCAGCCCGTCTGTCACTCGGTGAACTCATCCCTGTGTCTGGCTTTGACCCCTGATCCTGCTCCGTGGGCTTGCCTGCTTGCGTCTGTGTTTCTGACTCTGACACTGCATGTTTGTTTCTTAGATGAGGCGTACTGCTCTCTGACGTTCCATAAACCGAATCATCTTTTTTTCCATTTCCCTCTAGACAAATACTGGACAGTGACTCTTTCTTAAAATTAACATCACTTTGTTTTTCTTCCTTAATGTCTGCCAACTCTGTTAAAGCATCCTCGGTGGCTTTCATCTCAGTCACTTCACAATCCACGGTGCCATTGTCCTCTCTCACATCCTCCCTCTGCTCAGTGAATACAGGATCTTTCGGGGTTTCCTTAAATGAATCCATATTTGTTGCTGCCTCTGATTGTGCGTGGGTGGGTGTTTGCTTCTGCTCCACTATCTCTGTTTCTTTTAGTGGCTTAATCTCTGGACAATTATCCTGACTCAGTCTTGTGTTTTGTGTGTATTCTTTACTCTCTCCAGCACCATTCGGAATACCTAGTATGTAATTCCTGAAACTAAACACAGCTGTATCCTTCTGACTGTTTGCCGCCTCACTGTTTCCATGTGTACTCTTGTTACCATGGCCCCCGTCGCTATGTCCTGGCTGCGCTACGATTGGAGGCAGTGCCGATGACTCATTGGACTTATTAACCAGCCCTTTTCCAGTTTTCTTCTCTGCCCCGGTAGCCGTCTCAGGCACGGGGTTGAGGGGGTCAGTAGGGTGACGTATGCCCAGTGAGGCCATTTGCTCTTCGCATTCCTTGAAGGCCTCTTGGAGCTCCTGGTCTATGAGCGTGGATGGGGGAAAGGTCAGGGGCGGGACACCCAGGAAAGGCGTGGCAGTGGGCTGAGGTGGAGCCGGGTCCCCATCGTGAGGCCTGAGACCAGGGTAGGGTGACATAGTTAGTCGGGACCGGCCAGCAGACAGCTGTTCATTCCACGATGCGACAGAGCACTGCTATTGGCGGGGCAGATCCAACTCATGCTCAGAGACTGCACTCCACAATATGCCCACTGCAATCTGTACACAGCACACCACCTATTCCAAGATGCACATTCCTCATCACAAGAATGAATGCCAGCTGTCTCCAAACATATGGTAGTTTATTAATGCGGGTGTCCATTCACACACACCAAAACACATGCTTTAGTGAGGCATAAAACTAGGTAGCATTCATGTGATAACACTGCAACACTCTTGGACATTTATCGGGTACTTTCAACAGCTAGCCTTCCAACATCATCATTTTGGAGCAATTGCTTGATCTTCAAATTGTACTTTAAAGGGTTAATTACACAAGGGGTAGTTTCAGCCAAGCCCTCTGATTAAAGACACGTTGCAATGGTGCTGATATTCCCGTAACACACAGCTAGCCATGCTTTATTAGTTGCCATGCAAACTCTTGTGGTAACCAGGGAGGTAGCTAGTGATCTTTCTTTTTCCTGTTTCTGTTACAGTACACTACCAAGAACCCTTTTTGTTTCATCATTTATCAAAAACTAATACAAGAATTTAGTCAAATGATATTTCTCCAAACAAGATTACACAATTTGAACAATAAATGTATTAATAATTTCAAATATTTTTAAAGCACTAGCAGTAGCAACAATAACGTATAGAGGATCATATTAATCTAGTCAATATCTGGTACTGATGAAATATAAGGTGTGACAACCTTTGAGAGAACCTTACCAAATGGTGTACGAACAAGATATTCAGATATATTTCAATTTCATACGAGCATTTCTCAAAGATCTAAAAATTTAGATGTGTATCAGCAGTATCAACTGCTGTGTGTTTTTGATAAATGATGAAAACAAAAACAGTTCTTGATAGTGGACTCAGACTTTTGGACCCCACTGAATGTATACTGCTAAGGAGAAAACATTTCACGGAATACATATACAATGCAAGTATTGTATTAAAATCCATAATACCCTTAAGGGCATTCTTTACTGGGATTATGAGTATCATGAGTATCACAGCAAAAACACACTTTCAGGTACTATTGCAATAACACTTTATTGTTATAGAAGAGATAGTAATAATCCTTAAGCCTTGCTCAAACTGTAACTGTAAGGAGCTACATTAACTAAAGTCATGACATAAGAGCCTTATTACAAGGGAAAATAGTCACTAATCATTTATGTCACCAGAGATCAACACATGCTCATATTTGCAATAATTGCCCATGACTCAAGGGCAATTATTTTCTCATGAATCATACATCAAAGGTGGCATGGCATTGCAACACACACCCTAAAGTGCATAGCTGATTTCATTTGTGTAAGTGATTTTCAGCTTTGTGCCATTCAGCCATAAGTGCTGAGTCACTAGGAGGCCATTGGTTAATGGTACAGTCCAATAGAGTAAGTCCCAATGAGCCCCTATAGCCACCATTATTATTTACTTAAAACCAGATGGAAAAACCTGCACTCATATTCAGTCATTTTATCAGCTTGTATCTTCAAATAATCTGTCCTGCACAGGATAAAGTCCACATGTGTTCATGTAATACATGCAATCATTAGCTCAAACGTCATTGCTCATATCTAACCAAATGGAAACCCTCACTAAACTGCACTGTGATTGGTTAAGAAACATCTTGAATGGTATCCCCAGACAGGCTCTGTCATTTCCTTGACAACACAACCTGACAACAAGCCGCCCACTCACCTCTTAGCCTGCCCACTCTAGCCTAACCTTGTACCTAATCCAGTTGGCACTCCCTATTACAGGTTTGAGCAGCAAATCTGACTCAACTAAAGGCATGCATCTGGTTTGGGGTTGTATAACAAGCTGCTGCCTGCCATACAGGCCCAAGTTGGCATGCAGCAGGCACTCCCTGCAGTTTGGCATTTGAAGGCTCTCTATGCCTTGTTAGAGCACTGTAGTGTTTGGTGGCTGGAAACTAAGTATGCTCTGCACTCTCTTTTTGTCCTTTCTCCAGTAGATATTTCGTTACCTTTATCTATCCAGGTTGCTGAGCATGCGTGCTCATTTTATCAATGCCCTGTTTCAAATTCATACGTTACACATATTCACTCCAAGTGATAGGAATGGTCAGTGCTTGCATTCAGTGCTTAGTGACATACTAGTACTAACCTCAGCACTCAAAAAGCAGCAAGGGATGCCAGGCAGAACAGACCTCTGCAGATAATTCACCCAAACATAAAAACAACAACAAACACACACAGAGTCATCCATCACACTAGAGGATGAACGAGGGTTAGCAGCATTCTGTGATCCTGTCTTTTGTTTTCCACTCCATGCTCTATGGGCTTTGCTCTATATCATCCTGTCTACCACTGCTTACCGCCATCACACAGCAGACCCCCCCCCCCCCCCCCCTCTCTCTGTCATGCTGAGGAAGTGTGGTACCTTTTGTCCAGAACCACCAGTGCTTGACTGACTTCCATGTGATGCTGCAGGCCAACCACCAGGGGGGTCACCTGCTCACATTTCCTCTCACCTGAGCTAGCCTGTGTGCTGCTAACAGACACACACACATGCACACACATGCACACACAGTAGTACACACCCACACACACAGCCTCCAATCAATATCAATTCAACAATCACCTTGACTGGAAAATCAGTACAGATTTTACGCTATGGATCAACTAAAACTAAATAGCTTTTTTACCACGGCTCAAGACTCCACATTTTACTGCTGAATAGTCATTTGACTCTAAAACGGACATATTGCAGCTCATGACTAGTTAGTCTAGACCAGTAGTCCTCAAATCTGGACCTCTGTGCCCAGAGTACTGCTGGTTTTCTATTCTGCCAGGTAGTTTCCATTCTAGCTGTCCAATCAGGGATTGATTAAGACCTGGACCTGGTGAATGCAATTAACTTCCTGGTAGGAGACTAAACCAGCAGCATTCTGGACCCCGAAGCCCGGATTAGAGGAACTCTGGTCTAGACTAACTAGTGACAAGTGGATCTCAAATTAAGTGATGCCGATTTGGTCCACAATTAGCATTGATTGCGTTGGCAGTAAAGGCAACACATCACTGAGTGACTTTTGAGCAACACCTGGTCAGCATTGTTGTATAGCTTATAAGTCCTTGAGAACAATAAGAGAATACTGAAGGATGATGTTTGATGACTTCCCCACCTACAATGTAGACAGTCTTGTAATGTTGTATGAAGTCGTATCGAACAACAACAATCCTATTCCTTAGGTGTGTGTGTGTGTGTGTGGAAGAATTTACGTATGTTACCTTAGGTATCTTGATTTGTTTACTGTTATCCCCTATATTTGTTATCCCCTATATTTCTTTAGATGCTGCTCTTTCTTAGGCCTTAGCATGTTGAGTCACACAGGGTGAGGCGCCGAGGTGTCTGGGTGCATGTCTTGTCAATAGTGGCATATCATATGCTGGGAGGACAGGCTGTGCCTAATCTATCTGTTGGGAGAACAACTGGTGCCTGGTAATGCAGGCCACAAGTCAGGTCAGATCATAACACGGTTCGCCAAAGAGCCGGTACCATCCAGAAAGCCTCCCCCATTACTTCCTTAAGCCACGTGTACCCAGATATCTGCTCCGTGTAACCTTGTGACCTCACTGGGTGCGTCAATGCTTTTCGTCAGCTTCTAGTCCTTCCCCTAGTAGATAGCGCTTTTGCATATTCATCCCCTTTATTGTTTCCTTTAGCTATATAAACTTTGCCCTGAGGCTTCTATGGCAGAGATCCGTATGCTTTACCCATGTGTGCGTATCTCTCCTGAGCGCTCAGTATTGTATTATATAGTATTGTATTGTATTGTATTGTATTGTCTTCTGTGTGCTAATAAATGTGCTCATGTAAACCATGATTGATTTAAAAGGACTTCTGTCTCGATCCAAGTTTATTCAACAGTGTGTGTGTGTGTCTGTGTGTGTGTCTACGCCCCCACATGCACGTATAACCCCCTCCAAAAGAAGAGGCCTACCCCAGCGAGGACTCCCAGATGTTGAGCTCACTGCTGAAATCTAGACTGGGCAGCAGGTCGTGGGGGAACTCTAGCTCATCCTCCTTGTCCTCCTGGTCTCCTTGTCCTCCTCCTCTGCTCTCCTCCACTCCGGTGATGACAGGGACGTCTGGGAGCAACGGCCGGGACAGCTGGGCAGCAGAGGGTTCGGTCAGCACCGATCCATCGTCCTTCCGGGTCAAACTCTCAGCGTGAGCTTCAGCCTGTAGGAGCAGCGAGGTTGAGGATTTCGACTTAGTGCTCACAACGTCTAAGAACACAAACAAACAGCTCCACCCAGGCGTTGAACTATTAAGTAAAGTGCTATTTGTAAAGTAAACACACAACCCACTATTAATGCCAGTTGGGAGTCAGTCATTCCTCTCATGTCACTCAGCTAGTTTGATTACACTGCTACTGAGATCAAAGAACATCCCAGCAATACAGCCTACAATTTATGGTGCCAAGTTCATAGCATGGTGTCGATCTGATAATCATACAACCTGTACTGTGAGACAACAAGTTATAATAAGTCATCAGATTTTTTTTTGTGTTTCTCTTTGTCTCTATATTTAGTATAAAAGGCAAAATGGAGTTGAGCGCTTGGCCATTCCTGTATGGTGTTTTCCATCTAAAAACATCGACTGGTTAGCTGGAGGCATAATGCAAATCTCAAGGATGTGTGGTGTTTCAGAGCATTAGAGAACTGTCACTAGATTAGTGAGACAAGTCAGACCAGTTGGACCATGACAAGTGGAATTAGATGCAGGTTTTAATTATTTTCTATATTGAGGAGTAGATTATTGGGCCCGTTTTCAGGCTTCATTTAATTTATTTTTCCTTCTTCCTCAAGTAAATAATTAAATACATTGTACAGTGATAATTCACACGCGCGCTCTGGACCATATCTTTGTAATGTGTCCATGTTCTTTTTGTAACCCTTGTTTTTTTTCTACATTCATGTCCCTTTTACAAACCTATTTAGCAAAAGTGGCTTCTAAATAAATGTGAGTTTACCTGACGTGACTGTAATCACACAAAACAAGATTAGATGAGACAGAAAAGCGGTGCTATCATTTTAGATTGTCTGAGTCAAGTGTTGCTGTTTCCTTCTGTTTCACTGACTGACAGACAGAGGGAGTGATCCAACCACAGCCACACACCACAACACATGTCCGTGGCATCACGTTGCAGCAGCATTACCTCCACAACCGGGAACGCTTGACTGTGAAGCCGCCGGGATTTCCCCCGACACAGCCCCTCCGTTTGGAGCGAGGGTTCTCACGCATGCTGCTCTCAGACATAAACTGCAGTGTGCAGGTGCAGGTGCACATGCACACACACACACACACACACACACAAGTGACACTACAACATAGCCTATTGTGCATGAAAAAGGCAGAGGACTAGTTTCACCTAATTCAGCGGTGTAGTTACTGGATGTGGACATTGGACACGGGTTAATAAGTGGAGCTGTGTGTGAGGAGGCTTTGAGTCACCGGCATCACCTGTGCTCCCACTACAAAGAACCTCCTTTGTGTGACACATCCAGCACACCTTCTCACCCACATGAATGATGCTTACAAGCAAACTAATAAAAAACAGCTCAAACGTTCCATACTGTAGTTAAAAAGCTGCTTTTTTTTAACTCATGAATCTAGATTAGTTTTACACTAGTCCTGCCATGATTAACAATCCTCTTTTCCTGGAAACATGTAAAGAGTATTCATTCTTTCACATGCAAACTGTCATGCATGCAGAGGTGTACGGTTTCATCATTGGGGAGGATTGCCGTGCGTTCACGGTTTCCTGCTTCCTGCTTAAGCTTTCAACCGGTCCTCAAGCCCCGCTAAGCTCTGGCTATCATCAGCTGACATCACGGTGCACACAACTCTGCTTTACATGCCAAACAAGTCGTGTAAGAAGTTGAAATGGAAGTTGGATATGGCATGCATATGATAGACCAACCCCCTCCCCCCCCCTTCAAATAAGCCCAAAAGAGCCAAGACAGAATGACAAAGAATGAGTCCATGCCTCAAGTTTATGGCTAGCATTCAGCCATAATAATGACCCTTTAAAAAGGTCATTAGCTGGGTCATTGTACTACCGTTTGGAAGCTCAGCGAGGTGGAAAAACAGTGCCCCTGTTTCACTCTGTGTGACCCCCACACAGAAAGCACTGCCTGTTATCAATTAACCAACATGAACAACACAAAAGCAAGCAGGCCGAGTTTGCCTGGAGACCGGTTCCAAAACCAACACTTGCTGTTGATTCACTGTGCAGCCGGTGCCCATGTGGCCAACATCAACTTTAATACTTTACACATGGCTATTCTAAACATAGACGTGACCGTGCTGAAGCAGGACCGGGGTCTGACGTGGTCACTGACATTCACCAGCATAAACATTAAAGCAACAGATACAGTCTTTCTGTCTTTCTATCCTATGTTAACACTGTTTTAATCCTCTCTCACACACACAAACACACACACCCTTCAAGTTTCATTAAACCATCTCTGTGGTGTTGGGACTTACCCAGCACTGTGCTCCACTGTGCTGAAGGTGACTCTAGTGTGCAGTGCAGCTCCTCTGTTACCCTTCTACCTTGCTCACTGCACAGGCAGCCTCTGCAGGGCTCTGTTTTTAGACGGGGGGGCTAGACGACGACACGAGCATGCACTCTCCTACTGACTCAGCTAACTTCCTCCTCTCTCTCCTCTCCTCTCCTCTCCTCTCCTCTCCAGTCCTGTCCTCTGTTGCTACCGCTCCCCTGTTAAATTTCCATGAGCCTCCTCAGGCTGCTGTGCTGTGTTGCAGGGCAAGGTGGAGCCAGTGCATGTACAGCCTAGAAGAAACACTACACTAACACACACACACACACACACACACAGTGCTGCTGACACTGACTGACTAGCTGACTGGGCCGGCTATAGGGAAGTGCTGAGAATACTCCACCCCTTCTACCGTAAACTCTTTCCACTCAAGGCTTTCTGTCCCCTCCTACTTTCCTTCCCTTCCCCTCCCCTTTCTTCCTTCCCTCCCCACCTCTGCTCCCTCCTCCTCTCCCTTGTCTTGCTGTGTCGTCTTGCTCGCCGGATCGAGGGTGACAGTCTGACTGACGGTCCCTCTGCAGGTGAATGCTGGGAATTAGGCCAAGGGTCGCCCTGCAGTGCCCCCCCCCCCCCCCCCCTAGGAGAGGATCGGGTTACACTCCAAGAAGCTGTTGCTCCACACACACACACACACACACACACACAAACACACCATCCCCTGCATTAGCTTTTTGCCCATCCCGCTGTGACCTCTGCAACACTGCTAATGTGAGCCATCATCACCAGTACACATCGATATGACAGCCACCCCTTGTTCCTCATCGCCCAATTAGCACATCCCAGCCAGTCTTCCACTTGCCCGGCTATCAGACAACAAGCATGAGCATCTACACGATCACACTCACACTCATTTCATTCTTCTTCCTTGAAATCACTGGATGTCTTCAAGCCGTGTTTAGCTTGGGCTTTTCAGTTTTAAAAGCAAATCAGGCTGCTCCTGGAAGTCCACGCACAAATCAAGTTACACCGAGCACATTGACTTAGATGCACCTGAACACACTGAACAAACATATGTTTCATCTAGCTGGGACTTTGATTAGCTGAATCATAATAGAAAACTTGCTTGCGACAGCAGGAACATGCATTTTTTTTAATGTTAAAGTTTCATGTTTTGGCATTAAAAGGCACTCAAAATCACTTACCCGCTGTCAAACACAAGCCAATATTCATGCACACACACACAGACACACACACACACACACCACACACACGTTGTACCTTCAGAGAGTCATTCTGATACTCCTGAGGTGGAAACAGAACAACATGTTCTGGAGCGCCCTCTTCTGGCTGGAACAGGGAATGGCAGAGCTCTAAAATATATCACAACTGCTGTGAAAGAGATCTTTAAGGGCAAAACCTATATGGCAACGTGAAGCATGCACTAGCACACTCAAGACAAAGCACCGTTGTTTTTGAAGCAAAACTAAGAATGTTAAACTCCTTAAATCTGCGATGGGACCCCATGAGGTCCAGTGTGTAGGGTCTGCAGACTATAGATTATGAGAAGAAAAATGTTTATGTTAATCCTATTAAGATAATCCTGAATTTCAGTACTCAAGTCACATGAAGAAAATGAGTTTCTATGGCAACTTCTAGTTCATTGCAACTGCAGCACTACATGCATAGTGGAGGCATACATAATGCATACATACAAAATAAGCAAAGCTGGCAAACCAGTATAGAAATGGTGGCTTTCATAAACTCCAGCAAGGAGGTGCAGCAGTTCACCCGGTTATGGCTAACATCTCCGAAAGCCACGGCATAGCATCTGCACAACATTTCCCTCAGCGCTTGTTTTACTTCAGTGAACCCCTGAATACCCCGCGGCTTGTTATCTATTAATATCTATTAGACAGACACAATCTCTGTTAAGAGAGGGAATGAACACAAAGCGCACCGCTACACAGACATCCCATAAAAAAATGATCCCTGAAGCCTAAAGTCCAGTTAGTAATCGTGCGAGGAAGCGTTAGTTGTGTTAGTCCTCGGAGCATGAAGGGCTTCAAGGTATGTGGGGGGCCAGCAAGTAGCAATCCAAGCCATCCCATGCCAGAGAGGTCGCCCTTACCGGTGCCTCGGGAGTGCTGCTCTCGTTCCCCATGGCTCAGCGGGGCGACACAGTGCCCAAACCAACAGCCTCTCACATCAGCTGGCTGAAAGACACTAGCAGAGTATCAGCATACAGCAGCACCCAGGCACAGTAGAGACACGGAGCGTGTTGGGGAGCTGTAGGTCCCTCGGTAGTCCTACTGCACAGGATTAAAGGTCTTTGGTATGAGGCCAGAGTGAGAGGGCGAGTTCGGCATGGGTGTGTGTGTGTGTGTGTGTGTGTGTGTGTGTGGGTGTTGTTTTTGAGATTAGGAACCTGTAATGCAACACCTCTCTCTCTCTTAGACCAAAGTGCAGGCTTTCCCTCTCCTGACGTGGGCTTAAAGAAGAGGAACAATTTAACACAATAGAAATCAATGTCTTCAATCATAGAATAGCTAGCATGTTATTAAAGCCCCATTTTTACATAGTGGTGTACTTTATAGATACCTTTACAGCGGTGCGTTAGACGGATTCAACATCTGACCGGTAAACTCAGTACTCATGAGTCGACCACGACCAGCAGGTGGTCGTCACCTGACTTCCTCCGGTCTGAATGACCTCAATCAAGCGGCATCACCTCCCTTATTTTCAAAATGGGATCATCGCACTCCAAACTCCAACTCCACACGCGCGCACTACTGACTGACTACTGACTGCGGCAGACTGACACAGTGACTGAGGCTGGGTAATCCTCTTGTGGTCGAGAACAGATTGTGGTGTCTGTGGGCTTCCAGCCGTGTCAGTCTGTTAACTAACAGCAGTTAGGGCTCAGGCTGCTATCAAAATCACCCACAAGCTCCTCTAATCCTCGCTACACCATCCTCTGACCACACTACAGCTTTTTCAGTAACCCCATGAAAGGTTAATATGTTGACATAAGACGTTTATGTTTAAGGTTTACACGGTCATTTATTGATAATCCATAAACCCATTCCAAACCCTTAATACAATTTCAGAAATCCAAGTTTTCAATGTGGCAAAGACCATGTGACATCTGACTTTTTGAAGATAGTTGGTCTTCATTGTACAGCTATTAAATGGCAATGGATTATCTGAAATAACGACTACAGACAACTAAAAAAACAGGATCTAGAGGTGTGTATGTCGTGTTTGTATGTTCCAACTGAATCCCTTGTGATAATCACCTAGCCTAACTCTCCCATATTGGTATAGCTGACCAGTAAACACTCCCTGGCAGAGCGGCTGTTGGTGCGCTCCTCATGTGACCACAGGGACCGTACGGTGCGTTTAGTCAGAAAGCACTGACCTGAATATGAACGACTTTATAAATAGCTTTCTGCCCTGTCCTCTGCTGTCAGACGTTATTCCAGTCCTCTGCTCTGCACACTTCATGAAATGGAAAGTCATGAAAACGTCAACTTCAAAGTAAATACATATTCCAGTTGCTGCATGTGAATCGTCACTTCAGTGATTTGCAGAATGATTTGTTTTATGTCCTGCAACACCGAGGGGGTGAAGATGAAGATATTCTCGATGACTTTGCTACGAGAAAATAATATTTCCGTATTCTCACCCCTTACATTTTCATCCTCACACATTCTGTAGTGGAGAAACTCTCCTGCCATGTCTGCCTCCATGCTATTTGTGTGAATGGGGTGTAATTTCAACCTCTATGGTGTGTGTGTGTGTGTGTGTGTGTGTGTGTGTGTGTGTGTGTGTGTGTGTGTGTGTGTGTGTGTGTGTGTGTGTGTGTGTGTGCGGGTGGTCGTCACATGCACTTTAACTTGTTTGTTTCAGGGTGTTTTGGCAGCACAGAAAGCAACTGAGGGAAATCACATGATTAAAGAACGCTGCCAGGTCCCTTGTCACCTCGACGCTGGCCTGCCTGTCATCACTCGACACCTGACCTCAACACCTGGCCGCCTCTTAAGCTCTCTTGGCTCTGGATGTGCACCGTATGCCTTTACTCACACTGAGGTTAGTGCCTCCTGCCCTGTATCTGACCCCAGCACAGTGCTGCCAGTAAACCCCCAATCAACACGAGGGCCTTGCACTGATTTCAACTCCTGCGTTTGTAAATCACATGAGATCAAACCCAAGCGCCAAACAAAACGATGTTCCTCATAGTTGTGCTACTCTTGGAAGTGTTCAGCAAGGTGAACATCGAGGGTCTGCTTGTTTGAACCGTGTCCCTCCACCTGGCCACTGCAGTCATGGATATTAAACGTTGATAAAAGCAGAAGACACTGCATTAACAATCGTACCTCCCAGGATATTCTCCTCCATATCTGTACTAAGCAAACAACACAGTTCATAAACTACTCACCACTACAAACAAGAGACGGTCTAGTTCCACCCACAAGGTCCCGTCTGTGTTTACTGTGAGACTCAAGGCCAGTGTTCGTATCTCTCCTCTCTTCTGAGGAGCCCTCGGTGTCCCTCTGTTGCTATATTTGCACAGCTCCCCGAGTGGGCCGGGACGGAGGGCAAGAAAAGGGGTGATAGGTGGTGAGGTGGACGCAGGACGGAGGAGAGAGAGAGAGAGAGAGAGGTAGAGGAGAGAGAGGGAGGAGACTGAACTGGAGCTGTGGAAGCCATGTCTGCTAGGTGTGTGTGTGTGTGTGTGTATGGGGGGGGGTGGGGGGTCTTGCCCTGACAGACTTGGGACGCCTGGCTGTCAGCTGGACGGGACACTACTTCTAAGGCAACACTGTAAACAAACAAACAAACAGACGGACAGGAGGACGGTGCGTCAGCTGTTAAGCCGTCAGCAACTTTCTGTAGGTGATGATGTAACGGACTGCTTTAAGCCCCGCCCACCATCCCTGTACTCCTCTCTCTGTGCCTTCCTTCTTTCCCAGCTGTCTTTCTAGATTTGACAGTGATTGGTACCTCCCCTTCTGATTCCACTTACATAGACATTAAACAAACAACAACAAGTGGTTCCAGGCATTTGCAAGAAGCAATGGGAATAGGGAGAGACACCCAACAACAGGAAAGGCTGAATAAATCCCTGCATCTTATCACGTTCACACACAAGCAAACGCTATAGTGAAAACCCAGAATCCGTCGTAACAAAGCCACCAATGGCAAATATAACAGTCATACTATCAGTAAAAGAGAGCATTTATTTATTTAGCGTACAGGCTGTTTAAAATCCTGACTAGTACTTTTGGTTCTCTTTGATCTGCCTTCATCACAAGATGTCTTCAGCAGGGTGCCACGTCTGTGGAAACTGCTGGCTTATTATCATCTCTATAAATACCACTGATTGAATCAGCCCTGTGTCTGACAGACAGCCCAGCATCTGCATCCTCTCATTCCACCAAGCAACAATTCCACTCCATCTACTCTCTAGGATTTCTATCAGCCTTGTCTCCCTTTCCCTCCCATCCTTCCTCTTACTGTTACTCTGCTTCCCCCCATCTCCATCAGCATCACCCTCCCGCTCTTATTCCCCCCCTCACTACTCTCCATCTCTACAGCTCTGTTTCCCTGCTGACGTCGCCCCTCCTCCAACACTGTAGTACACTCTACTCTCTCTCTCTGCCTTTGCCCGAGTATAGACGCTCGACCGGCAAAATAAATTGATTCCATCTCTTCTGCCTCCGAGCCTCCTCTGTCAGTGACATGCATCGATGCTGCCGTTCAGACGGCTCGTGTTCAGCATGCTCTCCTTCCCCCTGTTACCTGGCTGCGTGCAATTCCAATGCAGCTCCCCATCTTGTATTCCATGTCCTCCTCAGGCGAAGTGACTCTGACGCTACACGGTTGGCAGAATACCTTTCTGCAGAACAGCATGGTTACCGGCCAGTCACAGCATCGCAAAGGCAAGCAGGTCTTGGCTGGAGCTACGGAGTGAGCGTGTGCATGTCTCTATGTCTCTGTGAGTGTGTGCGTGAGTGACTAATAAATGCTCTCCACTGCATTGCCCTGGGTGCGCCTGTGACATATATATTCAAGCCGTTGTTATATAAGATCTACATTTCATAAAGAATCATAAAACTGATCAGATGAATGTGAAAGGAGAGCTACTCTCTCCACCCTCGTATGCAGCTCAGCCTCACATCGCTGCACGGTTGAGCAGGCTATAGCCGTAGTAGCAGTTTTCCCCTCCTCCCTGAGGAGAGGAGGGAAAAACTGCTCACAGAGAGGGAGAGGGAGAGAGCGGGAGCGAGGGGAGACAGTGTGAGGAGAGCCTATCCCTTTAACAGATCCAGGGAACATCTAGGCCCTAGATGGTCCCTGGGTCTGTTGATGGTGATGAGGATTGTGACGAAGCAAGAGCACTGGTCCAACAAAATAGTAGTGAAAAAGTGTCTCGATGACAAAGACTGATTCATGTTCCCATAACCTGTTTATTGCTACAGCTCAGAAAAACAACCAAATAAATGAGGTTACTCTTCTGTTTTCCCTCCATATTTGAGCAATAGCAGTTAAAACTGAATCATATTGTTATATTTCCCTATGTACCACTCGGTTTATGTAATAGTAACTGTTGAAAAGGACAGCTTATAGCTACGGCAGAGGCAGAAGGACAAACAAAAAAAGACAAACATACATGACAACCTGAGGCCATTGCGCGACACACGGACCCACTTTTTTAATTCATTCACAAGTCGACCATATTATTAGAACTGCAGCAGGATCTCATAGTCTATGATGCACTTTGGCACAACTATTGAATTCTCCTGACTAGGCTCAAAGTATCGACCAGTGCTGCAGGAGCTGCACTGAGCCGGTGCTGATGACTGGGATAACGGGGCTCCAGTGATTCCCCTACATTAGCACAAACAAGCCCAGTGTTTAGAAATGGTACATTAACCTGCAACCTGTATTACAAACAAAAAGGGAGTGGATGTGGAATCAAATCCCCAAAAAACAGCTATAGAAGAAATGCCTCTCTTTCCATTATATGGGATTAGTAGTGCAGTTTCTGCAATATCAGTTTATTTCTTTCTGGGAGCAGCAGGTCACCTCGCTGACCAGCTAACCCAGGTCTTAACTAAGTACCACTCCAAACAGCATGCATTCTTCTTCCATGAACCAAATATCGTAATATATTGGATTGCAGAATTGTGATTGAGAAACCTGAAAAATTCACATAACTGTCTAAGTCAGCCTCTCCGACCAGACCCATGTTGTATGTATGCACTATAACTATCTGTTCTGTTGTCTATGTTGTCTCTTGTGTTTGGAGTATGAGACTGTGTGACTCCAAGGAAGGTCAAGCATCATGGCAGCAGCCTGGGGGGTTTGGATGGGCCGTGTGTGATCACCTTTTACAGACAGAAGAGATTCTTAATGCTCAGATGAGCAGTCATGGACATGGTGGTGAGTAAGCCTTTGCAGCTTCTGCAGAAAATAAAGCAGCTAGTATTGTTAGTTTCTTTTTTGTTGATATTTGCTTCCCTCATTTTCTATTAGGGATTATTTTTATCTATTAGTGTTTTTATTTATTGATTAGTGACCATGTGACTCGGGGTGTGATGAAATGTGTGCCGAGAGCTCAGATTGGCTGAGACATAATGACATGAGAGACACAATGGGCACCAGATGAAACTTGTGGGTCAGACTTCACTCTACAACCTGAAAGAAACAGTGATTTCATTGTCTTAGTTAGCAAACCGTTACAATTTCATTCATTTAACAAAAGCAATTATGGAGAATTTCTGTCCAGGTAAGACAAATCTACTTGTATTTTTCTTTTTTAAACAGATCTACTATCCTAAAACATTCTTTCCAGCCAGTTCCTTTACGGTCTGGTTAATTGGTTAATTGTCTCTGTGTGATAAAAGATGAAGCTAAATGTTTTAGAGCTGAAACTCTGTCAGCCGATGTTTTTGCTAACAGGCTGGATGGATCAAGTCATTCGCCTCAACGCCCTCAAAGGTGATGATGACAAATTCATGGCTTACATCCCAGCCAACGACCATGGGGAGAGACGATATGCTTACGCTCCAGCCTCTATCTCTGGATACGCTGTTGAGCTCAACTGTGCCCTGTCTCCATTTGCTCAGCCAACCGTAGGCTCCAGATCTACCTGTGGTCTTGAGAGTCTCCACTTCTGGGAACCAGTAGTCAGCGCAGAGGAAGACGTACCTCTCGTAGCTAAGGACGAGACTTCAGGAAATGCTGAACCATGCAGCCATCCAGCCCAGGACACCGAGAGTCCATCCAACCTGCTCAGAGATGCTGAGGCTTCATTCAGCACGGCGCACACCAGTGAGACCATAGAGCTCATTGGGAGGCTGCTGCAGCAATCCTGCATTGGTGACCTAGAAGACCACGTGTATGAATACTGCAAGAATGTACTTGGTGAAAAGTACTTCTATGCTCCTTCATCTGATGTATCTGGATTTGTGGTTGACTGCTCTTCACCCTGTGGGTCGTATATAAACCAGCTTGATACATGGGAGCCAGTCGTCACAGCAGAGTCTGGCTCAATGCAGTTCCTCTCAGACTTGGAAAAAGAGGAAGAGGGCCAAGACCACGTGGTCCTCAAGGAAGACAAAGTCATGTTTTCTGCCAGTGATCCAATTGATGAAAGTGCCACAAGTGTCCATGAAGATGCAAATCTTCATGAGTGTGATGAGAAAAACAACGTCACTACTTTGCTCTGTGTTGGGCCTGACAGCAGTATCACTGCACAGGAGGAGGGAGACTTGGTCCAAGGGCTCGACCCTGCAGGACTTGACTGCTCCAACGTTGAGATCACCGCTTCTGCTTATTGTCATGTTCAAATAAATGTATTTCAACTAAATACATTGTGGATTCTATCTGTACAAGTGTATTCGTATAAACCAAGGGATCTGCTATTCTTGTTTTGTTTTAATGTCATTTTTTGTCATTTTGGAACAAAACTCAATATTGCCTACAGAAATAGAGTCTTGTTTTGGGGCTGATCCGTTGGCTACCAAAGCAGAGAAGCTTCCACTGCAGACCTTTTCAAAAACAAGGAGGCATCTGCAAGATGATGAGAATGCATTTTCATCAGCAGCCCACACCTGATTCCCTGTCATGTTACTTTACAGTTAAATGTTTTACAGCTCAGCAAATACAAATAAAGGCCTTAGAAATACATTGATGATACCTTAGTACATGTTTGCTTGATTTTTGGTATAGCCCCCCCTGGAGAAAAATGCACCAGCCGCCACTGCATCTTACAGAAAAGGATTGATGACGTGTCTCACAAGCATTTGAGGGCTTTAAATAAATGAAAAGAGAACCATCTTGTTGTCTCTTTTAATTATTCAAACTTTTTAAAAACAGTAAAAATACATTTTAAATGTTCAAGTGGCTAAGCACACCACAACCTCATCATCATGTTGGTCTTTTAGAAGTTGTACATGTCCTTCTTTCTCTTTATTTTTTAATCATTAAAAAATAAAAAAATAAAAAATAAAAAACAGACAAAAAGGGGTATGATGCATCACTCATTCTGTGTCATTTGGGGGCATAATCAGGGGCTGTCTGATGTCCAAGGCATCTATAAGCTCCTGGGAGAGAAAATATAACAATACATTGTTAACAATGAATATTAGACATTTCTGTGTGAGTGTTAGTGTTTTGTAATTTACTTTTTATAGCAGCTTATCTGAAAAATAAAGATGTTTTCATTTGTTTCTTAATTTGAGGAATTCATTTTCATGTGAAGAGAGAAGAAATGAATTGCCCAAAGCATAGTCATGGCAGTGAGTTGACATTTCCTTGTTACATTTCTAATTATTGGCAAACATATATTGATAATAAAATCTACTTACTTTCAGTTATTCTTTCATTCTAGGAGAGTACACTTCAAAACTAAAGTGTACTCTCCTAGAATGAAAGAAAAATTGCAAGTACATATCAATAACAGTAGTGTAATAAACAATTCATTTGAACTAACAAACCTCAAAAATCACAAAACGATGCCCTCAAGAGTCAACCTGACCAACCTACCAACCTGTACTTGCTATCATTCAGACAGTAGTCACATTGTCAAGAGCTCTCTACCGACTGGTGGCAAATTCAAATCAGCAGTCTCTTCTCAGCCAATGAAATTAGCAATTTTGGGGATAGTTTGTATTCACACTGGACCCTCCAAGACCAGAATAACATGGAGGCCCAATCCCAATCCTTATTTGTACCCCTATGGCTTCGGCTTGGCCCTACCCCTTGGCCCTCGCTATCGAGGGCCAAGGGGTAGGGCTAGAAAATATCTCCCTAAGTATTGGGATCGCACTTCGACGCTGATACGTCATCGATAAGCAGATGGGACGAGTTTGTTGTCGGAGATTACTATGGCAACAATGGTATTATCACAGTGACATTTGCCGTTCATCTGATGGAGATAGAAAAGCATGGACGCTCGCGATTCGTTCACAACTTATACGTTTCACGCTACCAATCGATCAAACAAGTCATCAAATAAAAAAGCCCACTGCTTCATTACCAGTCCACTTCATGACAGAATAGCGTTAGCGGTGCTCTGTAGTCTAGCACGCCGCTCCTAACGTTACCCTGCCAGTCTGCACTGATATTAGAGGAGCCGTAACAAGTGCAGCAACTTCGCTGCTGGACTTTAGTTATATTTCATCATATACCATCAAAGGGGGAAATGCGACATGTAAATATGTCAAAATGCGGGACTGTCATGCACAAATCAGCCTAAAACAATGTTGTAACGTAACTAACTAGCGAAGTAGAGACATCGGCATATTAGCGATTTTTTTGTTATGCTTTTTATAAAGAAACGGTCCATAATACATTGAAACGACATTAAACTAAGATAATACCACGGTTGGAATATTTTTTAACTCTTTATTAACGAAGAAAATACTACATTTGTGGTTCACTTCGGATGGTAGCGTAGCGGTCCCCATGATCTTCCTGTTACTTCCAGAGATTCGCAGGGCATTCTGGGTAGCCCTTGGTTTGAAGTGTGCCTCTGAAAAATCTCCGTTTGAAGGGCTACAAACCCCTTCGGCTTGGCCCTACCCCTTGGAAAATAGAGTATTGGGACAGCCCTACCCCTTCACGTGAACGCGCAAAACGGAGGGGTAGGGCCAAGGGGTACGGTTTAGGGGTGTATTGGGATTGGCCCGGATTCTGACGTTGAGTGGTATTTCCCTTTAAGTAATTGATTGTAGTTTGTACATTTTCTGTGTTCAGACTCAGAGTTCCTCACCTTCCAGCTCTTGGGGCTAATGGAGACGATGCACTGTTTGCGGCTAGACAATCCTCCAGCATCCACCTCTCCCTCCTCCACAGGAGCTGAAACACAGGAACACACGTTATTAAACTATTTGGGCATTTAGGTAAAGACTGCCCGTCATTCCTTGCCTAGAATAATATGGCAAAACAAATGTTACGCCCTCTTACCTATACAGGGCAGCTTGGCCTTATCCAGATACATCCTTGCCAAGCCATCCTGCAAGACAAAAATGCATTTCATGTGTGTTTGTGTGTTGGTGGGCATGAAAACGATGTAAATAGGAGTTTCTGTAGTGGCACCAAACAAAGGGGTTTTTCAACCACCATCAACAAAACTCCACAACAGTTTCAGATACCTGACGAATCTACAGTATTGCAGTGGAGAAACTTTCAGTACTTATCTGGAGCTGTTGAAGGTGACTCAAACACAGGAAACTCACCCTGATTAGAAAAGATGTGTGGAAAATGTTCTCTACTGTCCGGGAGAATGAGTTGGGGTCAATGACAAACTCGTAATAGGATATTGGTAATGTTGCTGCAATAGAAACAGTGAGAGTTAGTGATTATCAATCGTCTTCGTTGAAATATTGTTGTCATCCTCATTGCTGGTTTAAACTCACGATCATCTTCAAAGTAGCTCTTAAGGTGTCCCAGTATTCTCTCCACCTCCTTCTCAGTCGCCTCTTGGTGGGATTCGTCCATTTTCTTCAACTGAAAGACAACATTAACAATTTGGGACAGCAACAACGTCTCGGTTTTGGACACAACTATCTCAACTCTCTGAACACATTACTCAAATTCATGACAACTCGTACCAGTGCACTTGGATATCAATATGAGGGGCTTCTACAGAAAAATGCATAGAGGCTGGCAGGTCTGCTTACAAGGCTGTGAGGTCGGACAGTCGCATGCATGCAGACAACTGGAGCCATGTATGTATGATTTATCTACCTGAGTGGGCATAATCCTTTTGGTCTCCTTGCTGGGTGCCTTCCTTTGCCGCTCGACCCGTTGCTTTGGAGGAGGGGGCTCTGCATGGAACGACCCCATCCTGATGAACACAAACGCGGTAATGAAAAAGAGATTAATAGGACAACACAGCTGCACAGAGAACACATGCAACCACCACTAACGACCACAAATAATCAAGATAATATTAACCATGATCACCAATTTCTGCTAAATTAAAAAAATCAATTACAATCAAAACCAGTTTAAGTGGGTGAATGTATCGGTGCTCTAATCATGTGCTGTCAACTTGCCCTACTTTAGTCACAGTAGCAGATGAGGTGTTGAGCCACTCACATGTAGTGGAAGGAGGACGCTGACTTGAAACAGCACTGTGCTCTTTTGGCCACTCTATGCCAGGCATCATGGGGCAGGTAGCCATTAACTGCAGCTCCATTGTGCTGTTCCTCCTCCCCATCTTCTAGTCGGTTCAGCCCCATGAAGGATAGCTGTCAAACAAACGATGACAAAATGACTTTGAGATGAGTACTGGCTTGATACTTGCATTGGAAACAAATGATTTGGCCGCCCTTATTGAGATAACATAGATTCACCCTATTTGCCCATATGAAATTCTAGTATTGCACTTTGCTCACAGGAAGTGACAAATCAAATTTTAAGAGTGAAATATAAACTGTCTCCTAAACAGCGGTGAGTGACGCTCCGTCCAGAGAAAGCTGGACTGGACTTTTGTCTCTCTCATCCCTTTGGTAAAAGCATCACAGACCGGCGTGCTGTGTGCAGTTTACTGATCACATCACATTATAGCATTTCTGGGTGATGAAGTCCAAATTTTTCCATTTGTAGTGCAGCTTTAATGTGACATTTAAGGAAATGTCGAGCCCCTGGAGCCCTTGTTTTAATTACATGTATAACTGGGACCTTCGTTACAGCACGAAGGTCTCCCTCACCACTAGTAGTGTTTGTACAACCTGTAAGTGTTCAGCCTTCACTGCAACATGTCAACTCAGACTCACAAGATGCTCAGCAAACGCCGAGGGGTCGAAAGCGGTGCCCTCCGAGAACAGTTGGCTGGCCTTCTCCTTACCCAGGTCTGTGGCCACAACAAGGAGCTGGGCATCCAGCGCCGCCTCCCTCGCCTGACGTACTGGCAGGGAGCACATCAGCATTAGCAGCAGAACTACCGACTATCCACTAACTAACTACTAGTATCAGCATTACACATACCATCTTTGAACAGCTTGTTTGCCTCATCTAAAAGCTCGGTGAGTTTGTTATTGGAGGGACTCAGCATATCCTCTCTGTTCTCTGGAAAAAGACACAACGGGCGATGAGTCAGAGCAGGGTTGAAAAACAAATCAACAAATCAAAGTGATCTAACACGACACACATTGCCCTCCTTACTCACGTTGCACTGAGTTGATCAGGTCTCTGTACTTGCTCCGTATTTCTCTCCTCCGGGCCGGGTTGTCGTCCTCCTCCATGCCAGCTGGGCCGAGGGTGCTGCCAGCGTCCTCCCGGTCAGAAGGCTCCCCTCGTTGGTCTGCTCTTTTACGGCCAGCAGTACCATTCTGCTGGGCTGCTCCCTCATCACCTCCTCTGGCTCTCTTCATCTCTGGTCTGCTGTTTTCATGTTGCGGAAGAGGAGTGGGGGCGGCGCGGCAATGTTAGTGTTAGGCGCAGCAGGTTCAGTATCAACAAAGCGTGCTTGTTGTTTGCTTGTTGTTGTTGTTGTGGTTAGTTTGGCGGGACCTTTTGGGACTCTTTCGTTCTTGCCTCACCCAAACCGATACCGATACGACGAAAGAGTCCCAAAAGGGTCCCGTATCAGGGCTATAGTAAGTTAAGTACCTACCTGTCGACCCCGGTTCGTGTAGAAATATGAGAAAGAGACAACGGTAAGACTCTGGACTGGCACGCTGTTTAGTTTGCTGTGGGAAAACTTCCGCGTTTCACATCCGCGTTGCTAAAGGTTGGCCAAAGATATTTAAACAAGACAGGATTGACATTCATTTGATCTAGTCCGTACTTGCACTAGGGGAAGCGCATTTCGTGTACAAAAAGCGACCCCCAGATAAAGTAAAAATGTATTACCATATAGCCTACTATATGTTGTTACTATAACAGTTGATTATATCTGACATGGAGTGAAGAGCAACTCCCGGAAAAAAATAACTGACATTTGCTGTATGTGCGTAACGAGTGCTAGTGCAAAGCGGCGTTGCTTCCTGTTTGCATTAAGATACTTCCGATGCGCAATGTTCTGCAAAATATGCTGCGATTGCGAAATCAAATAAGCCTGTCGAAAAGTTAAAATAAATAAATAAATAAATTAGACAGTCCAGTTGACTTTCAGGCAAAAGAAGAAGCAGCCTAAACTGCGTAGCGCTGTTTTGAGCAAAGACGGAAGTGGGGATGATTTTACCCTCTCTTGTCACTATGTTCATCTCTGAGGCAGCGAGCGCGCCAACCAGCTGGCTAATGTTATTGTTAGTTGTTGTGGTTTTTCTTGAGCTAAATTAAATGTTTCCTATCTTTGGCTGTTTCTGGCTTGTCTGACGCGCCAGAAACAGGGAAGTGAAAGTCTTTTGAAGGCATTGATAATGTGGAATATAATGTGATATTTAGAGGGATAGGCTGCATAGAAAATTAAATCCAAAGGAGAAACTGTTTCACTTTTAGAGGAGAAAATGTATCAATTTTCAAAAAAAGAATCTTGCTCATCCCAGTTTTGATGCTACTCTTGCATAGTCATTGACAGTCATTAAATCTGTAATAAATGTCTTCAAACTACACGGCTTTTAAAATCCTCACAGATTGAAAACGGGGAACAACCCCAGCTCACTTTTAAGTGTAAAATGTGTGATTTGGCATTATTTCAGTGATTTGAAATCAGTTGAAAATCCTCCCGTGAAACAAATGGTGAATAATAAAGAGTTTTATTCAGTCTCGTCCTGTGAGTGTTCAGCGCCAACAACCCAGTGACAGACTTCAGCCGCTAGGTGGCGACAAAATTGAAATGTGGTCATCCCGGTTATAACATATCACAAGGTGGCGTGCTAACAGTCAGGAATAATCTGGCAGGATAGCGCCGCTCTTTATTTCAGTGCCGTTGTTTTTTTGTCATGGTAACCATTTTTGTCATAGTAACCATGCAGGCTACTTGGGAATAAATCTACATTTAAGAGTGCAAGTAACATGTTCATGTTCACATTTGTTTTTTTGTTATTTTTTTCTCAAATGTTTTACAAACCGAAGCCAAAATGCTACTCTGTGGGACCTGGCAACATTTTCTCATCTTTTGATTAACCATATATTTTCTCACATTTCAAATAATTTGATTTGGGCTACTTAAACGTTTCTAGGGATGCATGAATGGGATTTTCTTTTACGACATGTTTGTGACAGTTTGTCCAGCCCAGAGCGACGCAAAGGGCAACGCTTTGATGGACTGACGTAGCTAATCCCTTCATGACAAAATGAACCTGGCCGTGTTGCAAAGGTAAGCGGATGCGGTTCTCGCCATCTAGCACGAGTACATGAATCTGAACACAGACATCAAACGCACGCGACTAACTATTTAACGAGGCAACTGTGTGACTACTTTGCCATGGGGGAAATCAGGTCGGCTTCTCCTATGCTTCAGTTAGATCTGAACAACTTTGACGCGCCGGAGGCGGAGGGGAGGCACTGTGTGTTGACGAGCCCCCGCTCGCTCGAGTCCTGTGCCAGACTGGGTGTCAAACCTGTTGAACTTCTGATTAAATCACTAAACGAGTTCATTGCCGAACGCCACGACGCGCCGTTTCAGGCGGTGACAGTTATGCACGAATCCTACGAAAAGGAGCGAGGGAGGCTTTTGAGGATGTGCCGGGAGGAGAGGGAAAGGATTATCAAGGAGTCCGGGGACAGGAGGTCCGGCAGTAATAAACTTTCAGCCCTAGAAACGGTGTTTGAACTTGCTAGTCGGAGCTCCGACTCTAAATCGAAGGAGGACTATGCTGTCCCTCAGAGATCGGGGTCCAGCCCGTACGTGGATCAGTGCTTCAAAAGGAAATCTGTGATCAGGTCCTGCTGTTCTGCTGGAAACAGAGGACCAGGCAAGAGCGCGTGCAGCTTCAGCCTAGGAGACCTCAGGCACTCCCCGGCTACTGAGATGCAGGTGGAGAGGCTCACCCAGGCCATCAAGAGGGAGATGAGTGTCACGGTATCAGAGAGAGACTGTAAGATAGCAGCGCTCATGCTGGTCAATTACCAAGAAGAGCAGGCCCGCCTGAAGCTCTGTCAGGAGGAGGAGCAGGAGCGGCAGGAGGCGCGCAGGCAGGAGGAGGCCCAGCTGGCTCAGACGGAGAAAAAGAGGAGAAAGAAGCTGAAGAAGAACATGCAGCGCTGGCATGATGAGCTGGAGGCCCGCAGGAGGCTGAGGGAGCAGCAGGAGAAAGAGCTAGCGGAACTACGGGAGCAGGAGGTGCTACTGCAAGAAGATCGCTGGAAGAGGCTGACGGAGGAGCTGGAGGCACAACGCAGAGAAAAGATAGCGGCTGCTCATAAAGAGGCAGAGCTGCGCAAACGCTACCAGGAGAGGTTGCTTAGAGACAAGGAGGAGATGGAGAAAACGGAGAGAGAGAGGGAGAGACAGGTCGCACTGGAGAAGGAGCAGAAGGCCAGGAGGAGCAAAGTGTCACAGGAGAGACGGGAGAGGAAGAAGCTGCAGCAGGAAAACGGGCAGGGAGCTGCTGCGGCACATCCTCCTCAAACAACAGGTGGAGCAGCAGGCGGACGAAGAGGAGGCGCTGATGAAGAGCGCCCTGGAGCAGAAGCTGCACCACACCTGGGAGAAGCGGGCCCGGGCCGCGGAGGCACGGCTGAGGGAGCTGCGGGAGCGGGCGGCCCGGGAGGAGGAGCAAATCCAGAGAGCGCAGCTGAGGGCCAAGCTGCAGAGCCACCAGGAGCTCCAGCACAAGCAGCTGCTGGTCCAACTGAGCCGGCATCGCACGGAGAGAGCCGCCCGGCACGCCTCCGCCCAGCACCGGAACAGAGCTCAGCGAGCCCGGCAGCACAACCGGGACCGGCAGCTCTGCCACCAGAAGTTAAGAGACGGGGCGCGGAGGGAGGAGGAGGCGCAGAGGGTAGTCCGAGAAAGCTGCATCACGTTGAAGGAGTGCAGGAGGGAGAGGCTGCAGAGACAACAGGAGCAGATGCTGGAGGAGGCGCGCAGCGTGGCCCGGGCTTCCTTCCTCCTGAGGGAGAGCGTGAGGCGGCACACGCAACGTCGCACCTTTGACCGGATGGATCTGGAGGCTCAGCTCGTTGCCTCCATGGGCCGCGTTAAACTCTGACACAAATCCAGACTGCCTTCAGGAGGTCTGCCCACATCGGCTTATCTGCTGCATACAGAAAGAGTTTGGGGTCACAACAGTTCATAATAGTGTTTTCTTTCCTGCGATACTGAGTTAGCGTCAGTATCCTGCCATACCGGCATGTCTCACTAGAGCTTGTATTCAAAGTAGAGCAAAATGAAGCCCGGCAGAGTAATAATACTGAGTAAATGATGAAATGAAAGCAGAATTATTATTATTATTGTGGAACAACAATTACCTCGAGTAGAGTGAAGTCTTTGATAATCACTATAAATACAACTGTTACTTCTGTGGTACCTGACTGAAATGTGTCATTTCTCTCACATAATGAGGCTTAAAGGAGCGCAGTGTTGAATTTAGCCATTTGTGGTGATTGAATTAAGTGTTGCAGACAATATGTGAATGTGTAGCAGATATTTTTTATTAGTCAAATTGTTTTGATAAACAAAATGTCTTTTAAAGATTAGCAATGTTTTGCAAATTCCAGTTCATTTTGTAGCTATATATATATATATAGTTAATTTGTAACCTTTAGTTTCTGTACCTGGCATTGTTCTACTCAGCACAGCCATGCCCAGCTCTCCAGAATGTGAGGACAGTTTTGAAAGTGATGTTGGAAAGGATGCCATTAAAAAAAACAAATTACTATGAGATGGTTTATCTGTCCTTTTTATAAACGTTTATTTTTTAGAACAAGTAGACATGTTTTATTACATGCAAAACACAGTACACACTGAAGAATGGACTGCAACAGAAACTAATCAGGTACGAATGAGGTGTCGCGGGCCTCAATTCATTGAAACGTCTATGATTGGATGTACCCACTTGATAACCTACTCTCACCCACCTCTAACCTGCAAGTGTGGTATCTGCCTATGTGCTTACCCTAAGATACCACAAAATAGTTAGGACAGATCCTGTGTATTGGTAGATTTGTACTTCATGTGTTTCAGATTTAGTATGGAGGAACTATGCGCATGTCCAGTAGGCTTTTTTTTCCAGCTGGAAATGCAAAGGAACTAACAAGGAAAAGTCTTACCAGATACATGTTCCCTGTCATGGAATAGTGTACACACAAACTTTGTACTTCGCCCACTTTTGTCATAGTTTACATTGTACAGTGTATGCTGAGTACTGTGTTCATAGTTTGCTTATTAGGTGCGGTGTCATCGTGCCCTACCCTAGCGTATCCTTAGGTACGCAACCCTAGAGCCAATAGCACAGGGAGCCCTAGCCCCAGGAGAAGAGTAAGGCTCTCCAGGACCCCAAGGCGTCCATGCGGGTTGGCCTCAGCTCCAGTGAGGTTGTGGAGGTGAGCGGCCTGCTGCTGGCCCTTGCTCTTGATCTCAGGGAGAACATGCACTGTGGCCACGTAGAGAAAAGTCCCAGCTGAGAAGAGCATTCCCACACCGGTAGCGAGGATTCGGTTCTGGGATGAGCCGCCAAACTGCAGAGACACACACAGAGAGACACACATCAAATAACAGGGCGCCATCTGAAACTGCAGCCTCACACTGATGTAATGGGTCCTTTTGTTTCTGCTCTCACGAGGCGATTGATCTGTGCTTCTCACCGCATGAAATATGAAGTAAGTGCAGATGGCAAATACAGGCGCCGCAGCTGAGAAGGCCAGTAAATGTCCGTATATGCGCTTCGTCTGTACGCCCGCGTGCATCAAAAAGGAGACCAAACCAAAAGCTGCAGGAGCCTAGGAGATAAGAAAGTGGGTAAGGATTTGTTTCTAAGCGCTATTACATCTGGTTTGTGATTGGTGCCACTGTGGTGTTCTCAGAGGACGCTCACCTTGTGCAGAATCACAGCAAAAAACACTATGACTTGCACTGACACTTCAGAAGTAGTCATAGCTGCACCCAGAGCAAATCCATCCGCTACACGCAGAACAAATATCTTGTTACTGGTCACAGCAATCTATCTCTCGCTGTACACTGAATATAATGGAGTCTTTTGAAGCGTGAAAAAACAAAGAGTGAAGCAATCACATGCTGAGTCACATGAGGATGTTCACAACTCCAGTGCTATGTTGGGAATTTTCCAAGTGATTAAGTGCTACTACTAACAAATGAAATTTCCTGGAACTGTGCCAAGCTAACATCTTGTGTACCTTGGGCAAACTGTAAAATATAAATGCAAACATTTCTTTCATATGCCCATCATAGTCTGTGGGAATGCGAGTGTGGTGCTGTGTAATACCTGCAGCATGAATGACTAGCCCCAGAGTGGCTGTGAAGCCGGTGCTGTTAAGAAAACCAGTCTGTGGGTCTGGAATGAGACATTGCAGACATTGTGGTGATCCGATAATAAGACTGATACATGAGTAGACGCGCTGCGAATGAGATGTTGAGAGGTTTGATAAATAACTTGCCGTGCATGGAACAGAAACTACTAATCTGATCCACCACAAACATGAAGATGAACCCGACAGTTAAGGCCAACCCAATGAAGAAACGAGCTGGGACGCCTCTCTCCGGGGTCTCCTTTGCCTCACTGGCATTCGCAGCGACGGGGCAGGACGAGGCTGCAGAGAGGAGATGGAGCAAAGCAGGAGCTTGTAAACACAGCGACATCAAAGGCATGTGCATTTAGGAGCATCGATTAGATCACCAAGATGCCTTCAAAGCCCTTTTCATCTTCAGGACAGGGGCAACTCTGGTGGGTTTAGACTGGTGGCTGCTCCAACTCAACACCCATGGCAGCAGTTGAGACATACAGATGAACAGAGATTGTAAACGGTTATAATTCTTCCTCACCGTTCCAGGACTCCTCCAGTAACTCCACTCCCTCGGGGATGATGATAGCCAGCGCTGTCCCACACAGGAGTCCCGCTCCCAGGATGGTGACAAACTGGAGTTTTTTCTAAAGAGTCAAAATACAGTCTTTTACAACTCATTTATTTGATGGATGAATCCTCCAGACAAAACAGCAGCTTGAGTGAGGTAACACATTTCCACGCCAAATAAATAGAAAATGTTTCTCCTCACGAAACGGAATGTTTTTCTAGTATTAGTTTTTTTTTTCACGAGATGTCGTTACTAGTGTATGAGGAAGCAGGAAACAAAGCGTTCACGTACCTCAGAAAGTCTGACCAAGAGCGGAATGCATCCCAGGAAAAAACATCCTACAAACATCGCAACTGACAGGCAAGTAATAGTTGTCGCCCCGTCCATGGTGAATCGGTTCTTCTGTTTACAACTTTCAATTGAGACCGGCGCACTTCGCGTTAGACCCCCGCGAGAAACACGCCGCCCGTCCAGATGATACCGTTACAGTTCATCTGCCGGTGTTGTGCCTTAAAGTGATTTTTGCCCAAAAGTGATCAACGTCCGCGGGAGCGCGCGCCGCATAACTTTATGTCAGTGGCAATAGCAAAGGTATGTCTTTGTGAAAGTAGAACGTTTCTGGTAATCAAATAATCACAATTGTGGCCAAAGATGTTTTTACAGTTTATAGCGTAATCAGGCATGACATTTACGTTATTAGCTATTATTTGCCATAGAATAC
>JAXDDW010000196.1:0-60000 GCA_034670385.1 Hoplostethus mediterraneus
CAATCAGACAGAGACTAAATACGGAAAACGGGACTGCGCATTTTGGGGACTACGTATTGAGAACATTTTTTGATTGAAAACGTGAGGACGACACATATCCAAAAGGATTATAATGTTCATATAGTGACATATTACACAGACATTGTCGGACAGAACAATGAGACGGCAAGTACTGTTGTTTATCTCGGTTCTCTCTCTCAGCTCAGTGCTCGGGCAGGTCAGCTACTCCATTCCTGAGGAAATGGCGAAAGGCTCTTCAGTCGGTAATATAGCACAGGATTTAGGTTTAGATGTGAAAAGACTGAAATCGGGAAAAGCTCGAATTTTTACTCGAGACAGTGCAGAATACATCGAGCTAAACAGAGAAAGAGGAGTCCTTCTCATCAAAGAGAGAATAGACAGAGAGGGGCTTTGTGGACAGACGACGCCTTGTGCTTTACATTTTCAGATTATATTAGAGAGTCCGATGGAATTTTATAGTATAACTATTGAGATCACAGACATCAACGATAACCCTCCAGCCTTTGAAAAGAACGATGTCCAATTTAAAATCAGCGAGTCTGCTGTTAGTGGTGCAACATTTATTTTAGATAGAGCAACTGATCCTGATGTGGGCGAGAATAGTTTGAAAACCTATGTCCTAAAACCAACGGACAATTTTTCCCTTAAAATGAATAATCAGGCAGATGGAAATAAAAATGTCGAGATGGTCTTGCATAAACCTCTTGACAGAGAGAAAAATGAGCACCTATCTTTAGTTTTGACGGCGGTAGACGGAGGCGATCCGCAGATGTCTGGGACGATGCAGATTCTCATCACTGTTTTAGACGCGAATGATAATGCCCCTGTTTTTACACAACCTATTTATAAAGCATCCGTAAAAGGAAAATGCCCCAGTCGGTGCTGTAGTATTGACAGTTACTGCAACAGATGCGGATCATGGCTCTAATGGTAGAATAACTTATTCAATATCAACTATGTTGGATTATGCCCGTGGAATGTTTGAAGTAAATGAGGAAAGTGGCGAGGTTCGCTTGACGGTAATATTGACTATGAACAAGGCACGAACTTTTCAGATAAACATTCGCGCAAGTGATGATGGTGGACTAACCGGTTCTTGTAAAGTGATAGGTCGATGTCGTTGACTGTGAATGATAATAAACCTGATATTCATATAATGTCTAAATCAAATGTGATATCAGAAGATGCCAAACCCAACACTGTCGTGACAATGATAAATATTGACGATGCAGATTCTGGTGAAAACGGCAAAGTGCAGTGCACCATAAATGATAATATTCCTTTTGTAATGAAGTCTTCGTCAAATAATTTCTATAGTCTAGTAACAGACAGTGATTTGGACCGAGAGAGAGCCTCTGAGTATAATATCAGTGTGACTTGCTCTGATGAGGGAGTGCCCTCACTCTCCAGCAGCGTCACTCTCACCTTACAGATCTCAGATGTGAATGACAACGCGCCTGTCTTTGAGAGGAGCTCATATGAGGCCTACATTGTAGAAAACAACACACCAGGCCTCTCTGTGTTCACAGTGAAAGCCAGAGACGCTGACTGGAACCAGAATGCCCGTGTTTCTTACATACTGGAGGACTCCTCGGTTAACGGAGTGCCCGTCTCCTCATATGTGTCCGTTAGTGCTGATAGTGGAGTCATCCATGCAGTGCGCTCTTTTGACTACGAGCAGATCAAGGATTTCCAGTTCCGCGTCAAAGCGCAGGATGGAGGCTCTCCTCCACTCAGTAGCAATGTGACTGTGAAAATAATGATCCAGGACCAGAACGACAACGCCCCTCAGGTTCTGTACCCAGTCCAGACTGGTGGCTCTCTGGTGGCTGAAATGGTGCCTCGTTCAGCAGATGTGGGCTATCTGGTCACTAAAGTGGTGGCTGTTGATGTGGACTCTGGACAGAATGCCTGGCTCTCCTATAAACTACAGAAAGCCACAGACAGGGCGCTGTTTGAAGTGGGATTACAGAATGGAGAAATAAGAACTATCCGCCAAGTCACTGATAAAGATGCTGTGAAACAAAGACTGACTGTTGTAGTGGAGGACAACGGACAGCCCTCTCGTTCAGCTACAGTCAATGTTAACGTGGCGGTGGCGGACAGCTTCCCTGAAGTGCTCTCGGAGTTCACTGACTTTACACACGACAAGGAGTACAATGACAACCTGACTTTTTACTTAGTCTTGGCTTTGGCTGTAGTTTCCTTTCTCTTCATCACGTGTTTAGTGGTTATTATATCAGTGAAAATATACAGATGGAGACAGTCTCGCATCCTCTATCACTCCAATCTCCCGGTGATTCCATATTATCCACCACGTTACTCAGACACTTTGGGGACAGGGACTCTCCAACACGTGTACAATTACGAGGTGTGCAGGACGACTGACTCCAGAAAGAGTGACTGTAAGTTCGGCAGAGCCGGTAGTCAGAACGTACTGATAATGGACCCCAGTTCTACAGGGACGATGCAGCGGATACAGAGTGAGAAGAGCATCCTGGATGAACCAGACTCTCCTCTAGAGGTTAGAATTCCTTGGCGACGCCAAACCTAGCTCTCAGTTATGGTCATCCTAAAGGGAGCTACTGTTGTGTCATCCTCCATGATATCATTTATAATTTGTATATTTCCAGCACCATGGACAGCGACGCCAAAATCGATTGACCAGTTGTACCTTTCCGTATGACGAATTTACCGCATGTGTACAATGGACAGAAAAGTAAAGGAAGTCAGCCTTGATAATCATGATTCAAATTTAGATATTACTGCAATATTTTTTTAGGTCTCTAAGTGCCGCTGTTGGTTAGTTTGTGGAGAATGAGACTTATTTTCCTCAGTAAAGTCCTGCCTCTCTTTCTCTGATGCGCATTAGGGCTCCATCAATCTGAACTAGCCTGACAAAGAAACCCAGACAACACTCATGAATGTGCTGATGACAAAATATTAGTTCGATTTTTGACCCTGTGTTGTTGGATTTTCATCCCGGTTTTACGTGGGCTTTTGTCAGGATGGGTGCTCTTTGTTATGCTGCAAGAAATATTGCATGGCGGCTGCTTCTTCTCTGCGCTTGTGTCGTAGAACTGACTCAAGGGCAGGTCCGTTATTCTATCCCGGAGGAGATGGCGACGGGCTCGGTTGTGGGAAATATCGTTCAGGACCTGGGCTTGGACGTTAAAAGGTTGAAGGCTGGCCGGGCTCGGATATTTACTGAGGACGGTAGTGAGTATATTGGTCTGAATGCAGATAAAGGGACCTTGGTAGTGACAAAAAGGATAGACAGAGAAGAGCTATGCGGACAAGTGTCTCCCTGCTCTCTGCATTTCCAGATTATACTGGAAAATCCCATGGAGCTGCATAGAATTGATGTCGAAATTATAGATATCAATGATAATGCTCCGTTGTTTTCAAAGAGGGACTTTCATTTCCAGGTTAGTGAATCTGCCGTGCCTGGGGCTCGCTATTCGCTTGAGAGCGCCAAAGATCCCGACGTAGCACTGAACACTCTTCAAACATACAAACTTAATCCTACGGATAATTTCAAATTGAATGTAGTTTCTCGACCTGATGGAACGAAATATATTGAAATGGTTCTGCACACCTCACTTGACAGAGAAAAACAGGAAGAGCATAAACTTGCATTAACAGCATATGATGGGGGTGATCCCCAGAAATCGGGTTCTGTCAAAATAAACGTTATTGTCATTGACGCAAATGACAATGCTCCGGTATTCAGTCAATCGGTGTACAGGGTAACTGTTTCAGAAAACGCGTCGAGGGGCGCTGTTATTTTAAGAGTCAGTGCCACTGATGCAGATCAGGGAACAAACGGAGAAGTAGCGTATTCGTTTTCTCAAAATAGTGAGAGTACGTCATCTCTGTTTAATATAGACCCCCACACCGGGGAAATGACCGTCCGTGGTCTCTTAGATTACGAAAAATCCAAACATTATGAAATTGACGTCGAAGCTACAGACAAAGGAGGGTTGACAGACACAAGCAAGGTGCTAATTGACATGACCGACGTAAATGATAACGCCCCAGTTATTAGCATAATTTCATTTTCCAGTCCCATACCGGAGGATTCGGCTCTAGAGACTGTTATAGCAATGCTCAATATCAAAGATTTAGACTCAGGTAAAAATGGCCAAGTTAAATCTTACATCAGTCCAGAATTACCTTTCAAAATCAAGTCATCCTCCACTAACTTTTATAGATTGGTGTCTGACGACCTTTTGGACCGCGAAACAGTACCAGAATATAATATAACAATAACCGCTACAGATGAGGGGTCACCCCCTTATTCCTCAAACAAAACTCTTAATTTGAAAATATCTGACGTTAATGATCATGCCCCCTTGTTCCCACAACAATCTATCACCGCTTTCATCACTGAAAACAACTCACCCGGAATGCCGATAATTTCTGTCAAAGCTAGTGACAAAGACTCTGGGAACAATGCACGCATTTCCTATTTTCTTGAAGATACTCAGATGAATGGGATCTCGACCTCGGCTTACTTTTCAGTGAATGCAGAGAGTGGAGAGATACTTGGTGTTCGTTCTTTCGACTATGAGCAAACAAAGGAATTCCAAATTCGAGTCAAAGCGCAGGATGGAGGCTCTCCTCCACTCAGTAGCAATGTGACTGTGAAAATAATGATCCAGGACCAGAACGACAACGCCCCTCAGGTTCTGTACCCAGTCCAGACCGGTGGTTCTCTGGTGGCTGAAATGGTGCCTCGTTCAGCAGATGTGGGCTATCTGGTCACTAAAGTGGTGGCTGTTGATGTGGACTCTGGACAGAATGCCTGGCTCTCCTATAAACTGCAGAAAGCCACAGACAGGGCGCTGTTTGAAGTGGGATTACAGAATGGAGAAATAAGAACTATCCGCCAAGTCACTGATAAAGATGCTGTGAAACAAAGACTGACTGTTGTAGTGGAGGACAACGGACAGCCCTCTCGTTCAGCTACAGTCAATGTAAACGTGGCGGTGGCGGACAGCTTCCCTGAAGTGCTCTCGGAGTTCACTCACTTTACACACGACAAGGAGTACAATGACAACCTGACTTTTTACTTAGTCTTGGCTTTGGCTGTAGTTTCCTTTCTCTTCATCACGTGTTTAGTAGTTATTATATCAGTGAAGATATACAGATGGAGACAGTCTCGCATCCTCTATCACTCCAACCTCCCGGTGATTCCATATTATCCACCACGTTACTCAGACACTTTGGGGACAGGGACTCTCCAACACGTGTACAATTACGAGGTGTGCAGGACGACTGACTCCAGAAAGAGTGACTGTAAGTTCGGCACAGCCGGTAGTCAGAACGTACTGATAATGGACCCCAGTTCTACAGGGACGATGCAGCGGATACAGAGTGAGAAGAGCATCCTGGATGAACCAGACTCTCCTATAGAGGTTAGAATTCCTTGGCGACGCCAAACCTAGCTCTCAGTTATGGTCATCCTAAAGGGAGCTACTGTTGTGTCATCCTCCATGATATCATTTATAATTTGTATATTTCCAGCACCATGGACAGCGACGCCAAAATCGATTGACCAGTTGTACCTTTCCGTATGACGAATTTACCGCATGTGTACAATGGACAGAAAAGTAAAGGAAGTCAGCCTTGATAATCATGATTCAAATTTAGATATTACTGCAATATTTTTTTAGGTCTCTAAGTGCCGCTGTTGGTTAGTTTGTGGAGAATGAGACTTATTTTCCTCAGTAAAGTCCTGCCTCTCTTTCTCTGATGCGCATTAGGGCTCCATCAATCTGAACTAGCCTGACAAAGAAACCCAGACAACACTCATGAATGTGCTGATGACAAAATATTAGTTCGATTTTTGACCCTGTGTTGTTGGATTTTCATCCCGGTTTTACGTGGGCTTTTGTCAGGATGGGTGCTCTTTGTTATGCTGCAAGAAATATTGCATGGCGGCTGCTTCTTCTCTGCGCTTGTGTCGTAGAACTGACTCAAGGGCAGGTCCGTTATTCTATCCCGGAGGAGATGGCGACGGGCTCGGTTGTGGGAAATATCGTTCAGGACCTGGGCTTGGACGTTAAAAGGTTGAAGGCTGGCCGGGCTCGGATATTTACTGAGGACGGTAGTGAGTATATTGGTCTGAATGCAGATAAAGGGACCTTGGTAGTGACAAAAAGGATAGACAGAGAAGAGCTATGCGGACAAGTGTCTCCCTGCTCTCTGCATTTCCAGATTATACTGGAAAATCCCATGGAGCTGCATAGAATTGATGTCGAAATTATAGATATCAATGATAATGCTCCGTTGTTTTCAAAGAGGGACTTTCATTTCCAGGTTAGTGAATCTGCCGTGCCTGGGGCTCGCTATTCGCTTGAGAGCGCCAAAGATCCCGACGTAGCACTGAACACTCTTCAAACATACAAACTTAATCCTACGGATAATTTCAAATTGAATGTAGTTTCTCGACCTGATGGAACGAAATATATTGAAATGGTTCTGCACACCTCACTTGACAGAGAAAAACAGGAAGAGCATAAACTTGCATTAACAGCATATGATGGGGGTGATCCCCAGAAATCGGGTTCTGTCAAAATAAACGTTATTGTCATTGACGCAAATGACAATGCTCCGGTATTCAGTCAATCGGTGTACAGGGTAACTGTTTCAGAAAACGCGTCGAGGGGCGCTGTTATTTTAAGAGTCAGTGCCACTGATGCAGATCAGGGAACAAACGGAGAAGTAGCGTATTCGTTTTCTCAAAATAGTGAGAGTACGTCATCTCTGTTTAATATAGACCCCCACACCGGGGAAATGACCGTCCGTGGTCTCTTAGATTACGAAAAATCCAAACATTATGAAATTGACGTCGAAGCTACAGACAAAGGAGGGTTGACAGACACAAGCAAGGTGCTAATTGACATGACCGACGTAAATGATAACGCCCCAGTTATTAGCATAATTTCATTTTCCAGTCCCATACCGGAGGATTCGGCTCTAGAGACTGTTATAGCAATGCTCAATATCAAAGATTTAGACTCAGGTAAAAATGGCCAAGTTAAATCTTACATCAGTCCAGAATTACCTTTCAAAATCAAGTCATCCTCCACTAACTTTTATAGATTGGTGTCTGACGACCTTTTGGACCGCGAAACAGTACCAGAATATAATATAACAATAACCGCTACAGATGAGGGGTCACCCCCTTATTCCTCAAACAAAACTCTTAATTTGAAAATATCTGACGTTAATGATCATGCCCCCTTGTTCCCACAACAATCTATCACCGCTTTCATCACTGAAAACAACTCACCCGGAATGCCGATAATTTCTGTCAAAGCTAGTGACAAAGACTCTGGGAACAATGCACGCATTTCCTATTTTCTTGAAGATACTCAGATGAATGGGATCTCGACCTCGGCTTACTTTTCAGTGAATGCAGAGAGTGGAGAGATACTTGGTGTTCGTTCTTTCGACTATGAGCAAACAAAGGAATTCCAAATTCGAGTCAAAGCGCAGGATGGAGGCTCTCCTCCACTCAGTAGCAATGTGACTGTGAAAATAATGATCCAGGACCAGAACGACAACGCCCCTCAGGTTCTGTACCCAGTCCAGACCGGTGGTTCTCTGGTGGCTGAAATGGTGCCTCGTTCAGCAGATGTGGGCTATCTGGTCACTAAAGTGGTGGCTGTTGATGTGGACTCTGGACAGAATGCCTGGCTCTCCTATAAACTGCAGAAAGCCACAGACAGGGCGCTGTTTGAAGTGGGATTACAGAATGGAGAAATAAGAACTATCCGCCAAGTCACTGATAAAGATGCTGTGAAACAAAGACTGACTGTTGTAGTGGAGGACAACGGACAGCCCTCTCGTTCAGCTACAGTCAATGTTAACGTGGCGGTGGCGGACAGCTTCCCTGAAGTGCTCTCGGAGTTCACTGACTTTACACAAGACAAGGAGTACAATGACAACCTGACTTTTTACTTAGTCTTGGCTTTGGCTGTAGTTTCCTTTCTCTTCATCACGTGTTTAGTGGTTATTATATCAGTGAAAATATACAGATGGAGACGCGAACGCCTGTTTTACAAATCTAGCGGGAATCTTCCTGTTATTCCCTATTACCCGCCCCTTTACACTGACGTAGGAGGGACTGCTACTTTAAAGCACGTGTTCAATTACGAAGTGTGCGGAACCGCCGACTCCCGGAAGAGTGATATCAAGTACACACACCCCTTCAGTCAGAGCACTTTGAGCGTTGACTGTAGCACCAGGACAGTGCCAAGGCAAAACCCAGGGTCAGAGGATTTGATCACCGAGGTGAGATCTGCCTCGCTCCACTGGCGCTTTGTCTAACACCTGTTCCCTTAGCCCACGCATTATTTTCAGTTTCCTGGGGCACCTTACCTTCAGACCTGTCCAAATGTGTTTGTGTATGGTTTTAAATATTTAAACGAATCTTTTCAGTTGTTCAATTTTTGTTTTCATGTAGGTGTTTTCCTCATTGTGTTTGTTTTATGCTCAGGTATTCATAATGCGTCCACTTTTCCCTTCCTTCCCGTGTTTACCTTCACAATGATATTGTCTTCACTGGTTTATGTACAGATGTTGTACCTGTATGACTTTCAGCTGTAACAGAAACCGGGCTGGTTTAGAGCAAAACCTCTTCATATATGACACTATAATATCTTCCCTGAAATATGCAGCTGCTGTAATGACATTAACATTTACTGTATTTTTCAGATCAATTCCATTCTTAAATATGGAATTATATGTTTGAAGTTGACTAGTGCTCGTAATGATGTGAATCATCTTTTATTATACTATAGCATTCCCTGTTTGTCCACGCCTCAAAAAGTAACAAAACACTATTTAGTTAGATCCATTTTAAGTGTTACTTTTTGATATAGACTGCTATAGAATGCATGCCCTACAGAAGGACATGATGTCATCACTTGTAGAGGTGTCAGACAAGGTGTAAGAGCAGTTACAATGAAAGAAAAAAGTAATGGACTTCTGCTCTGCTGAAGCATTGCTGCAGATTTTTCTCACATACAAACACACACACAACAACATACACAGTGCACTATTTTTCAGTGACCTAGTTCCCTCCCTAACACACTGCTGTTATATTCCTGGCATTAGGCTGTGCATACAGGGATGGGAGACAGAACATGAGAAAATAAATGAAGAGAAACATTGTAGATAATGGGGCCATAATAGGGACTGAGAGGTGTAAAATGTGATAGTAGGGAGTGTTGAGAATGGAGAAAGGATGAGGCAGTAGTGATGGGGAGCTTGAGGAAGAGGGATGAAGGGAGTGCGGTGGAGAGAAATAGAGAGGCAGCGGGGGAGGGGAGGAGGCACGTGGTAACCGGCCCAGTCTCCACCATCCCTGTGCAGCATTCGTAATGCATGGCAGCCATTTTGATCTGCAGCCCTCTTTGTCTGCTGAAATAGGGGGCTAGTCTGTTGTGTGGAACGAGGTGAGATGTAGCACTAAACTGATTGACTGCACTGTAAAAGACAGAGACATGGTTAAATATCTACATGGCAACAGAAAGGAAAGGAAGAGGAGAGATGAAGGGAGAGAGATCTCCATGGCTTATATAAGAAAAATATCAAGGGGACGCAAGGACTCAGGGCAGAGGCTGAACATGTATGAATGATAGAATATAAAGATGAGAGGAAAGAGCAAAACTGCGCTGCCAGTGAGTCGAGAGGGTATTGCTATCTATCTGCCCACAAAGTAATGTCAGTCTATGATGTTGAATTTTAATCCTCAATGACAGCTCTATATATTCTCTCTTGCATCCATCCCTGCCTTTCTCTCACCACAGGCAGCATCATAAACAGATCATTCATATCCAGTGGCCCCCAGGCTTTTTGTGTTTACCATCCAACACAAGGGGAAAATTACCCTCCACATGGCTTTCAGATGCACCCCATAACATTAAGCTTCACAGAGGGAGGGAGACCCATACAGGAAGCAGCAAAGCCAGTCTGTTAGGTTACCTCATAAAATTGGTGAAAATAACGCTTAGATGTCTTAAGATGTCTGAACTGCATATAAGGCTGCATCATTAAGTGTAGCTCGCTGCAGTGATGTTGGTATTGTGCAGCTGAGGATGGTTTGTCTGCATATAATTATTTCTGACACTTTTTCTCCAGATTTAGTGGAAGGATTTGATCTGTTTGTCTGACTGGCCTGGTCATATTGGGTGGTGTATGTGTTTGACCAGTGGGGTTTCTGTGTGAAATAGCAACCTCCAACACAAGGCAGAAACCTAGTTTTATTGTGTCAACCTCTATATCCCCTGGAAGTAGTCTAGCATCATTAGTATCATACCACATCTGTGTCTGCTTTACCTGCTCCAACCGCGTTTGAACCACTACATCTCCGTTCTCAGGCTCATTAGCGGGGAGAGATTTTACTGAGTTCCATAAATCCTGGTGGTCACAGTATCTCCCTGGGGTCAAAGCTCATAGAAACCCCTTTGCCAGCCACTGAATGTTTCAGCCTGTTTTGTTTATGTTTTGACTCCATGTGGCCTCCCCTCTAACCTTTGCCTGAATGGTCAATGTTCTGCAGCATTCGTGGGAACATCAAAAGCGCTCATAAATATCTGACTCTTTTCCTCATCTCTCAAATAATTCAGAATGTTGACAATTGAATGGCTAGTCACTTGGTGGATGATGGACAGTGTTAAAGTTGTGTAAACTCTCCTTTCTCTGTTTTTAGTGACCACTGCAGCAAATTTACATGTGGGAGGGGAAGACCAAATTGCATCAGACCGTTAAGAGGGCACATGTTCTAAGCATTTGGAATACATCTTCTCTAATAGGCATCTTAATAGCAACAACTGGTCCTGTGGCTGACAGACAGCATTTATCTCACCTTGGGTTAGACTTAGGATGTGACACACAGCCACAGATCAGCAGTTTCCTGAACTTGTGACTGGCCACAGAGCAGTGAGCTCCGGGTTTCCACAGGCCCAAGCTATTGTTTATACTTCCCTTCTTAGCCAAGCCGTCTGGTGAGCAGCTGTTTGGTGTGTGTTCTGGTGGGGCCAGTGTACTGCAATCCTGCATCATTTTCCTTACAAGATCCAACAGAGGAAAATGGGATATTTGCTTCATTTCTTGGCACACACTACAGTCAAATGGTGTGTTCTCATGCTGCTCACTGCATATAGGCTCTCAATATACATTACAGGAAAAAAATGAAACTGGTGGACCTATTTCTCGAGAATAATACTCTCTTCTGCTGCTCTTCTTCTCTCTATCAACACTGAACGTGAAGGGCCTAAACAGAGATCATATTTTGATGACAGATGTACTCAAACTGTGATTACACAGCCATGCCCATTTGCCAAAGAGAGCAAATCCGCAGGTATGAGATGAATAATTGTGAAACCTGTGCTGTTTATGTACTTTCAGCTTTCTAGGGGGAAGCACTGTTTTAGTTCATTGTTCCATGTAGAAAAGAAACATTTACACTCATGCCCAAATATGAACAACAATATGATCAACTGTATGGCCCAGGTTCAAGGCCCTGGGCAAGCATCCACACTGCTGAAGTGTCCTTGAGCAAGATGCAGAATACCTACCAGGTCCAGCGGTGCTGTTCTATAGGTGACACTGATCTCTGACCTTCCCGTGGAGGGGGGCGAGAAAAAAGTGAATTACCCTTTAATATTAAAGTATGACTTTATTATCATAATTATTATCAACAAATGCCTGTTGCATGTAACAGTCATTGACTCAGAGGCTTGATCAAACATGTAGAGATGATGAGGATTCATGTGATATTGTATTTATTGGCAGGGAAACTGGAGTGAATACATGCAAGCACACACATATACGTATCCTTACATGGAAGAATAGACTAGAATATGTTCTATATGGTATGGTTGTATATGTGTTTGGTTATGAACAGAAAATGGATGCTGACTTGGTGTCCCAGTGGTGGAACTGTGGAAGTCTGCATAGGCTGATCCTTTGGAAAGGATTACGCCAAGGATTATTTAGAGCAGTGTGACTCTAATGGTAGACAGACACATGCACACAGTTAGATTCAGCACAGAAAAAAACACACACACAGGAGACACACAACACAACATTTTAAATTCACATTTAAATTCATCCACTGTAACACATTTTCAAAGGTCATATTCTCAGTGTGTGTGTGTGTGTGTGTGTGTGTGTGTGTGTGTGTGTGTGTGTGTGTGTGTGTGTGTGTGTGTGTGTGTGTGTGTGTGTGTGTGTGTGTGTGTGTGTGTGTGTGTGTGTGTGTGTGTGTGTGTGTGTGTGTGTGTGTGTGTGTGTGTGTGTGTGTGTGTGTCTTATTCTCCTGACTTGTCAAACCATGCAGATTCTCCATCCTGGCCATTTTACTGAGAAAACAGGTCGAGTGATTCACTCAGCCACTGCCTGGGACTGCCTCAGGGGATTAAGACGTGTAGAATGCATCATGTTACATGACTTACATATCGTTGATATGGTTGTATTTGCTTTGTTATTATATTGCATCATAATCCATAGAAGTACGTGTCATTGTAATGTTATGATCAATATTTGTTATGATAATTGCAATTGATTAGATCAATTAGTTTCACATTGTAGCTAAGGCTGGTTGGTTTGCCACTGAGCATCAGGCACTCTTAGTTTCATACAGTCCTCCTCCCTTTTCCTCTTGATCTCATTCTTTTTCTGCATCCTTCCCCTCCCCCTCTCCAGCTGCACCATTTTGAGAGAGAGAGAGAGAGAGAGAGAGAGAGAGAGAGAGTGAGAGAGAGAGTGAGATTGCTCAGTGTAGGACATTTTGTTCTGTCTATGCAAAGCCATGATATGCCATGCTGTGCTGTTTCATGCCTATGTAGTTCACAATTTTCATCACTAGAGCAAAGCTCTTTCCTGTACCAATTGTCATCCATTTGTCAAGAGTTTCTTTGTGTAACCTGGTAATGTATGGGCATGGGTTAACATGGGAGTCATAGAATATCAGGCAAACCTCAATTTCAAGGAGCCTCCTTCCCAGCACTATTTCCCTTCCTCTCTCCTCCCGTTTATCCCCCATGCGGTTTTTTATAGGTCCTTTTTTTCACCATAGCCAGCTCCCAGGAAGCAAGATGGGATGTGTTACCACAGCAACAAGCTGACTCATTGACAGGACTGTACCACTTTTCTTTGAACCACAGGGGGGCAGCAGCAGATGCAGTCGTTGGTGTCTGATAAGTACATGCATCTGTTGGTATAAAGAGGGCAGGAGGAACCCCTGTTTTTGTCAGAGAGATGCAGAATCCTCAGACTGAGTGATATATTGGTAAGGGAAGGGGAGGGAGTGTGTTTGATCATGGCTGTTTGGGGTGGGGGTTGGAGGGAGACTCCTACTTATGTGTCTGATGGATGCTGCCCTGATTGCTTGCTTTTTACTGGTTCAGTAACCCCATGTCCTTGCTGTGTGTATTTGCTTGTATTTAGGTACTATCCTTGAGTTTTTTGTTTTTCAGTTTTATGGAGGAATGGCTTTGTTTTAGTTTCCTTGTTATATTATGTGTGTTTTTATCTGTGTGCTTTGGTTTACCTATTTATGTTGTATGCATGTGTGTTTTCAAGCATCACTATCATCTTAAAATCAATTATGGCCATTATTTGTAAACCACCCATGTGCACAAGCAAAAAGGCTAAACAGTGGACCATTTCTGCTAGGCACAAAGGCAGAGCAAAGCTGCTTTGTCTGAAAACCTGAATTTGACACACACACACATACACTGTGACACACATTGCAGAGAAGCTCATTAATAAGGCATGGATTTATCCCAGGGCATCGCCTTGATGCCCCCTGCTGTTGCTGTATGGGTAGTGTCCTCTGTGCAGAAGTGCAGTGCAGTATTTTGGTCCTGCTCTATACTTCTCTTTCTCAGGCTGTGTACAGGGCTTCAGTCCCTCCAACATGATGACCATGATAGTGTTCTAGTTTAGGCTGAACTGGTCATACCATTGGCATTGCACATGCTTTTGTTTGAAGGAGGTAACATTGATATATGTGGTCTTTTATTTCATAATCTACCATTGCATGTGCTATTTGGTGGACACATTTATCCAAAGTGTGTTACAGTACTATGAGTGTATACATTTTTATCATGGCAGCCCCAGTGAACCTCTAACCCTGGCAGTGTTCTCAGTGCCATTCTCTACCCACTGAGCTACAGCTATTACCCATCTGTTTCTTTGTCTGTCTGTCTCTTTCTTGTTTCTGTTCAGTATTTATTTCTTTGGTTTCCTATAGTTTTTGTTACTTTACCTGAGTGGAATTACTCTTTGTGTTGACATCATCGTAATCATCATCATCTCTCTCATGGACAGTGATGCCAATGTAAAGATTCCACTGCCTCTCATTGTTTGTAAATGGCTCTTATTTAAATACTGTACCATACATGTTGTGTTTGTTTGCTATGTGTTGAACAATGAGGCCAGATTCATTTTCATAGTCTTTATATTCGGGGACTGTCACACACTGCAGGGACTCCACTACTGAATAAATGTACCCATATAAAACTTCACACACATTCACAACCCTATTAGTCATGAACCAGGTGGTAAGTATATTGGTTGCTGTGCTTTCCAAAGCCAGACTCTGTATGCTGACCATCAATCTAACTGACATCCTCTCTCTCTTGTTTTCTCTTCCATGATTCCCTTCATCTGCTGTTGCTGGTCCTGTTTCCTCACTGACCTATGTTATATCCCTGTCTCTCCAAATAAGGTAAGAAATATTCTCTATCCTAATTGTTCACAGCAATGCCATCAAACACACAAGTACAAACTTTCATGATTCCACAAAGAGACATTTAACACAGATTACTGACAACATAGACTGATGAAGACATCATAAAATGACACAATTTCACTGTAAAGTATAACAGTGATATGCTTTACATGCAATATGCTCCATAGTGCAAGTATTTTTAGCTCTGTACTGATATTGTTTGGGGCATGAAATTATGCCATGACTACTCTGTTAAAGTGCAGACCGTCAGCTATAATTTGAGGGCATCTTATTGGGTGGACATTGCACATACAGCCTTTTGTCATGTGACTCCCCCCAAACCCCCATTTCTGGGTGAGTTCAGATTTGGAGCTAACTTATATAAGTAAGCAAGACCACATGGAAGCAAGTTATCAATATTTATGTGTTGCCAGTTTGTAAGTGATTACACATTGAATTTTCCAGAATAGGAAAAAATAGGACTTCAATGAATAAAATACTATATGACCAAATAATTGTCTTACATTTAAATGCAGGCACCATATGAAATAAAGACTGCAGTTATTTCTCAGTTCATATGATATGGGTTAGAATATTAAAGCTAACCGTCTGGATTAATTGTATAGTCACTGTGTAATTGAACATCTCAAGTGTATGAAGCCAAAATATAAATAAGTGTCTGCCCAAGCTCATTATATTTGCCAATACAACTTCAACATTTTGTATCTCAACACTACACTTGACAGCTAGCATCTACAAAATGAGGCTGAACAAAAATGATACGTTTGTTGTGAATAACATGCATGTGTGTACATCAAATTCCACTGTGTGTGTGTGTGTGTGTGTGTGTGTGTGTGTGTGTGTGTGTGTGTGTGTGTGTGTGTGTGTGTGTGTGTGTGTGTGTGTGTGTGTGTGTGTGTGTTGCTTGTTGTCTACAAAATATGATAAGCCCTCATAGACTTATAGGCAAAAATAGCATCCAAAATATCCATGGCTTGTAATGGGGAAGCATCAACTACTTGCTTAGTAAGTCATGGCAATTTCCATTATCTAACAATCTAACAATTATCTAATAATTTTACTGATCTTCCTTTGTAAATTATCAGAAGTATACACTGCCTGCTTTCCTTAGTGAGAGCCCAAGCAGCATGCAGCAGCAGCAGTTGGCCGCCTGTGTGGCGCTGTCCACACTTGTGGTGCTGAAATCAGCTCCAGCGCTCTCCCTCCCTCTCCCTCTCTCTGTGTCTCACACTGCCTCTCTACATCTCCCTCTGTCGCTCATATCTACTCAGGGCAGATGACTATTGAAAATATTATATTCTGTGGTTAATTATTTTTCATTAAGCTGCATATGTTACAATGGATCATTTCACAGTTTGCAATGTTGAATTTGTGCATTAAGAAATTTTTTTTTTTTTTTTTAATGTGAACGGATGATGTATGTTGCCAGGCAGAAGCGGGGGAGATGGTGTATTTAGCTCTGATTTCTTTAGACTGATTTGATTGGTAGATGAAGAACGTCTCTTATTAATTGAGTGCAGGATTGATTATTCCATCGTCACACTAAATAATTGGTTCGCGGATTTCGGGGAAATAATAGTGTGTGCGTGTGAGTGTGTGCGTGTGTGTCTCTGTTTGTGTGTGTGTGTGTGTGTGTGTGTGTGTGTGTGTGTGTGTGTGTGTGTGTGTGTGTGTGTTGGAGGGAGGAGGAGAGAAAGAGGGAGAGAGAGAGAGAGAGATGGAGTAACTAAACACCGTCCTACAGTACAGCTCCCCCTCCCTTTTCATTTGCTCTACAGACCTCCATACGGGTATTTGAGGTTGGCTGTTGACATAATTATTTCTCTGAGCCTCGAGGAGCGCTCTGATGACGTATGTAGGTTGCACTATCTTTCTCCGGCCACAGGAAGGCAACGAAGAGCCTTGGCAGCCACAGAAGCATGCACACAGGCACACAGGCACACGCAGGCAAGATTATGCGGATAAACATGCATACATACATCCATAATGCATTATATAGGACATTGGTCTATAATATTAACACACATAATATTAACACTGTTATGAATACCTATTGGGTATTTGTATTTCGCCTATTTATACATACATTGTTGATGGTGGTAACGAGACTGGTTCAAAGGATGAGTAGTAGCCTAATCATATTCCATGTGATTGAGTTATAGCAGCCTGAGTAATACAAGAACAGAATTACTTGGTACTATAAATTAATGCATCTTCTTTATCTTGAATTTTTACGTCACTGTTCTCTAGACGCTTGCTGAAGCCATGATTGGTGGAAATGGGTAAAGGCTGTGCACCAATAGCATACGGAACTGTACAAAGAGATCTACTCCCTCCCACTGCGCAGCCTCAGCACCAGAACCATTCTAATGTTCATTGCGGGAGGGGAGGGATGCATATGCAGACACAAAGCATGCCCATCACTGTAAAATATGAGGAGATATCGATATTGGATTATATACATCTTATCTTCTATCCATTGAGAAGGTGGGATTTGATTGAAAAGAAATGGGTTTTATGGATCAAGGCTTAATGTGGAAAAAACTGCCTGTATGGCAGGTGCTTTTCTGGTGGCATCATTTCTTTCTCTTGTGGAGTACAATAGACGGACAGACTCGCTACACCATCCCGGAGGAACTGAAACAGGGCTCTGTGGTAGGACTTCTAGCCAAAGATCTGGGTTTGGTTGTTTCTGAACTTTACCGACGTAAATTGCGGATAACCTCCGAAGCTGGTAAGCAGTATTTCACTGTGGACTTGGGAAAGGGGGAACTGGTGGTGAGTGACAGGATAGATAGGGAGGAACTGTGTGGACAAAGAGCGCCGTGTATATTGCCTTTAGAGCTCGTTATAGAAAATCCCCTGCAACTGCATAGAGTCGAGATTGAAATACAAGATATTAATGATAATTCACCAAGCTTTCTTACTAAAGAAAATATTTTGAAGATAGCGGAGTCCATAAATCCAGGCGCACGATTTCCACTCGAGAGCGCACTTGATCCAGACGTTGTTGTCAATACAATACGAACATATACAATCAGCAAAAATGACCATTTCAAATTAAACATTAAAAATCACAAAGACGGAACAAAATTTCCTGAATTGGTCCTTGAGAAATCTCTCGATCGGGAAAAGCAACCTGTACACAAGCTTATTCTCACCGCTGTAGATGGTGGAGATCCAGTGCGTTCAGGAACATCCGAAATAACAGTTACAGTGCTTGATGTCAATGATAATGCGCCGCAATTTGAAAGACAGCTGTATGAAGTTAATGTCACCGAAAATACAATGCCTGGAACTGAAATCTTGCATGTTAAAGCTACAGATGCAGACGAAGGGCAAAATGGAGAAATTGAATACTTTTTGGGAGCGCAAACAACGGATTTAATTGTATCATTATTTCATATTGAACCGTCTTCTGGGTCTATTGTTGTAAAAGGGACATTAGACTATGAAAAGAATTCTTTACATAGATTCGACGTCATTGCTAAAGACAAAGGTAATCCTGAGATGGATGGGCATTGTGGCGTTGAAATTAAAATAGTGGATATTAATGATAATGCTCCAGAAATAATTGTGACGTCTTTAACGACACCTGTTCCAGAGGATTCTCCTATTGGAACAGTAATTGCATTGATAGGTGCTAAAGATCCAGATTCGGGGGATAATGGTAAGGTGAAGTTGAGCGTATCTTCCAAGTCTCCCTTCAAGTTAAATCCATCCGTCTCTAATCATTACACATTAGTGACGAATGGGCCACTTGACCGTGAAAAAAATGACCAGTATAGTATAAAGATAAGTGCTGCTGATTCGGGGAAATCCTCGCTGTACAGTGAAAAAATAATCACTGTTAAGTTGTTAGATGTAAATGACAACCCACCAGTTTTCTCCCAGCCAGCTTACGTCATTTATGTAAAAGAGAATTATGCGCCCGGCAAAATATTATGTTCAGTGTCAGCTAATGATCCTGACTTGGGTGAAAACGCCAAGATCTCCTACTCCATCCTGGACTCCAAAGTGCAGGACGTGTCTGTGTCCTCCTATGTCTACATGAACTCTGATAACGGCAGCATCTACAGCATGCACTCGTTTGACTATGAGAAACTGAAGGTGTTTCAGATTCAGGTGCAGGCAAAAGACCAGGGCTCTCCGTCTCTGAGCAGCAACGCCACTGTCCATGTTTTTATCCTGGACCAGAACGACAATGCCCCCGCTCTTATTTACCCCTCCTCCGCTGCCCTGGGCTCCCTGTCCCATCAGAAGATGCCCCGCTCCGCTAAAGCGGGCCACCTGGTGACTAAGGTGACGGCCGTGGACGCCGACTCGGGCCATAACGCCTGGATCTCCTATAAGCTGGCGGAGGCCACAGACGCCTCTCTGTTCACTGTCAATCTTTACACAGGGGAGGTGAGGACTAAGCGCGTTGTTTCCGAGCAGGACGACTCCTCTCAGAGGCTGGTTATAGAGATCAAGGACGACGGGGAACCGGTCCAGTCCGCCACGGTCACGGTCTCCATCCTGCTAGAGGACGGCCTCCATGAGCCCATCCTGGACCTTCGACAGAAAGCGGCCGAGCCAAGCAAGAAAAGCGGGAGAATCACCCTTTATTTGATTCTGTCTCTGGCCTCGGTGTCCGTGCTGTCTCTGGTGACTTTTCTCATCTTAGCGGTTAAATGCATTAGGAACAGCAGAAGCAGCGGTAGTTGCTGCATGAGACGCAGCGACTGTGACGGCTACAAGAACCCCAACAGAAACCTGCAGATCCAGCTCAACACTGACGGACCTATTAAGTACGTGGAGGTCCTGGGAGGAGACATGTTGTCTCAGAGTCAGTCCTTCAGGTCCTGTCTCTCTCCCATGTCAGAGTACAGTGATTTCACCTTCGTTAAGCCCAGCAGCACCGCTGACTTTAAGGAGATGATCAACGTCCTAGACGCGTCTTTACCAGACAGCACCTGGACCTTTGAGAGCCAGCAGGTGAGCAGAGATTAAATGCAACGTGACTTTTGTTATTCTTAGTAAAACCTTCTGAAACCATGATAGCCTATCTTTTAATAACCTGTTTTATTGCTCTTTGGCATTTTCGTGATATAGTGCATTGATTACCAATTATTTTTTATCTTAATGCTTATACAACAGAAACAAGAATTGTGATATGATGTTAATCAATCGTCATATCGAGACGTTAACTTTTCATTCATGTCATTTATGTACTGAACGAACAAAAAAGTAAGACATGATGCACATTTCCCATTCCTTCAAAAACACATTTTGTCTAAAAGTGTAAACTGCATGTTATGGCACCCTGTCCTTGTAGTTACACAAAATCTCTCCTTGTGAGTTGTCAGTCCGTTTACTGCTGACACTAAGATCAAGTTTTAGCTTCTGGACTTGGATGAGCTCTGCAGTTTTGTTTTGATACTGTTCGGTTTAAGGAATGTGATTGCATGAATGGCTGATTGTTTCAGCACCACCGATTGGAACAGCGACATCAAATGTGTAGACTAGTATTCGAGATAGCATGAAGATAAATTAAGTTTGGTGACACGTGGACATTTCATGGCATAGTAATCTGCTTTTTAAAACATTTCACAATGCAGGTAATTCAGAATTAATCTGAATCGAATGGTATGAACTATTTCTAGAAATAATGACAGCTCTGTGTGAATGTATTTGGTCATTTTTATTATAGGATTATATATTTTTTCTTTGTCATGAACCGATATCAATTTAGTTGTATTAACTAGATACGTGGGGTGTAGCAATAGGCATTACATCGTTTCATTCATACACTTATGAATTCATTAAGACCCATTGTTTAAGGAGTGCTGTGTCTTTAAGAGTACTGCTCACTAACAGTTTTACTGGATGGAAGAGATGGACGCTGTGCGCCAATAGCATACTGAACTGTACAAAGAGATCTACTCCCTCCCCCCAACGAAGTCCCACGAATCACCGTAACCCTTACAATGATCAGAGCTGGAAAAGAGAGGGGATGCACTCATACACGAAGCTGCACTAATTTATAATGTCGATTTCATTACCACTTTTTATGAATATGTATTGGAATATTCTATGTGGCGATGGATGGTAACGTTAACATGTTTGATCTGAACAATATCTCGATGGGAAATAATGCATTATAACGGAGCAGGGATAACAAAGAGAATGGGATACCGAGACTGGAGATGGCAGGCTCTTTGGTGGCATCATTTCTTTCTCTTGTGGAATACAGTAGACGGACAGACTCGCTACACCATCCCGGAGGAACTGAAACAGGGCTCTGTGGTAGGAAATCTAGCCAAAGATCTGGGTTTGGGACTATCAGAGATTTTTGAGCGTAAGCTCCGCGTCGCCTCTGAGGCTGGTAAGCAGTATTTCAGTGTGGATGCGGGGAAGGGCGAGCTGGTGGTGAATGAGAGAATAGACAGAGAGGCTTTATGCGGACAAAGCGCCAGCTGTGTTCTACCTCTGCAAGTTGTGGTTGAGGACCCGCTGCAATTATATCGAGTTGAGGTGGAAATACAAGATATTAATGATAACTACCCGAGTTTCCCGTCAAAAGATGTAATATTAGAAATAGCAGAGTCTACAGCGACAGGGGCACGTTTTCCATTGGAGAGCGCACAAGATCTTGATGTTGGAGTTAATTCAGTGAGGTCGTATACATTAAGTAAAGACGATTCTTTTAGTTTAAAGATACAAGATGTATCCGGTGGGAGGAAAGTTCCAGAGCTTGTCCTGTCTAAATCTCTTGACCGAGAGAAAAAGGCTACACACAAGCTTCTATTAACAGCACTAGACGGGGGAAATCCAGTGAGATCTGGAACCTCTCAGATAACCATAACTGTACTTGATAACAACGATAATTTTCCTGTATTTGAAAAAAACATTTACAAGGTTTCCATCAGCGAAAATAGTGCACAAGGTGCATCCATCGTTAAACCTACAGCAAAAGATATCGATGAGGGTCCAAATGGAGAAATAGAGTATTTTTTTGGAACGCACACACCGGATGCTGTCTTGTCTGTATTTGGTATTAATTCGTTAACCGGAGAAGTACTTCTAAAAGGGAAATTAGATTTCGAAGCAGATGCAAATTTTGAAATAGGCATTAGTGCCAAAGACAAAGGAACTCCTAGAATGGAGGGTCATTGTACTATTCAAATAGACGTTTTAGATGTTAACGATAATGCTCCAGAAATTGTTCTGACCTCCCAACCGAAGCCGGTGCGCGAGGACGCACCGAGTGGCACCGTTGTAGCTTTAATCAATGCGAGGGACCTTGACTCCGGTGATAACGGTAAAGTGACGTTACAACTCCCCAAAGGGTCTCCCTTTAGTCTGAAACCTTCCTTTTCTAACAATTACGCACTGGTTACCAGTGGTGTTTTAGACCGAGAGAGATTCTCAGAGTATAATATTGAGATAACAGCCACTGATTCAGGCTCTCCTCCCCTGTCTAGTAAGAAAACTATACCTGTCACCATCACTGATGTGAATGACAATCCTCCTATATTCACCCAGCCTTCATATAATGTGTATATAAAAGAGAACGGGGTACCAGGCTCTATACTCTACTCAGTATCAGCATCTGACCTGGATTTTGGTGAAAACGCCAAGATCTCCTACTCCATCCTGGACTCCAAAGTGCAGGACGTGTCTGTGTCCTCCTATGTCTACATGAACTCTGATAACGGCAGCATCTACAGCATGCACTCGTTTGACTATGAGAAACTGAAGGTGTTTCAGATTCAGGTGCAGGCAAAGGACCAGGGCTCTCCGTCTCTGAGCAGCAACGCCACTGTCCATGTTTTTATCCTGGACCAGAACGACAATGCCCCCTGCTGTTATTTACCCCTCCTCTGCTGCCCTGGGCTCCCTGTCCCATCAGAGGATGCCCCGCTCCGCTAAAGCGGGCCACCTGGTTACCAAGGTGACGGCCGTGGACGCCGACTCGGGCCATAACGCCTGGATCTCCTATAAGCTGGCGGAGGCCACAGACGCCTCTCTGTTCACCGTCAATCTGTACACAGGCGAGGTGAGGACTAAACGCGCTGTGTCCGAGCAGGACGACTCCTCTCAGAGGCTGGTTATAGAGATCAAGGACGACGGGGAACCGGTCCAGTCCGCCACAGTCACGGTGTCCATCCTGCTAGAGGATGGCCTCCATGAGCCCATCCTGGACCTCCGACAGAAAGCGTCCGAGCCAAGCAAGAAAAGCGGGAGAATCACCCTTTATTTGATTCTGTCTCTGGCCTCGGTGTCCGTGCTGTCTCTGGTGACTTTTCTCATCTTAGCGGTTAAATGCATCAGGAACAGCAGAAGCAGCGGTAGTTGCTGCATGAGACGGAGCGACTGTGACGGCTACAAGAACCCCAACAGAAACCTGCAGATCCAGCTCAACACTGACGGGCCTATTAAGTACGTGGAGGTCCTGGGAGGAGACATGTTGTCTCAGAGTCAGTCCTTCAGGTCCTGTCTCTCTCCCATGTCAGAGTACAGTGATTTCACCTTCGTTAAGCCCAGCAGCACCGCTGACTTTAAGGAGATGATCAACGTCCTAGACGCGTCTTTACCAGACAGCACCTGGACCTTTGAGAGCCAGCAGGTGAGAAGGGAACTATAGAATTGCAATGTTTGATGATCTCTTCATGAAAGTATGACTTGTATTATACAGCATATTCATCCTTTGCATTGTGGCAATATGGTCTTATAGGCTTCAAAGAATTGAGAGATAGGATATGTCTTTTAAATGTATTTTTCAAACTTATATCGAACAGGCGGAATAACCATGGCACAAATCCATGTTCTGTGTCCTGTAACTTCCCGACACAAGCTGTTACTCAAACAGTATGCAGATGTACATTGTCACGTCACAGCGATAACTATAGAAAACCAAACGATGACAGAAGACTTTATACTGACCATGCCCATTCAATATCACATTGTGTTTCTACATCTTTTGAGAAATGATTGCTGTGATTGTGAATACAAATCCTAAGTTTGCTCTGGTCCCTTTAAAATTCGCTTTTCAGCTATATATTGAACATGCGATTAGAATTTAAATCGTTGATATTTTTACACCTGTTTTTGAAGATATTGACACGTAGATGTAAAATCAACCTTTTGGAGCCTTCTTAACCTGTTGTAAAATCAAAATAGGTGTGTAGTTTCATTCCAGTGAATAGAAACAAACCTTTCTCATCCTCAGTTATACCTGAAGCTCATGTTTAGCTGTTACAAACTGCCCGTCTTTGTATTAGAATCTCAAACAATAATTTTAGTAATCACCTAAATTTTGGACTGAATACGATTGAGTGCAATAATGTTGTTGTTTTAGAATTCTGTCATTGATTTTGAGCGTTGGGATCTGCTGAGACGTGTGCATTTTAGCTCATTAGAATCACTACTGTGGACAAATTCAACGACATAATTGAGTGACATTTACATTTTGCACAAGTTTGTTTGAACGCTACTGTTGTGGTTGGTTTTTCGGGCTGCAGGAATACGCCTTTTATTTGACCTATTTTATGGCTGAGTCCTTCAGCACCACGTGTTGGACAGCGACAGAAACTGATTATATTGGTATTCATGAAGGTATTAAGGGCATGAAAATAAATAGCTTTAATAACAAGTCATTCAGAACAAACATAAAGTAGCTTTTTAATATTCCAGTTTGCTCTATGTGTTTTTATGATTCTGAATTGCATAGAGTCCTTTTCCAAAATGGCATGCAAAATTAATTTAAACATAATTGTGAAAACCTTTTACAGTTGTTTTAAATAAATGAGCTATAATTACCTTTACTGTCCATGGACAAATGAGGTGCATATAAAACAACGATGATTTTCCGTATTGAATGCAGAAACTGTCGTACTGCTGTAACTTTAAGATCAATGCTCACTCCCTCTCTCTTATTGGATGTTGGTGGTGGATGCTGTACACCAATAGTATACAGAACGGTACAAAGAGATCTACTCCCTCCCCCCATGCAGCCTCAAAATCGTAACCAGTGCAATACTCAGTGCTGGGGGAGAGAAGAGGATGTGTCTATACACTTAGAGTCTAAATAACATACCGTTAATTTTGTATCTTATCATCCATAAATATCTCGGTGATCTTTGTGCTGGAAGATTCCCCATGGTCATGGATTTTAACATTCTGCTCTTTATTCTGGACTATATCTTGATGGGAAATGATGCGTTATAACGGATCAGGGATAACAAAGAGGATGGGATACCGAGACTGGAGATGGCAGGCTCTTTGGTGGCATCATTTCTTTCTCTTGTGGAGTACAATAGACGGACAGACTCGCTACACCATCCCGGAGGAACTGAAACAGGGCTCTGTGGTAGGAAATCTAGCCAAAGATCTGGGTTTGGGACTATCAGAGATTTTTGAGCGTAAGCTCCGCGTCGCCTCTGAGGCTGGTAAGCAGTATTTCAGTGTGGATGCGGGGAAGGGCGAGCTGGTGGTGAATGAGAGAATAGACAGAGAGGCTTTATGCGGACAAAGCGCCAGCTGTGTGTTGCCTCTGCAGGTTATTATTGAGGACCCGTTACAGTTACACCGGATAGAGGTGGAAATAAAAGACATAAATGATAATTCTCCTACTTTTCTAACAAATGATTTGTCATTGAAAATATCCGAAAGTACTGTTGCGGGCATGCTCTTTCCTTTAGAGAGCGCACTGGACCCCGACGTTGGAAGCAATTCTCTTAAATCCTATACTCTTAGTAAAGATGAATGTTTCCGTTTAAAAGTAAACGATGTTAGCAACGGAAGGAAAGTTCCTGTGCTAGTTTTAGAGAAATCTCTTGACAGGGAGAAAAAGACTACCCACCAACTACTTTTAACTGCATTAGATGGAGGCAATCCGGTACGATCCGGAATTTCAAAAATAACAGTTACCGTCTTAGATGTTAACGATAATGTCCCACAATTCGAAAGTCCGATTTACAAAGCCTCTATCACTGAAAACGCCTCAGATGGTACTTTAATTAGCAAAGTCAAAGCGATAGATATTGACGAGGAATTAAATGGGGAAGTGACTTACTCATTTGGTGAACGTACGTCAGACTCTGTGTTAGCTACTTTTGCTATAGATTCAGTCACAGGACACATTTTGTTAAAAGGAATGTTAGATTTTGAGACAGCATCAAGTTATGAAATTGATATCATTGCCAAGGACAGAGGTTCTCCGGAGATGGAGGGACATTGTTCTGTCCAAGTAGAAGTTTTAGACGTTAATGACAATGCACCAGAAATTGTGCTCACTTCAAAGCCCAGTTCTGTGCGTGAGGATGCGCTCACTGGCACAGTAGTGGCTTTACTCAGTGCACGAGACATTGACTCCGGCGATAATGGTAAGGTGACGTTAAAACTCCCCAAAGGGTCTCCCTTTAGTCTGAAACCTTCATTTTCTAATAATTACGCACTGGTTACCAGTGGTGTTTTAGACAGAGAGAGATTCTCAGAGTATAATATTGAGATAACAGCCACTGATTCAGGCTCTCCTCCCCTGTCTAGTAAGAAAACTATACCTGTCACCATCACTGATGTGAATGACAACCCTCCGATATTCACCCAGCCTTCATATAATGTGTATATGAAAGAGAACGGGGTACCAGGCTCTATACTCTACTCAGTATCAGCATCTGACCTGGATTTTGGTGAAAACGCCAAGATCTCCTACTCCATCCTGGACTCCAAAGTGCAGGACGTGTCTGTGTCCTCCTATGTCTACATGAACTCTGATAACGGCAGCATCTACAGCATGCACTCCTTTGACTATGAGAAACTGAAGGTGTTTCAGATTCAGGTGCAGGCAAAGGACCAGGGCTCTCCGTCTCTGAGCAGCAACGCCACTGTCCATGTTTTTATCCTGGACCAGAACGACAATGCCCCCGCTGTTATTTACCCCTCCTCTGCTGCCCTGGGCTCCCTGTCCCATCAGAGGATGCCCCGCTCCGCAAAAGCGGGCCACCTGGTGACTAAGGTGACGGCCGTGGACGCCGATTCGGGCCATAACGCCTGGATCTCCTATAAGCTGGCGGAGGCCACAGACGCCTCTCTGTTCACTGTCAATCTGTACACAGGGGAGGTGAGGACTAAACGCCCTGTGTCCGAGCAGGACGACTCCTCTCAGAGGCTGGTTATAGAGATCAAGGACGACGGGGAACCGGTCCAGTCCGCCACAGTCACGGTCTCCATCCTACTAGAGGACGGCCTCCATGAGCCCATCCTGGACCTCCGACAGAAAGCATCCGAGCCAAGCAAGAAAAGCGGGAGAATCACCCTTTATTTGATTCTGTCTCTGGCCTCGGTGTCCGTGCTGTCTCTTGTGACTTTTCTCATCTTAGCGGTTAAATGCATTAGGAACAGCAGAAGCAGCGGTAGTTGCTGCATGAGACGCAGCGACTGTGACGGCTACAAGAACCCCAACAGAAACCTGCAGATCCAGCTCAACACTGACGGGCCTATTAAGTACGTGGAGGTCCTGGGAGGAGACATGTTGTCTCAGAGTCAGTCCTTCAGGTCCTGTCTCTCTCCCATGTCAGAGTACAGTGATTTCACCTTCGTTAAGCCCAGCAGCACCGCTGACTTTAAGGAGATGATCAACGTCCTAGACGCGTCTTTACCAGACAGCACCTGGACCTTTGAGAGCCAGCAGGTGAGCAGAGAACAAGAGCATTGTGTCTGTTGATATTCTCACGCCAGACTTTCTAAACGTATGATACCATAAGGTGCTTATTATAAATGTATATGGTTGAAAGATAAGATATTGATCAACAATTTAACATTTGGAGTTCGATGTTAATAACGCCTAAAACTCTAAATTAGTGTAAACTGTATGTTGAGGTATCCTATCGTTGGAGATAAGTTTAATGTAGGATCTGAACGTGTCAGCATTGTCGTCTACTGGTTCCTCAAATATCGATGTTCAGGTTTTCGACTTGAATTAACCTTTTCTTTATGGTAGTTGCTTTTGGGTTTAAGAGTGCCCGTTATGTTAGTAGAGTTGAGTTGCGTTTAATGGCCTGTCAATTATTCGTGGCAATTGTAAACTGAGTTTTTAAGACATTTCTATATATTCTAGTATATTAAAAGTGTATTCGTTCCATGGATTGTAAATGTAAATTCATTTGTTAGACCTTCTGCAAAGTTGATCTGAATCTAATCATAAAGAAATTATTACGTTCATTTATTAAGGGACCTCAATTTAAATCATGACTTAGATATTAGAATGATTTACGCCTGTAGAGATCCTATTTTTGATTAACAGATTAATTTTATTTTCATTAAAAATATATATGGCCTTTGCGAAAGGCATCCCATCGTGTTATTTCATACGCTCTTGAATGCATTGAGACAGATGGAATTACAGCCTGCTGGGTCTTTAAAAGCACTGCTTGCTCACCTTCTTATTGGATGTAAGGTTGGATGCTGTGCACCAATAGCATGCAGAACTGTACAAAGAGATCTACTCCCTCCCCCATGTATCCTCACCACCGTAAACCTGACAATGCTCAGAGCTGGAGGAGAGAGGAGGATGCGTTTATACACTCAGACACTAAATAATATACCGTTAGGTTTACATTTTATCATGCATACATACGTTAGAGGGTTTTGTTATGGATTATTCGCCGCTGTGATGGATTTTAACATTGCGCTCTTTATTCTGGACAACATCTCGATGGGAAATAACGTATTATAACGGAGCAGGGATGACAAAGAGAATGGGATACCGAGACTGGAGATGGCAGGCTCTTTGGTGGCATCATTTCTTTCTCTTGTGGAGTACAATAGACGGACAGACTCGCTACACCATCCCGGAGGAACTGAAACAGGGCTCTGTGGTAGGAAATCTAGCCAAAGATCTGGGTTTGGGACTATCAGAGATTTTTGATCGTAAACTGCGCGTCGCCTCTGAGGCTGGTAAGCAGTATTTCAGTGTGGGTGCGGGGAAAGGCGAGCTGGTGGTGAATGAGAGAATTGACAGAGAGGCTTTATGCGGACAAAGCGCCAGCTGCGTTCTACCTCTGCAAGTTGTAATAGAGAATCCACTACAGCTACACCGGATTGAGGTAGAAATAAAAGATATAAACGATAATTCGCCTCGATTTCTCACAAAAGAACAGTCTTTGAAAATTGCTGAATCGGCAGCAGTGGGCACTCGCTTTCCTTTAGAGAATGCTGACGATCCTGACGTGGGAAGCTAATTCGCTTAAATCCTACACATTAACTAAAGAACGAATGTTTTTCTTTGAAAATGAAGGAAGTTGAGGATGGCAAAAGTATCCCCTGAGTTAGTGTTAGAAAAACCTCCTGGACAGAGAGAAGAAAGCAGTTCATCAGCTACTACTGACAGCGTTAGACGGGGGAAACCCAGTCATGTCTGGCACCTCAGAAGTAACCATCACTGTGCTTGATAACAACGACAATTTCCCAGTATTCGATAAAAATATATATAAAGTGTCTTTAGGGGAAGAAAGTGTAAAAGGTACCTTTGTAATCAAAACTAAAGCAACTGATGCTGATGAAGGACCCAATGGTGAGGTCGAATTCTCATTTGGCTCGCGGACACCGGATTCCGTCTTGTCAGTGTTTGAAATTAATTCTCTAACTGGAGAGATTTTTTTAAAAGGAGAGTTAGATTATGAGACTGCTACCTCCTACAAAATTGAAATAACTGCTAAAGACAAAGGCATTCCTGAAATGGAAGGGCACTGTCGTGTACAGATAGATGTTATAGACATTAATGACAATGCCCCAGAAATTATTCTCACCTCTCAGCCGAAGCCAGTACGGGAGGACGCTCCGAGTGGCACAGTAGGTAGCTTTGCTCAGTGCCCGAGACCTTGACTCCGGTGATAACGGTAAAGTGACGTTACAGCTCCCAAAGGGCTTCTCCTTTTACTTTGAAACCCTCCTTTTCTAATAATTACGCACTGGTTACCAGTGGTGTTTTAGACCGAGAGAGATTCTCAGAGTATAATATTGAGATAACAGCCACTGATTCAGGTTCTCCTCCCCTGTCTAGTAAGAAAACTATACCTGTCAGCATCACTGATGTGAATGACAATCCTCCTATATTCACTCAGCCCTCATATAATGTGTATATAAAAGAGAACGGGGTACCAGGCTCTATACTCTACTCAGTATCAGCATCTGACCTGGATTGTGGTGAAAACGCCAAGATCTCCTACTCCATCCTGGACTCCAAAGTGCAGGACGTGTCTGTGTCCTCCTATGTCTACATGAACTCTGATAACGGCAGCATCTACAGCATGCACTCGTTTGACTATGAGAAACTGAAGGTGTTTCAGATTCAGGTGCAGGCAAAGGACCAGGGCTCTCCTTCTCTGAGCAGCAACGCCACTGTCCATGTTTTTATCCTGGACCAGAACGACAATGCCCCCGCTGTTATTTACCCCTCCTCCGCTGCCCTGGGCTCCCTGTCCCATCAGAGGATGCCCCGCTCCGCTAAAGCGGGCCACCTGGTGACTAAGGTGACGGCCGTGGATGCCGACTCGGGCCATAACGCCTGGATCTCCTATAAGCTTGCGGAGGCCACAGACGCCTCTCTGTTCACTGTCAATCTTTACACAGGGGAGGTGAGGACTAAACGCGCTGTGTCCGAGCAGGACGACTCCTCTCAGAGGCTGGTTATAGAGATCAAGGACGACGGGGAACCGGTCCAGTCCGCCACAGTCACGGTGTCCATCCTGCTAGAGGACGGCCTCCATGAGCCCATCCTGGACCTCCGACAGAAAGCGGCCGAGCCAAGCAAGAAAAGCGGGAGAATCACCCTTTATTTGATTCTGTCTCTGGCCTCGGTGTCCGTGCTGTCTCTGGTGACTTTTCTCATCTTAGCGGTTAAATGCATTAGGAACAGCAGAAGCAGCGGTAGTTGCTGCATGAGACGGAGCGACTGTGACGGCTACAAGAACCCCAACAGAAACCTGCAGATCCAGCTCAACACTGACGGGCCTATTAAGTACGTGGAGGTCCTGGGAGGAGACATGTTGTCTCAGAGTCAGTCCTTCAGGTCCTGTCTCTCTCCCATGTCAGAGTACAGTGATTTCACCTTCGTTAAGCCCAGCAGCACCGCTGACTTTTAAGGAGATGATCAACGTCCTAGACGCGTCTTTACCAGACAGCACCTGGACATTTGAGAGCCAGCAGGTGAGCAGAGAACAATAGCACTGTTTCTTTTGATATTCTCATTCCAACACTTCCCAAACCTTCAATCCGCCTATGTTTTCATCGTGCAGCATATTGTTTAAATTCCTTCTGGTTATATGGTGCTTTGATGGCGCATAAGCAATTGAGATATAGTCCATCCCTTGTTTCTTTTTCAGCTTCATGCTCATGCTAAACAATACCAGCAAGCATTGCGGCAGTCTGTCCTCCTTGAAACCATGCAAAAATTCAGTTAATAACAAATATAATTTCTAAATTCAAAATATGTTGTCACATCGAATCTTTCACTTCTCAGAAAATTGTAACTCATTTACTAAGTAATCAAAAACGATAAGATGTTCAACTGTTTTTTCCTTTATTTGCTAAGAAAAAGTTATAGAAGTTATAGCTGTATGTTACGGTGTCCTCTTGTTGGCGTTAAACGGAATTTCTGCATGTGACTACTAGGATTTTAACCTTTCAATACCCCTGCCGTTTATTGCTGCACTATATGGAAGTTCAAGTATTGGACTTAGATGATCTCTGTCGTTGTGGTCATTTCTTTTCGGCTTTAGGAATGTGCCTGTTATTTTATTGCATTAATGGCTGACTGTTTCAGCACCACAGCTTTGGACAGCGACGCCAAATGAATAGGCTGGTATTCTTGATGCGTGAGGATAAATTGCTTTTTACTGCTTATCCGTTCTGATTCACGGCACGTGTACTCTGGCTTTTTCAAACATTTTGACATATGGTTGCTTTATTTATGATAATTAGTAAAATTGGAGGTGCTTTTAATTATGTTTGTTACACCACTTGCAGAGGTTATCTAACCCCAGTGATGGAAAACATTCATTTATGAAATGTCTGTGCAAAGACAACATAAAGTAGTAATATTTATCATTGGGAAAAATATGTGTCATGTGCTTCCTTTTACTCGCGTTAAACTGATACGTGGCATGTAGCAATAGTCATCCCATCAGGTCTTTCACGCACTCTTAAATGCATGGACACGGATTATTTTAAGGACTGCTGTGTCTTTAAGAGCAAAGTTCCCCTCTGATTGGATGGTAGAGATGGATGCTATGCACCAATAGCTGACAGAATTGTACAAAGAGATCTACTCCCTCCCCCGTGCAGGCTCAGCACCATAACACTTACAATGTAAAGAGCCGGATGAGAGAGGGAGATGCGCCCATACACTCGGAGTATAAGAATATTTCTTAATTTTAGCTTTTGCCATGAACAAATATTTTTGTGATTTTTGTTTTGCAACACGCCATGCTTGTAGGCAATGGATTTTAATTTTACGATCTTCGTTTCTCTCGATGGGAAATAACGTATTCTAACGGAGCAGGGATGACAAAGAGAATGGGATACCGAGACTGGAGATGGCAGGCTCTTTGGTGGCATTATTTCTTTCTCTTGTGGAGTACAATAGACGGACAGACTCGCTACACCATCCCGGAGGAACTGAAACAGGGCTCTGTGGTAGGAAATCTAGCCAAAGATCTGGGTTTGGGACTATCAGAGATTTTTGAGCGTAAGCTCCGCGTCGCCCCTGAGGCTGGTAAGCAGTATTTCAGTGTGGATGCGGGGAAGGGCGAGCTGGTGGTGAATGAGAGAATAGACAGAGAGGCTTTATGCGGACAAAGCGCCAGCTGTGTGTTGTCTCTGCAAGTTGTAATTGAGAAGCCGTTACAGTTATATCGAGTTGAGGTGGAAATACAAGATATTAATGATAACTACCCGAGTTTCCCGTCAAAAGATGTAATATTAGAAATAGCAGAGTCTACAGCTACAGGGGCACGTTTTCCATTGGAGAGCGCACAGGATCTTGATGTTGGAGTTAATTCAGTGAGGTCGTATACATTAAGTAAAGACGATTCTTTTAGTTTAAAGATACAAGATGTATCCGGTGGGAGGAAAGTTCCAGAGCTTGTCCTGTCTAAATCTCTTGACCGAGAGAAAAAGGCTACACACAAGCTTCTATTAACAGCACTAGACGGAGGAAATCCAGTGAGATCTGGAACCTCTCAGATAACCATAACTGTACTTGATAACAATGATAACTTTCCAGTGTTTGAAAAAAATATTTACAAAGTAACTTTAGGTGAAAGAAGTGTAAAGGGCGCTGTTATTATTAAGCCCAAAGCAACGGATGCAGATGAAGGTTCAAATGGTGAAATTGAATTTTCATTTGGGTCTCGAACACCGGATTCGGTATTGGCAATGTTCGACATGAATTCTTTAACAGGTGAAATCATTCTAAAGGGTGAATTAGACTATGAGACCATCGCTTCATATGACATTGATATAACTGCAAAAGACAAAGGCAGTCCTGAAATGGAGGGCCATTGTCGTGTACAGGTGGATGTAATTGACTTCAATGATAATGCCCCAGAAATTGTTTTCACCTCTCAGCCGAAGCCAGTGCGCGAGGACGCACCGAGTGGCACCGTAGTGGCTTTGATCAGTGCTCGAGACCTTGATTCCGGTAATAACGGAAAGGTGATGTTACAACTCCCCAAGGGCCCCCCCTTTAGTCTGAAACCTTCATTTTCTAATAATTACGCACTGGTTACCAGTGGTGTTTTAGACCGAGAGAGATTCTCAGAGTATAATATTGAGATAACAGCCACTGATTCAGGCTCTCCTCCCCTGTCTAGTAAGAAAACTATACCTGTCAGCATCACTGATGTGAATGACAACCCTCCGATATTCACCCAGCCCTCATATAATGTGTATATAAAAGAGAACGGGGTACCAGGCTCTATACTCTACTCAGTATCAGCATCTGACCTGGATTTTGGTGAAAACGCCAAGATCTCCTACTCCATCCTGGACTCCAAAGTGCAGGACGTGTCTGTGTCCTCCTATGTCTACATGAACTCTGATAACGGCAGCATCTACAGCATGCACTCCTTTGACTATGAGAAACTGAAGGTGTTTCAGATTCAGGTGCAGGCAAAGGACCAGGGCTCTCCGTCTCTGAGCAGCAACGCCACTGTCCATGTTTTTATCCTGGACCAGAACGACAATGCCCCCGCTGTTATTTACCCCTCCTCTGCTGCCCTGGGCTCCCTGTCCCATCAGAGGATGCCCCGCTCCGCTAAAGCGGGCCACCTGGTTACCAAGGTGACGGCCGTGGACGCCGACTCGGGCCATAACGCCTGGATCTCCTATAAGCTTGCGGAGGCCACAGACGCCTCTCTGTTCACTGTCAATCTTTACACAGGGGAGGTGAGGACTAAACGCGCTGTGTCCGAGCAGGACGACTCCTCTCAGAGGCTGGTTATAGAGATCAAGGACGATGGGGAACCGGTCCAGTCCGCCACAGGTCACGGTCTCCATCCTGCTAGAGGACGGCTTCCATGAGCCCATCCTGGACCTCCGACAGAAAGCGGCCGAGCCAATCAAGAAAAGCGGGAGAATCACCCTTTATTTGATTCTGTCTCTGGCCTCGGTGTCCGTGCTGTCTCTGGTGACTTTTCTCATCTTAGCGGTTAAATGCATCAGGAACAGCAGAAGCAGCGGTAGTTGCTGCATGAGACGGAGCGACTGTGACGGCTACAAGAACCCCAACAGAAACCTGCAGATCCAGCTCAACAGTGACGGGCCTATTAAGTACGTGGAGGTCCTGGGAGGAGACATGTTGTCTCAGAGTCAGTCCTTCAGGTCCTGTCTCTCTCCCATGTCAGAGTACAGTGATTTCACCTTCGTTAAGCCCAGCAGCACCGCTGACTTTAAGGAGATGATCAACGTCCTAGACGCGTCTTTACCAGACAGCACCTGGACCTTTGAGAGCCAGCAGGTGAGCTTATAGAGGCTGGGCAAACTCTTCCTGTTATTAAATCTAGGCCTGCATATAACAGAACACATATGCATATTGTTGACAATGAGCACTTTTCAAATATGTCCAAACCCAATAAAAATAAATGGCACATTTTCCATTTCGATCTATTATTCCGTTTATTCTGTCTAATCGAAACATTCGCTGTAAACCGAAGGCCAGGGTTGCTAACTATGCGTCAATGTCTTTCCATTTTCTTTGAGATTGCATAACAGAGAAACACGCTTCCTCTCTTTAGGATGATGATGTTTTAAGGAATTTCTTTGTTTAGTTTTATCCACCTCAGATAAGTTTTAATATTGAGTAAATATTGTGCAAAAAACATTTTCTGGGGACAGGAGATTCATTTTTCCAACTTCTTCTTTTACTCGACCTATTTTATTGTATTGCCTTTTTTTATATTTGTTGCCATGGTGAAAACCTTTCTTTCAGCTTTTGTTTGGTCTCAAAAGACAGTTTGCTCTTTCATCTACATAGATAGATAGATAGATAGATGTACTTTATTACATGGCCTTCATTCTTCAAATTGTCTCTTCTATGCTATTTTTTCCAGCCTTTTTTCCTCATCACAATTTGACTTTTATAGGTAAGGATAGTTTTCATTTATGAACAAGATTCATATTCTTCCTTTGACCGGGACAGGATGTAGTGGAAGGGGAAAACCAGTTTGGAAACCGTGCCCCCTTGCGGGTACAAGTAGTATTGCTACAGATAAATGGTACTTTCTACACTACTTATTAATTATTGACTATCGAAATATGTCAATAACAACAGGTGATTGCATTTGTAAACGACTAAACAATAAGTTCATATTCACCCTCCCCTTGTTGTTTGTTTCCTTGGATCGTGTAAAATTGCTTTATTTCCAATAACATATTGATTATGTCATCAGTCGTTGAGTTAACATCCCGTGGTGAGTTTAGAGCTGATTTTACTCTCTAGTTATCAACTGTTAAACTCAGAAATGATTTCATACTTGCCTGCATGTGTAAATGGAGTTACTCTGAGAAGGTTTCACTGACTGTGTGAACTGTGTGACAGAGCTGGTTCAGCCCTATTCTCCAATGGGAGGAAGGGCCTCTGTGGTCTCTCCCCGCCCATGAGGGGAGTGAGGCGGAGGAGACAGAGCGGAGAGTTTCTGTGGAGGCAGAATATACTAAGTTTTACGTCCTTATTTTCCCTACAAAGACGGCCGATATGATTACATCCAAACTTCCCATTGCTCTGTTTCTAAAGCGGAAATGTTTACCGCCGGGCCTGATAGCGTCGTTTTAACGTGACCATGGATGCGTTACGGTAAAAGAAGAACTTTAAAACTTTCATTCCCCGGTCCGGGGAGCGCTGCACAATGGACTCCAGACAGAGAAAGCGCTCCGGAGGAGGGTGGCCGCTGCTGAGGCTTTACTTTTCTCTGGCTTGCCTCGCATGCGCGTCCGCCGAGCTCAGCTATTCCGTTCCAGAGGAGCTAAATCCGGGCTCTGTCGTTGGGAATATCGCTAAAGATTTGGGGCTCACAGCCCAAACGATAATTCAGCGGAAGTTGCGAGTGGTCTCGAGATACACAGTGGAGTATTTCGAGGTAAACCAGGCGACCGGCGATTTGGTAATTAGACAAAAAATTAATAGGGAGCACATGTGCGAATTAAGTTCATCGTGTTCATTACATCTTGAAATTGTTCTTGAGAATCCTTTACAAATAGATCGCGTCGTGGTGGACATTGTGGATGTGAATGACAATGCACCGCAGTTTTCAACCAAGAACATTTCCTTGGAGATATCAGAGGCGGCCGCGCCGGGTACAAGGTTTCGTTTGGAGAGCGCACATGATCCAGACGTGGGTACCAACTCTTTACGCACGTATCACCTCGCACCAAATGACTGTTTTTTGTTGAATGTGGAAACGAAAAGCGACGGCACTAAGTTTCCTGAGCTAGTGGTAGAAAAAGCTCTGGATAGGGAGACGCAGGCCTCGTTTCGCCTGTTGCTCACGGCCGTGGATGGAGGGCATCCGGAGAAATCTGGCTCAACCCTTCTGTTCATAAAAATTCTGGACGTGAATGACAATGCGCCCATCTTTGACGAGCCAGTAAAAAAAGTTAGCCTTTTAGAAAATGTAGCACCGGGCACTTTAGTAACTAAACTGAACGCGACTGACGCGGATTCTGGTCAGAACGGAGAAATGTCGTTCCTTTTTAGTAAATATACACCGGAACGCGTGTTCAAACTATTCAGCTTGGATTCTAAAAGCGGGGAGATCCGTGTGAACGGCGAGGTGGATTATGAGACAGCCAGCGTGTACCACATCACAGTACAGGCCAGGGATGGTGGCTCCCCTGCCATGGAGGGCTCGTGTAACGTCATAGTGGATATAACTGATGTGAACGACAACACACCAGAGGTGACACTGACGTCACTGACCAGTCCTATCAGAGAGGACTCGGCACCGGAGACTGTGATAGCGCTCATTAGTGCACGTGACCTGGACTCCGGTAAGAATGGGGAGGTAACATTGAAGGTCCAACCAGGACTGCCATTCAAACTTAACTCAGCCTTTGGGGGCCATTACAGTCTCATCACCGATGGCATCCTGGACCGTGAGAGTGTCCCGGACTACACAGTGGTCATCATGGCCAGTGATGCTGGTTCCCCACCCCTGTCATCACGGACCACCTTCGTGGTTAAGCTTTCTGATGTAAACGACAACGCCCCCACCTTCTCCCAGCCCTCATACTCTGTGGACATTCCAGAGAACAATGCTCCCAGCACCCCTATTGCTGTGGTTTCGGCCACAGACCCAGACCTTGGGGACAATGCTCATGTCTCCTACTCCATCCTCCCCAGCATGGTCCAGGGCTCACCCATCTCCTCTTACGTTTATATCAACCCAGAGAGTGGCCACATCTACAGCATGCGCTCGCTGGACTATGAGCAGCTCAACGTCTTCCGCATAGAGGTGCAGGCCCGGGATGCTGGGGTGCCCCCACGGACAGCTAACGTCACTGTGCATGTGTTTGTGGTGGACCTGAATGACAATGCACCAGTGGTTGTTCACCCCTCCTACCCTAAAGACACGGGGCTACAGCTCACTGTGCCTCAGTCTGCCAGCCCAGGGCATCTCATCAACAAATTGGTAGGGGTCGACCCAGACAGCGGGCACAATGCCTGGTTGTTCTACTCCATCGCCCCGGGGCCAAATGCAGGCCTGTTCCGAATTGGTGCTCACACTGGTGAGCTCCGCACAGCCCGCAAGCTGGCTGAGGAGGAAGGGGGCTTGACTTATGACATCATGGTAATCATCCAGGACAACGGTGACCCGCCACTCTCCACTAATGTGGCTATCACAGTTACTGTGGAGGAGAAGGGTGTGGCCAACGCTGCTCCTGCTGGCCCTCGCCACACACCCTTCTCCCGCCGCATCGGTATGTCAGACATCACCCTGTACCTCATCATCTCTCTAGCCTGTGTCTCGGCTGTGTCCTTCATCACCTTTGTCATCCTCATGGTACGCTGTCTAAGACACCGTGACCCAGGGCTGGGCGGCTCTGACTGCTGCTGCTACGGTCGCCACCGGCCCAGCCGTTACCATCAGAGGCCCAGCAAGGACCTGCACCTGCAGCTCAATACAGATGGGCCCATTCGCTATATGGAGGTGGTGGGAGGCCCCCAGGACCCACACACACGTACCTACAGGCCCTGCTACTCCACCTTATCCAGCCGTAGTGACTTTGTGTTTATGAAGACACCCATGCTGAGTCACAACAACACACTCAACATGACACTCAGCAGGAAGCACCTTATGAACTCAGCCAGTGAGGTGAGGGCTTAGGGGAAAGAGCAAGCATGACATTGGTGGGATGCCTGGGTAGGATAAGAACAATGCAGGTACTTGAATATGTATGTATGAGTTTTGGAGATTCTGTGGTCATTCTAACAAATCTTAAGAAAGAGTCGTCGTGGGTTTTTGTAATGACATATCTGTACAGGGAAGAGGTTGGTAGCATGTTTGAGAAGAAGCATCACTCTCTGTGCATGGTGAAGACGCTCTTAGAGCTGTGCTGTCCTGTAAGCCAGTGTGAGAATGAAGAACAGTTTAATGTTTAATCTGACCCAAGGCTAGGAAATGCAGTTACCAATAACTTCCAATAACTAAACTGAGCTGGCAGGGGAGCACTGTTCTATACAGAGAAAGAGACAGAAAGTGAGATAGACGGATGGTGCTAAAGAAACTGCAAAGGAAGGAGAGAGTGGAGGTTCTTCTGACAGATGGTGAGGAGGAGAGAAACAACAGATGAAAATAGGTCCTATAGTGCTGGACTAATGGACTGGCTGTGGGACAGAGGGGAACAGGATGACACCAGGAGAGACGAGGGGGGTGGGAGATGGAAAAGAGGATGGGTGTGAGGAAGAGGAAAAGGGGGAAGGAAAGAGTGGGGAGAAAAGTCAAAGAATAAAGCAGTAGCTGAAAAACAGGAATTGAAGGGGTCAGTGGCCTGACCTCTTACTTCCTGTTGTCCTCTGAACTTTTGCTGATTGGTTCCAGGACTGCATCACATGACAGAGGCCGACATTGCCCTGAGTGTGTTCTGTGCAGCCATTTCTGATGTCCATTCCTAAAACACTGGTCAGGACTGCCATTCCTTTCCATGTGTACAGAATGGGGTGTGAGGGAATGCTAACAGGATGCAATATACATACTTTAGGACACAGGCAATCATTTTAGTTGTTCATTGCAAAGGAACCTCGATGATGACTATAAAGCTGGCTGACAGTGCTGTAGCCAGGATGATTCATGTGAAGGGAATTCCCACGATGAACTCTTGCGCTTCCTATCGGTAAATCTCTTTTCACTGCAGTGGGAACTGTGACTAGTTAAGTGTTTTTCTCATCCGAAAGTTTATCATATAAAATGCAGAGTTTCCAAAAAAAAAAGCAGATTACTTTATTACTTTTGTGGTGGTGTTATAGGTACTACTTTATTTCTCCTCCAGGAAACAGGATGTTTACCCCCTGTGTCTCCTATCTGTTATGACTCTGTGTAACATCACACTTAAATAGACTATCTCGTTCTCTCTCTGCTGAATCGGGTTGTGCCTGCGGTCAGCAGGGTACCATCTGTCTCCCTGCTCCAGTGACACGTGTGCAACGAGGACAACAGAGGGGGAGAGATGGAGGGATGGATAGATAGAGGGGAAGGGAGGATGGCTTTACGCACGTGTGCCACATTGACAGACGGCGCAGTCTGTAATGGCTTTAGAGCAGCCGCTATCACCCTATGTGTGTGTGTGTGCGCGCAATTGTGTACAAAGCATCGAGCACTGGGAGGCCTCCAGTGGTGTGTAATCTTAGCAGGGCCCTGGGCCCAAGTGTCCCATTGTAAGTTGTTTCCCACTGTCCTTCTGTGTATCTTCTATTCATTTGGAGTGTGTTGTTCTGGCTGCTATTGTATGGGCCTCTTCTACCATGTGCTAATACAGAATGTGTGTCAAAAGACTAATACTGCCATGATCAAGGGAGTCTTGTGGCTCAGTGGACCAAGCAACATGTCACGTAATCATGATGCCATGACTTTGAGATTGACTCCCAACTTTGGCTGCATGTTATTTCCTGTTTTCTGTTACTCTCCTCTACATGCTGTCCTGTAAAAGCATAGATGCCAAAGCATAATCTTAATATTTCCATGATTGTAGGATTATTGTGCTTTAGATTATTTTAGATTAAGTCATTCTGTATTTACAAGTCCCTGTGAGTGTGAAGTGTTGGACCTAGTGATTTGTAAGGCTCAGTGTCTCTGTCCCCAAGGGTTTTGTCAGTGGAATCATGGCGATTGTGTGCGTGTGAGAGAGTGGAAGATGCTATATTAACATCAAGCAGCACATATTGTCTTTTTCTCTAATCTTTAACTGTTCGGTGGGCTTCTGTATTCATAGTTAGCAGTGCGATGGGTTGTCTCCGTAGCTGTGGCATTCGAGGGGTTACAGTAATCAGGTTTACACTAGCATCATCACCAGTGAGGCTTAAAGGACACTGGCCCTGGAAACAATGTGTTAGATAGCTGGGAAACAGCATGAGAGGGTGAATGCCTTGGCCTCTATGTGCTGAGGGATATGGGTATGGTGTGTGTTTGCACAAGCTGAAGGTTATCAGAGCAACTGAACAGAAATGACTTCCTCTTTTCAGACAGAGCACCAGGTGCAGTTGAGAATTTTCTGTGTGTGTCTGTGTGTGTCTGTGCACGATAGCAAGAGAATATATTGATGTGTTGTGGACATCTCTGGGACTCTGATTCACTTCCATTCACGACACACAAAATGTTAACCAATGAACCAGATGTTCTAGTTAGGTCCACTCCACACACACATGCACAGACACACACACATGCACACAAACATGCCGGATAGAACCCAGATGGGCCTGTGTGCCGATTAGTGCTGCTTATGAATCCAGAGCTCACACACTGATTCGCCATCAGCTCAACACACAATCCATATGATTCTACCTGGGCTGACAGCTGTCATGCGGCAGTGGCTGAGGAACTTGATCAGCTTATAATTCACCTGGGGATCCCTTAAAACGTTTTCAATTCACCACGAGGGTATAATGGAAGCTGGCTGAGTGTAAAGCTTCAAGGCTGGTATGAAGGTCTCCCTATTGGGTGAGGACTCAGACCCACAGAACCATAATCCCTTCCTGCCCTCAGAGCTCAATCAGGTCCCTGCACTAGTCTGTCTGACCTAGTCTCCTTCTTTCACACCTTTACCTAGTTGTCTGAAAACATAATATTCAAGTGCATTTTGAAGACATGAAAACGTTTTGAGTGTTTGATTCTTTTTTCTAATATTTCTTAAGGGATGAACCCACTTTAGAGGCTCTTAACATGTCTAGTGAGATCTAGTGAGGTCTAGCCAAGCACAACTACAGACGTTCAGATAATTGGAGCCAAATGGACAGATGTTTGTCCATGCGTGCTATTAAACCTTTTCTGCTATCCATAGCCACTTGCCCTGTGTAAACCATTATGAACCTCACTACTTAAAGGACTACACCAACATTTTGGGATATTGGCCCGTTGGTCAAAACGTACCCTTTATGTGACCAGAATGGCAGAAAGAAAACAACACCAACTGTGGGCACTTAACAGACTATGTGCTAACATATCAGACAGAGATATCTACATGAGACATAACATAACTTTGGTAGTAGTTGACCGACGAGCCAGTGTCCCAAAAAGTTGGTGTAGTCCTTTAACAGTTTGTGGTTCGATTGGTTGTTTCAGAGGATGGAGTCCCACAATTGGACTTTTCATTAAGCACCTATGAATGTCACTCGACCCTTGTGAAGTGTGAATACTGAAGCACATTACAGTACAGTAGAGTGAGATGTTTACCTGAAGCTTGCAGTGGGCCCAGAGTGTCATTGCCATTGTCTCTTTCCCTTTATTCCACATGCCTGCAGTGAGATCTGACCTTGTTAATGGCCTGTGTGTGTGTGTGTGTGTGTGTGTTGGGGGGGGGGAGTGAGTCACGCAACAGGAATGATGGGCCCCTCTTTGGATGCTCGCCTTCTCTCAGTGCTACTCTTCTCTCCCCGCCAAAGCTCAGACAGACACACACCCGCCCACAAGCATCTTTGAGCCATTTTTAGACCGGCATGTCCACCGAGCTCTGCGATGAAGGAAATTCCATCATAAGGATGTAAACCAAATAGGCTCACCTTCTCTTCATCTGAATCCATTTCCCTGATTGATCAGTATCTGCAAACAGATGAAGATTCGTTATCATGCCGGGTGCCCACTGAGATGAAAGTGACCCTTTGGCGAAGGCACAGAAATGTAACCCTCCGACAGCCATTTTCATTCAACGCTACACGCATTTGTAGGGTTGTCGGTACGAGCACTACCCTAATGGGACAGTGGTATGTTTCGAGGGCCTCTCTCTCTATCATTCCCCAGGGTAGTACAGCTCTTTTAATAATGCAGCACATCATCCCGCTGGCCTCTCTCCGGGGAGCTCTTGTGTCGATTAGGCGGCAGAGTCTGGAGCCGAGCCAAGGGTCTATTCACCGCATCACTGCACAACTAGAGAGAGAGAGAGAGAAGGAGCTAGAGAGATGGGAAAGACAGGGTGAGGAGGCCAGCGATGTAAAGACGGACGAACGTGGGATGGGTTTGAAGGCAGTAATAGACAGAAGTAAGGACATTTAGAGATGAGAGAGTAAAGAGACCGAGAAAGGCTTTCATCAAAACCTAGCCAACAACCTTTCCTCTAACTCTCCAGCTTTGGTATCAAAACAACAAACAGCTTCATGTCCCAAAGACACTCTCTGCTTTCTGCATGTGCTAACAATCTGGTCTTTATCAGAGCTCTCTGAATTACAGTCGCTCACTCAACAAGGCTGCTCAGTGTGGAGCTTATTAGTTCTGTCTGGGATCCCTTGCTTTATCACATATGATCTGGCAATAGTTTTTTAGACTGATCTTTATGTGTGTGAGTCAAGATGATCTCTTTTAGGTGAAGGTCCTGGGATGTCTGAATCAGATCCACAGAGGCATTTCCTGGGTGCCTTGGTGTATTTTCGAGGGCTGTAATACTGTGTAATACTGTTTTATGATCATCAGTGCCTCCGTACAGCGAGGGACCGAGCCCCGCCTCCATATCTCACTTAGTTCTGTTTTTGATATTGTCTGCCTTTTGTTCCTGTTCCTACTTATAAGCGGAACCCCAGTTTGTTTGTGTGTTTGTCTGCGTCTATGTGTGTGTGTGTGCTCTTCAGCAGCATTTCATGTTATCTCATGTTGTTGTACGTAACCTTTTGTTCAGCCTCCCTGGAAGTCAAGTTTTCCTAAAAACACACACACCCAGACACACAGGAGGGTACCCACATACACCATTGCACACCAATGCACCGACCATGAGGCGATATCTCATGCACCGGAAGACAAGCGTCAGAAACGTCATGCTGTTGTTGTAATGGAACATCCATTTCATTTTGCATTTTCTGCTCTCTTCACAGCAAAAGCCTCCCAATAATGACTGGCGCTTCACTCAGGGACAGAGACCTGGACCTAGCGGGTGAGTAGCCTAATACACACACACACACCGACATGTACACACACATGCACAGATTGAATGCCCGGTAACACCAAGGACATGTCTTTGTGCTGCATAAGCCTAATGGAGGAGAGAGAGAGAGAGAGAGAGGAAGAGAGATAAGGTGTGTGGAAGAGAGAGGGGGATGGTAGCGCACGGTCTGTAGCCAGATTGTAAAATACTGATGACATCAGCTCTTATCTTATCTGAATTGAAGTCCTAACACAATCATCTGAATCTGATTCTGACTAAAAGCCTCAGATTGAGTCAGAAGATCATTTTAAGATGATGATGCTGCTGCTCAGTGAATCAGGGTTCCTGATGTTTGCTCATGAACGAGCATCTCTGCCTGTTTCTAGGCTGCTTCATAAAATGGCTGCCAGAGCTTCCACTGCCCCTCCTCCTCCTCCTCCTCCTCCTCCTCCTCCTCCTCCTCCTCCTTTCTCCGCTCTCTGAGCCTGTGTGCCATCACTCAGTACTACTGAGGCGAGGGGACCAGAGCTAGTGGGGGGATGGGAGACTCTCTCGCTCTCTCTCGCTCTCTCTCCATTTTCCTTCCATCTGAGAGGTCATATTGATTGGTTATGTGAGATTTATTGTTTTGACATCAGTGATTGTCTGGTACGTGGCAACAGACCGCTACCCACATTTTCCGTTTTCAGTTACGCGTGTGTGTGAGTGTGTGTGTGTGTGTGTTGGTGGCTGTGTCCAGTCCGATGGCTGTTTAGCCCATATTGTGTGTGCCAGAGTGGTGTACATGCTGTAACAGTTTCCACAACAATGATTGCGCAACACATTCCATGAGTCAACCCTTCTCTCTGAACTTCCGGTGGGGGGTGGAGGGGGGTGTAAAAAGCTGTGTTTCTCCAAGTCAGGAGTATGCTAGACACACATGCACGGACACATATACCACTGGGGTTGTGGACGCATTGGACATCAAACAAAAAAGCTAACTTCCCCTCTCTGGTATGTTAAATGGACGTGGCAGACTTCACATTTTCCACTGAGAACTAGAGCACAGATCCTCTGACTGTAGCTAGGAGTCAGGCTGAGGAGCAGCACAATGCAAATTACTGAGTGGTTCTGTCAGACTGTATAACCTGTTGTGTTTCTAGTCCCTACATGCCGTACGCCACACACATACGATGGACGCCGAAGAGGGGGACAAGGTATCAACACAGAAATAGACAGAAATGTGGTCACTCTCTGCCCTTAACAGCTGAACCAAGATTCAGTTTTGTTACGTCACCGTTCGGTTGGCAGCATGGAGGTACACCTGATCAGAAATCAGCTGATAAGGGCAGAGAGTGGCTAAAACCGTTTAGGTAGTGCACTGCAGTTGAATGCTGTGCTGTGTGTAGATGTACCTTACCCATAGCTTTTAGTCCCCCCCTGAACTTTTGACGGGGGTTCGTTGATTGATGTGCATAGGCCACAATGCTTGCTGTGGCGTAGAAGGGACTGTGATACTGTTTAGCTTGCGTGCAGTGTTTCTGTAGATTTGCCCTGCATTGTATGTGTGCCACACATAGCCATGAGTCTGAGACTTCGTGTTTTTTTCTCCTCCTACTAGAGGACCGGCTTACCATATAGTGTTGCCTTTGTTGTACGTCTGTGACTCAAGTGATGGTTGTAGCCAGATATGTGGCTTCTTTTCATGTGATTCGTCAACTGGGAAACAAGGCTACCAGGAAAGAGACAATGGAGACGGCTGTCTGATGATTGATCTTCAGTCATTAGGGGTTGAAAATAAGTCTATGAAGTAAACTCTGCACTCCAAACTAAACTCTTTAAATGAATATGAAGAGCAGACAGATACCGGCAACTACACCGTACGACATTGGCAGTATTACAGCTTAACGTACGTTTAAAATGAATATCTAGACGTTTCTTTACAAGTTTCAAAATGGCAGGGAGACGTTTCCTCATAGATAAGATGTCTACTTCATGCATGACTACAGAGGAAAAGGGATAGTCATGCCTGGCCAGGCAGACTCATCCCTCTGGACCTCCATTCACAAGGCTACCCACAGGAAGTGATAATCCTGACCACAGGAAGTGCTTAGCGCAACCGCAGGATGTGATAAGTGCAGGGCAACACTAATTGGGGATAAACGAAGCATGCCCTCTTATCTTCAGCGACATGAAGAGGCACAAAATGGCTGCCTGGTACATGTATGTTCCTCTGCCTCAACCTCTCTCTCACTCTGGCGCTGTGAAGTGAAAACCAGTTGAGACCTTTGGCAGTGACGTCCGGTAACTTACTCTTGAACATAACCCTGTTTTTGGATTAGAATTTCTTTCTCACTTTTCCCCTCATTTTCTTTTCCCTTTTCCCTTACCTTCCTTTTGGTCAGTTTCCTGGTCCAGATCGTTTTGCCCAGGGCGGTTTCATTTGTTTAAACAAAGAGACCAAAGGAATTCACTTATTTTTAAACTGCATCCCATATAATAAACCTACACATTACATACAAATACAACCTTCCTCGCCTCATTTTTTTTAACTGCATCCCATATAAGTCAGGAAGTAGGACCTGAGACTCTGGTGTCCTTTTAACCCCTAGTGCGCCATTGAGTGTCCCCTTTGGGCCAGACTACTGGACCAGAGCCTCTTACCCACCACCTCCTGGGGCTAATGATCTGCTACTACAGGCCCTCAGGAGGGGAACCGAAATAGTTAAATTACCGTTACGGTGCACACACACGGTCAAACAGTTTAGGAGGTTGAGAGAGTAGTTAGGAGTTTCAGAGTCAAAACCATATGTATTATTTTTGCTCTTAACCAACTCCAGTGGCAGCATCCACGGTGGTTCTCCAGGCTTTCTTAGACTGTCAGTGATATTTCAGCTGGTCTGACTTTATCCTTTATTAGTATTGGGACATAGCAGTAGCAGGATGATGAAATATCAATCAAAATTACCCCAAAAGTAGAGGTTTCTGCTTTATTAACACTATGGAAACGGGACCGGCGCAAGGAAAAAAGCAATGTGACCTAGTTGTGTGTGAGTGGTAGAGCTTGTGTTGGTGTGTTAAAGGTATGGGAATGGATGTAAGTAGGTGAGCGTAATAGATTGCAGGTCTGCTTTTTCCTTTGTTCCCCCCACGTGCAAATTGCCAACTTTAAACAAACAAGCCTTTGAAGAAGAATGTTGCCCAGATGTAAATGTTCAGTGTTCCTTGTACTGTGTGTGTGTGTGTGTGTGTGTGTGTGTGTGTGTGTGCGCGCGCGTGCGAGCTATTTCCTTTTGAAGGTAGAACCATTAAACATTTAATCAGATTTACTACATGGTGCAATGCTAGTGGTCATGCTAGGGAGAGTGTGAATGTCGTACAAGGTTTAGTGTGCGTGTGTGCACGTGCGTACATACAAGCTTGCTAGTGTGCGTATTTGTGTGCACACACATTATGCCTTAACGAGTGTGTTTTTGTGCGCGCGTTTGTTTTAAGAGCCATACCTTTCTTTGTATACGGTACATCCTCTGTGTTATCCTCACGAGTTCTCCCAGGCTGTGTACCTCATCATCTGCTGCTTTGCCTTTTACATCTAAAACCTGTCAAACCAGGAGTCAATAAAACACACAAAGATGTGTTGAAGACACATAAAATGGCTGCTGGTTATTGACACTTCTTGTCTCCCTTTGGCTATAGGGCAACTGGAGGACCCGAGGTCGCCATGGGAACCGGCCCTTGGCCCCAGCCCCCGACCGAAGCTGAGCAGCTCCAGGCCCTGATGGCTGCAGCCAACGGTGAGTACCATACCTCTTCTTTCTCTCCTTAGTCCTTTTGTCTGCCTCTTTCACAATAATTCCCTCTCTTCCTCCTTCCTACCCCATTACTTCCTGTTCATCAGCGTATCCAAATATCACCCATCCCCACCCCCAGGGCTGGCTTGGCAAGGAGGGGGGCAGGAGTGGGTCAGACTAGGTTCCTGTTTGTTGGAGGGCATCTAGCTAGACTCGCTCTTTGTGCTAGAGCTGGAGGCACACACACAATCAGTATCTAAAGGAAGCTTCAGACATTATTCAGGCAAGAGGTGTTGCTACCTGCAGTAGCCCAGATATAAATATTACATTTGATGTTTAATTCAATAACATTACATACCTGCATGTTTCCACTGTACACATCAGCCACATGCACAATGTTGTCTAATAAGCAGAGAACTATATGCAGTAATTGAACTCTCACATTATGTGACCATCATAACTAAAGATGAGTGAAAATCCATTCACATCTCTGCAACATCACAACCCCCTTTTTCCCCTATTCCTCTTTTGCTGCAGTTACTGCATACACATGGGCACACACAGTGACTCATCCTTGGGCTGTTGCTATGGAAGGTCTTGTAATCAAACATGGAAAAATACACATCAAATTGGTCTTGAAAGCGAAGCTGTGCAACACATACACACACTGACAGGCAAACAACAAATACACCGAAATGGTGGCGGGACAGACTCAACGAGATTTGTTGCCACACTTAAGTCACTGTTTCCATTGTTATTTCAGCCACTGACACATCACTGCTTCCTTCCCTCTCCACACACACACACACACACACACACACACACACACACACACACACACACACACACACACACACACACACACACACACACACACACACACACACACACACACACACACACAACCTCCCCCCTCTTGGACACTGCACCGGACGTGATGTGGAGTTTTTCCATGTGTGAGTGAACAGAGACAGGGAGAGAAGGCTCTGTCCTGGGCATAGAGATAACCTGTATGTTAGCATAGAGCTAGACAGAAGGAACAGTTAGTGCAGATACAGAAGACATATTAAGCGTGCTAAATACTGAAGGTCATCTCTCTACTATAAATAATGTCACTGTGTTGATTATCATTACACATTGCGTAGCAGTTCCAGTCTTTTACCGAGCAGAAATGGTATTAAAAACGGCAGTATATTTAGTCATCGCTTCAGCTGTGTGGACGTCGGTGCAGTTAGCATGATTGCTTTCCGCGTATGCCTGTGTTTATATAGGTTGAGAGGAGCGAGGGGATGGGGGAGGGAGCGTATGTGTCTGTGGCTCTGCAATGCAGGGGCTGGGGGAGAATTATGAGCAGAGCAGCTACGTCATGCGCACTCAGTCGGGGCATGCGTAATAGAAAAACACGGAGGAGTACGCTATGTAGACCATCCTCAACAAAATGTCAGTGCTCGATTTTGTAACACTGTGCTCTCCCTCTTTTGTTCATTTTTTCCATGCATGCCCTTCCTTTGTTCCAGTTCAGCTGAAGAAGCCTTACATAAGCATTCATTCAGCCTGCAGACTCACTCTTGCCAGAGCAATGGGACATGTTAAATTTAGGGGTGGGCGATATGACTAAAAATCAATATCGTGATTATTTCAAACTTTACGATTAATGAACGATTATTTTATTTGTTTTGTTTTATTTTTTAAATGTTTTATTTTGAAATTTACCGGATGCTCTATGCCGTTCCTGTGTCGGACTTCCTGCCCGGCTTGACACATTCGGTCTGAACACGGCGTTCCTGGACGGGGCGGAGGGACGTGACTGAATACCACATAGTATTTTTTAAGAGGACAGTTCATGAACGCAGTATTGGGGAAAGTATTTGGCCCATTCATTCGTGGGATAGTGATGTTACGTCTGATGCGCGCACACACACACACACACACACACACAGACACTCACACTGGTTGCTTTGCTAACTGGCGCTTCTTGTAGCCTAAATAACAATCGAAATGAACGATTTTGAAAATTTGCCACGATTACATAATTAAATCCCGATTACGATAATCGCCCACCCCTACTTTAATTTACCTATCTACTATTACCCCTTTTATAGAATACTGTCAAATGTCAAACACATTCAAGATTCTTGTTGTTTAACAAGTTCCATCCCTCTTTCCTCTCCCGCCCTGCACCCCATCCCCCCGCTCTGTCTCTCTTTCCCCCAGAAGTGAGCGAGGCGACAGCCACCCTAGGACCCGGCACTATGGGCCTGAGCACCCGCTACAGCCCCCAGTTCACCCTGCAGCACGTGCCCGACTACCGCCAGAACGTCTACATCCCCGGCAGCACGGCCACCCTCACCTCCAACCCCCAGCAGCAGCAGCAGCAGGCCGCGGCCCAGCAGGCCACCCAGCAGGCGCTGCCCCCGCCCCAGGTCTCAGCCCAGCCCGAGCCCCCGAAGGCCGCCCAGACCCCCGCCTCCAAGAAGAAGTCCACCAAGAAGGAGAAGAAGTAGAGAGGGATGGACGGAGGTGGAGGAATGATACACCTGGCCTGATGAGAAATTCAACCCCCCACACCCCCCCCATTAGGTATCTTACTGCTCTGCTGTCATCCACGCTTGTCTAAATACCGACAAGCAAATCACTTAAGACGCCATGGACGATGTTGATGGTTCCTTGAAAGTGTTTCTTGAGGGTCTTGAAGAATCTGAATGTGCTGAAGGCTGTTGTCGATACCGATGTTGTGCTCGAGGTCTAGTATTGCTCACGTAATTGTCATTGGTAAACAAGATATTTTTGGGGGGTATGGGGGGTTGTTGTGTTTTTTGGCAAAATCAAATGAACATGGATTCACTTCAGACAAAGAGATTCAGTGTAAGGAACCTTGCTGGGATAACAAGGCTATACCCAGTGATGAAATTTTAATGCGTTTTCATGTTGGATTTATTGCGCTCTTTCCCTGAGGTGGAAAGTCAACCATTGTAAAGTATGCTAGATTGCCATTAGATTCCTATGTAGGGTCAGCCTTGCAGGATATTAAAGCATAACTCCTATGGATATAAGGCTGTTGTTTTGCAGGTATTACACACTTTTGCATGCTCGTTTAGGTTCAAACCACATATATTTTAGAGTTGCAAACTATGCATTGCAAAAGCAAGGAGGAGGACATCTTAAAACTACAATCCTCTCTCCAAACACAGGTCAATATAATGCACATGTAGCATTTACTTGACAAAAAACTAAAATTACTTTTGTAATCATAGTTTAAAAAGGTAAGATTTTAATCTCTTCTGATTTTTTTATGACCTGAGCATGCACCTGGAGCAAGGGCTGGCAGACGGTAGGGCGGCGTGGTGTTGTCACGGGCCATGCTGTCGATGCAGGTGGCATAATAGCAGGCACTGGCCCCTTGTATAACACCCCCAGATGGGCTCAAACATGTCCTGCTGTCCTGCGCCCTCAGCCACCCCCCTCTCCCCAACCAGCTTGTATCCTCCCCTCACTCACATCCCCACTTTGAGAGCCAAACAATAAGAAATGCACTGTTCGTACTCTAAAGATGAGAAACGCGTAGACGTGGTAAACTTAAGTGCTTAGGAGATTCTAGACACACGTTGCAGGCCGCTAGGGCCTCAACAGAGTATTCACCCCTACTATCCTGAAGTGCTGATGAAACTTCTTGACGTGAGACAAGAACGTGTTTTTTCTTTGGAAGATAATGATTCCGTAGTATAGAGGAATTGTTTATATAAGATATGAAGTCTTTCCTTTGCCGTCCATTTGTCCGTCAAGCTACTGGCCGGACACCACTGCATGAAGAGGCAGTTTGCAGGCTGGGTCAGGGGGAGTGGAGAGGGTGTGGTGAAGGGTACACAGTCTGGGGTGGGACCATCACATTGACAAGGGGGTGGGAAGCAACCTTGGCTCTACCCACTGAATGTACAGAGGCACCACCGTTGACCCGCCCACCCCCTAAACTTCCTCTAATGCACTGACCCAGGTAGAGGTCATCAGAGCCAAGCACATCTGTCCCTGTTGGAGAGGTGATACCACTTGAGAACAACCGAGGGGGAGTTCACAGTTAGCTCCCCTTGCTAGCCCTCCATTGAAATCCATTCTTTTTAAGGCTAACCTCAGGCTCTCTACCACTTGCTCCATCCCTCTGCTCCCTGGTCCTGTGAAGGCTCTTCCCCACTGTAAATAAACACAAGTCCTGTCGATGGTATGAGCCAGTTGTTTGTATAGTAGGGACCACGTCCAGCATTTTCAAAATAAAAGTCCCTATCCACAAGGCGTGGCTTACTACTGGAATGTGTTGCATTTGTTTTTCAATAAAAAAAAGAAAACCACAGTAAAAAAAAAACAAAAAAAACAAAAAACAATATTGAATAAAAATCTGAGATGTTCTTCAACAGTTTGTGTTGCAATGTAGTAACTAAGCACCATGAAAGCCAACTAACTCTTCAGTGTAAATAAATTAAAGATGATGATGATGCTAACTTTAGATGATAAGTAAACAAAGTGGCACACGTAGACTAGTTAACTTGTGATATGTGTTGCGCATATTTTTGTGTTCAGTTTCTCTCTGCTATCTATTTTATCACCCTGTAAAGTAACAAAACACAAAAAATATATTGGAAATGTTTCTATCCTTCTGTAACCTCTTAATGTTCTTTTGCTGTGATTTTATCTTGTGCATTTGTGAAAGAATGCCTTTCTTTCTCTCTTTCTGTCCATACGAACAAATTATAAATATTATATATGTGTAAGTCCGTCCGCTGCTGAATTAATACTATTCTATCCTGCTGTATTATCTTTCTTATGAAACGCTTAGCCCCCATGCTATACCCCTGTGTTACTCTTATTTTTATGCTAATATTTATATTGCTGTTTTATTTTCTCTTGAACACTGACATTTCAAATAAAAAGATTCTGAAATCATTTAAAAAATGTGTCTTGTACTAATGTATGTAATTTTCATTTAATGATTGCTACTTGATTGCAATGATTGCTACTAGGCTACTGCTTTTGAGTGGGTTTACTATCATTTGTGTAATAATATTACTAATTCCATTAATTCATAACTTTCAACGGAAAAAGAAATGACCTGTGGAAGGCGGAGGCTTAATCATCAAAAATGCAGTTGGCAGGATATTAAAAATCTTTCTTGAGGCGTTTTATCTGTGTGACCCACATCCAGCACTCCCACCGTATCCCAGAAACCTTTGCTCCATCCCATGTCAATTTGAAGTGTCCGCTGTGGCTACAAGACAGATGAAGAGGATGAATGGAGAGAGGGATGAAAAGAAAAGACAGTAGAGATGCGTCATTGTTCCTTCAGATTTCTTGGGGTTAGATAAATGCATCACCTCAACGAGGAGGAAAAACATTTTAAACACATTATCGGTCACTTTGGTGAAGAAAACCTGAAAGGTTCATCCCCCACAGCTGTTGATTATTTGGTGCAGGCATGTCAGCCAACTGGTCCTCACAAGCAGATCAACAGGGTCAATTATATAACATTGTTGAGGCAAGAATCTGCCTAGAAAATCTCATGATTCATCAGTCATTGAACGCTAACAACGGCTGTAAATTGGATAAAACCTGACCCTGTATTCTGCATCCCCTGTAATTGTCTACATACAGAGTAACAGTGGTGCAGCCTGAGGGGGAGCCAGCAAAACAGGTTTACGTTCACACAGTTCCTTCTCCCGGTTTTCACAACTGAACCAGCATGTCTCCATGTCCAGTTTTAGTCCAACTGAAGCCCCACGGTTTATCTTAACTGTCGCTAGTGGAAATATTAGGAGAAATAGACCCAGCTCTTTGTTCCTTACACAAGGCCTTACACAATAACACTTCTATAAATAGCCCATGGAAAGTCACTGACCACAAGAAAGGGATCAGGCCTTGACTCACTGATGCAGATGAGGGGGGATGGAAGGAGGGGCCGAGGGCTGGAGGGATGGGAGTGTTGATCAAGGGTCATGTCCTTTCTGATGCCAGCTACAGTTTTAGTAAGATACTGCCTGGAGATGGAGACATTATGAAAGAACACTGGCTCTGAAAGAAACTCTGAAAAGATATATGAGCCTAAGCAGCCAGTTTTTATGTGAGCATTTTAAAAAGGTCCTGGGAAGACAAAGCCTCTCCATTCAATGTTCTCCTGAGTCAAACACAAATACATGTTCCATTCCTCATTATATCTGAAATTGAAATCATTTTCCTCATACTAGCCATCTGCACACCAGCACGCCAACATCAAAGACCGCAGACTTACAAACTCAAAATGGCCGACTCCTCTCCCCCCTTGTCTCTTTGCATTATGTGGTTGCCAAGGCAACTGTTAGCCTGTTAGCTGTTAGCAGCGCTGCATGCTTTCTGTGTTCAGTTCTGGTGTCTCCATTAGAAATCCATGCAGTCAGCCCAGGGCCTGGCTTAGTCAAACCTGGCAACACACAGAGAGGCATATGCAGGAAACATGGCAGAGCAGAGAATATCCCACACAAGCCGATGAGTCAATGGCAATAAAAGACCAAAGGTTTGGTTCACTGGCTTTCAAGTGAGAGCTATTCCCGGGCATCCTGACGGCTCAGTGGTCTAAGGCATGCATGTCTGAGGAAACCCACGCAAATACGAGCACAACGTGTAAACTCCACATAGAAAGGACCAGGGCAGAGGATCAAAATCTGCTGCTGCTGTGAGGTGACAGTAGTAACTGAGCCGCCCTCTATTCATATTTTCATATCTAATAACAAAAGGAAATTGAAGTATAATTAATATTCATAGAAATATGGGCACAATTCTGTGTGTACACTATGAACTGAGTTTCATAGCTTTAGGTTTACTTTATCAGTAGAGCTGTTTAAAATGGGAAAAGTCAGGACAGCTGAGGTTTATCCTCCTAAGACTCTCTCAGTGACTCCTGCTGTCATGTCGTGTCACCAAGTTCCTTTTTCCTGTGACTGTAGTGAGACAGGAAGTGAGGTGCTTCCCGGAGGGGAGACACAGCAGAATAGGGAGATTGTTCTTTTATTGCCCCCTTGATGCCCCCCCCCCCCCCCCCCCCCCCCATCTCGCTTAATTAAGCACATTCCCACTAATCACACACACACACACACACACAGATGTACACAATAGAGCAATACACACAGAGTCACAAGGATGGCGGTATACCATGCACACACTCTGACACAGACAAAAAGGCTCCAATCTGGGAACAGTGATGTATAGCGGGCTCATCCAGTGGAAGGAGCAAAGGGAAGCTACAGCAGACTGGGACTTGACAATGGGTCATCTGTGTGTGGTAATAACATTAGTCAGACAGTCTGAACACAAGACATCACAGACATCATCACATCCTGAATGTGACACACAGATGCATGCAAGAATGCAATCGGGGAAGCACAGACACGCCTATACACATATACTGTATTTAGTCAGTCAGTTACTCACACACATGCTCTCTCTCTCTCTCTCTCTCTCACACACACACACACACACACATACACACAGTATTGAATAGCTTCTATAATCAAATGAACTGAACTGGTGTCATGGTCGAACTGGGACAGGAAAGAGAGCATAACTGCCTCTCCTCTCCAATGTGAACTACCAAGCCACTCCGGCAGCAACAGAGACAGGAAACAAGGATCTGATTTCACATCTGATCCATCTGAGGAGAGAGCAGGATGTGATGTAACAACTGCATGTGGCGGGACAGGAAGTGGGTTTCCGCGCCTCCTCAAGTAATTTTTTTTTCCATTTCGGCAGTCCAGAGCGAGAGAGGAGGGAACACCCCCACCCCCTCCCCCTTCCTCTCTTCCTCCAGCCCTGCCCCCTCCCTCCTCCCTCCCATCCTGCAGCTGTCCCTGTGTTAGAGGATAGAGCAGTGTGATATGGGTCACCACATGTTGGAGGACAGAGCACTGCTCTGTGGGCAGACACACTCGAATACAGCCGGGATAAAGACCAGATTAAAGCAGACTTTGCTGCGGATCATCTCTGGGATGCACCGTATATATTTACAGTGCCACAGTTAAAGTATATAGGGGACCATTCAGATGACACACTTGATGGAGACTGCACGTACAAGTTTAGTGTTTTTATAGAAAGGATTGAGAGTAGTGGGTTAATGTGATCTCTTTTGCAGTGCAGAGAGAGAGAGAGAGAGAGAGAGAGAGAGAGAGAGAGAGAGAGAGAGAGAGAGAGAGAGAGAGAGAGAGAGAAAGACAGAGAGAGAGAGAGAGAGAGAGAGAGAGGTTCCACTATTTTTGGATGGATGTTCCTTATGAAAAATGAATAGGGTTAGAAAGGAATGGAACATCTTTTTTTTTTTCCTAATGGCACACTCCCAGCTCCCAAAATACACACCGACTGTGTAAGTAATGCTTGCAGATTTCTTCACCACTGTATGAAGACACATTCCTCACTAATTCGGAAATAGCCGACAACATTTCCTCACATTCTTAAACATTATCTCTGAGTACTACGGCATAATATAAGCATGCATACTCAAACATCATTTCCAAACAGCCATTTCTCATTGTTCACCGTTAATCCAAGTGAGGGGAAGGCGCGCACTAACGGGGAGGCATCAGTGGCCTTGGCCAGACGAAGAGGAGGAGGAGGAGGAGGAGGAGGCCATTGAGCAGGAGCATGAGAGCAGTGTAGCCTGAACGTTGCTACGGCTAACTCGGCCATTATTTAAAGAGACACAGTAATGCGGTGGCTGCTGGCTCAACTAAATCACAGAGATGGAGCCATAGCATGTGGAAGAAGAACACAATGCTCCCTTTCACGGCAGCAAACCCTTTTTCTCTTCATCTGAAAAGGCCCCTCTCTCTTCTCTCTCTCTCTCTCTCTCTCTGGAGTCTCTAGTCTTCGTCTCAGTCTTCTCTCCTCTCGCCTCATCTCTTCTGCCAAGTGCTCCCTTGCCTGTTTTCTCAGCTGGGAGGATGGAAATCAGACAGGGGGTGGTGGTGGTGGCGGGGGGTGAAGGGGAAGAGAGAACGACAGACTGAGGGTGAGTCTGAGCGATGGATTTAGGGGTGATAGAAAAAAAGGGTAAATGGGGTTAATTGCGTCGCTCTGATTTTGCTACCGAGTGGATGAGGAGAGGGAGGGAGGGAGGGAGGGAGGGAGGAGGGAAGAGGAAAAAGTATCCACTTATCCTCGCATCAGGTGTCACACTTTAACTCCACCCAGGTTACAAGTCAAGGGTCTTGAGATAAACACATAAAATACATCAGACATCACAGCATGAGGGACCTGGAAGCAGAAAGGATATATCATAAAGAACAAAGCAATGGGCCATCATTTGGTTTCCGTCCACCAGACAGGATTGTGTGTTTCGAGGGATCAAAAGCTTCCATCTGGCGCAGTGTGGTTTGAGGGCATCCTTCACCCCCCCACCCCTGCCTCTCCACTCTCTCCCTTACACCCCTCCTACACTCAATCCCAACCCCAATCCCCTTTTACAAGCTGTACACCCCATAAACACCCCATCCCCCACCCAGCACACACACACACACACACACACACACACACACACACACACACACACACACACAGCCACCACACCCCCAGCACAGTGCAGAGTATCTAATCCATTTCCTTCACCGCTGCGGTTGTCATGGAAACGCAACATCCCCCCCCCCCCCTCCGAGCGACGAGAGAGGGAAGGGAGAGAGGAGAGGAGGGAGGAGGAAGGAGAGAAGAGAATTAAACACATAAGGTAGCAACAAAGAAGCCGATCTTCAAAGGTCCTTTTCTGCTGTCTCTTCCCTGCTTTGTTACTGCATCCCAGCACACACACACACACACACCTCTACTACAGAGGTGTGTGTGTGTGTGTGTGTGTGTGTGTGTGTGTGTGTGTGTGTGTGTGTGTGTGTCTATATGTTGACATAGCTGAATATGAAGGATGTTATCTGGCATGTGTGAAATTTTGGACGTGCCAGTGCATTAGTGAGGAAAGAAACTGTGGTGTCTTTGTGTGTGTGTGTGTGTGTGTGTGTGTGTGTGTGTGTGTGTGTGTGTGTGTGTGTGCACGTGTGTGTGCGTTCTCACGGGCCGGCCATGCTGTGAATGCGTAGAACCTCAGACATGCAGACTTTGACACAGAGGCATGTCGACATCTCAGCGCCATGGCGACAGGTGTTGCCGCGGAAATGGTGCAGCTGCTGCATGGATATTTCAGGCTAATAAGCGTTCACTATTAAGCACCTCTCCTCTCCCCCACCGCCCCGTTCCCTAACCCAACGCACCCCCCCCCACCCCCTCCCTGACATTAGAGGCTGGAATGTGGGGAGTCCAACTTGACCACACAACCAAGTTGATGTTACATATTCAGCTGGCTTTCTGTTCAGGGAACTGACTGAAGATATCCACCATTTGAAAAGCTGGATACGCTTGACACACTCTGACAAAAACATAAAGAAACCTCACAAAAAATGTATCTTGTCTTGAGCCCTTTATTTCCAAATGCAATTTTAGAGTCTGTTACAGTATCAGTGTTTTTAAAATGAAGTAATGAACATCAAGTGAGTTAATTTCTGTTTTCAAAATGGACAAATAGCAGTTTGCTATGAAACTATGCTTTTAAACAATCCCACTATGAATGACCAGAAGTGAACAAAACCAAAATAACACCTATTATATAATCCATGATGAATCCTCAGCTTCTGTTACACCAAAAAAGTCCTCTCTCTCTCTCTCTCCTCTCCCTCCCCCTCTCTCTCTCTCTCTCATACAGACATACTTTCTATCAGTGATGACTGTGTCACTCTTGTGTATGACTATCCATCCATCCATCCATCTAACTGTCTCTCTCACTCTCTCAGACACGTTATATGAGGACAGACAGATAGAGGACAGACAGAGGGCCATCACCACATCTTAAATAAAGCAGGTGAAACATGGGGATATTTTAAAAGCTATCCGACACTTTGACAGCGGTCTGCATGTCAACAGCGGTGGTGGGATACAAGAGAACGTCGCTCCAGGTCTCCAGGTCAGAACCTCTGGGACAGGTTTAACATCAGGAAAAGACATTTAGACGGCTGGGAGTGTATTTCTGGACCATGGGAAATTAACTCAAATACTGAAACTGAACTGAACTGATCCTATGACATACTGGGGAGGATACAAATACTCCTAGTTCGACATTTTAAAAGCCTGAGAACATGCAGCTACTATGTAAGCTAGTGGTGAGGATTGGGAGAAAGTGGGGCATAGTTATGTCGGCGTCTGTGATTTTTTTGACGCAGTGCAGTCACAGCCTGCGAGTCAGATTGTGCACAATCTGCCTGAATCATGGCTATAGCTTGTTTGCGTGTTTGTGTGAGGTTGCGTGTTTCGACGGCTTTGCGGAGGAAGCTCGCAGCGCTCCAGGAGGATTAATTAGACGATACTGCAGGATGTTCTGAGAAACGAGGAGAAAAAAGGACAAGAAGGGAAGAAAGAGAAAGAAAAATGAGCTCCACTGCCCTAATTCACCCTCCCTCCATCTCTCTCTCTCTCTGCTTCCCCCCTCCCATCTCCTACACTGCATTTTTCTCAGCCTATAAAACTCTAATTTACTTGGTCAAAATCCTTTCATCCTGTTCTATTATTGTCCCTGCATCCATTTGAGTCTTTTTTTCGTCCTCATCTCTCTCGCTAACCCAGATAAAATGTGCTCTCTGTCCTAGATAAAATGGAGGTCTGTCAGTCTCCTTTGTGACCCCTCCTTTCCTCTATCCATCCATTCCCGCCTCCCTCTCTTCCCCTTCATTGACCTCTCTCTATCCCCATTCCAAGTGCCCGAGAGTGAAGCTGCAGTGTGTGTTGTTTGTTTGTGTGTCCATAAAGCTCAAATATTCATGTGCCTGCTGTGTGCCACACAACGACAGATGATGTCGGTCGATCGGCGAGCGCAGCGCAGCGCAGCGCAACAGAATCCCAGTTTCCATGGCAACCTCCACCATCCATTTCCCCTCTCTGACTCAGTTGGCGGGTGGGGTAGGCTGAGGGAGGGGAGGGTGGTCGGGGGGGGGGTCTTACCTCCCTGGCAACATGCTGCAACAGGGTAGACCACGGAGAGAGGCAGACAGACACAAGGACCAAGATCTGTCTAGCATCACAGGATTACAAGGTGGTGAGATTGAGAGAGGAGGGAGGGAGGGAAGGGAGCGGGGAGAGGGGAAGGGAGGGGAGGAGAGAGAAAAACTAGAAATTATTAATGCAGATGAGACAGGAGCAGCAGACAAAGAACAAAAAAAATCAAAGAGAAGCATGTAGATCGAACAGGCAAGCAAATAATAAAGGTCTTGCAAAGAAACAACGGAGCGAAGACAGAAA
>JAXDDW010000196.1:65000-152500 GCA_034670385.1 Hoplostethus mediterraneus
CTGGCAGATACACGTTGGCACACTCAGACACAAGTACGTGTGCACGCGGATGTGCACTCACACACAGTGAAAAAGATGCACGCAAATGTGCATGCATACAGTCATATACACACACTATCATTCAAAAAGGTGAGCAGAAATGCTATTTTTACATTTGTTAGCAGTCAGTCACTCTTTCTCCCCTGTTTCTCTGGAATGGATTTTAGTGGCACAGTGGTGGGTATTTCTCTCTTTGCAGGGTGAAGCAGAAGGAAAGTTGAGAAATAGCCATTCTAAACAAATGAAGTGAGTCTTTAATCCGCAGTTCTCAGAAATTGAGACACAGAGAGAGAGAGAGAGAGAGAGAGAGAGAGAGAGAGAGAGAGAGAGAGAGAGAGAGAGAGAGAGAGAGAGAGAGAGAGAGAGAGAGAGAGAGAGAGAGAGAGAGGCTGTAGCGTGTACAGCCAAGTTAAAGACAAATGATACACATTTGTTTCAAACAGAGGCCTGGCAGAGGCAATGCTGATGCTATTTAGTAGCCAGAGAAACACACACAGAAAGAGAGGAGGGAGGGAGAGAGAGAGAGAGAGAGAGAGAGAGAGAGAGAGAGAGAGAGAGAGAGAGAGAGAGAGAGAGAGAGAGAGGCACCTTCTGGCTCAGGGGAAAAGAAGGAGAGAGTTAGATGGAGAGGCAGTAAAGATGGAGAGAGGGAAGAATACATTGTGTATGTAACGTCATTGTTTCTTTTCTCCACAGCTGAGGTCACATCTCAGCACTCCCTCCCTTCTCTCCCTCCTCCTCCTCTCCTCCAGGGGTGGCAGATATTCTCCAAGGTTCACTTTGCTACCTGGAGACCGACAGCCTCCCCCAGCCAGCCAATCAGACGCTCTGAAAAACAGCCTCCCGCTCTGCTATTGGTCCGCTGCTCCCAGGAACTCATTCCAGTATCAATGGCCATGTCATTGTGTCGTCTGGCAGTGCTAGGGCCAATTATACTCCCCCTGTCTCTTTGTCCAGCAGACCCCCCTCATGCATACGACACACACACACACGCACATACACACACACACACACACACACACACACACACACACACACACACACACACAATATCTGCCCCTACCCTCCAGAATGTCTTAATGAGAGATTGAGGGAGTCTGGGAATCAGGAAGACTTGAAACTCATAGTAATGAGACACAGTTAGCCTGGACTTCATTCTTTCCAGAATGTACACAACAAGAATATCATAATTCATAAGATGATACTCAAAATGTCAGTACTGTCGACTTATTGTGTCAAGGAACACGATGCCAAATTGTCAGACAGATGAACAGACAGGCAGCAGCAACAGGTTAGACTGCAACTGTCTTTCCAAACATCTGTCATTATTATTTTATTAGCATTAACCTAGCGTTACAGTATTTTCCTCCATTACTAGAGACATATTGAGAAATGGGCCACCCACTATATCAACTACTGTGGATTAACTGTTTGTCATTACTTTGACATTCGCTACCTCGTTTGAGTCAAATACGTCCTGAGGTATTTGTTTTCTCTTTCTTTTTACAGATCCCTGGGGCTAACAAGTGAAAAGAACAGGATATGTTCACATGTTTAAATAGGCACACAGGAACTTGTGGTGTGTAAACGTCACATGCATGAGCATGACACACACACGCACAGAATGTATATATGCTTTCAGACACACCCACACGAGAACACACCCACACACTCTCACTTGTGGACGCAACCATACCAAACAAACTCACCAAAGAGGATGGAGACCCAGCATGCATACAAATTATAGAGCGCGCACACACACACACACACACACACACACACACACTCAGGCCGCCTGTTCTCAGCTGTTCCCACAGCTTTTTAATCCACAGCTCTCTTCTTTTGTTTGTCGGCTAATCACTTCATCATGGCCAACATTCCCTCCCCTCTCTCTCTCCGTTTCGGTCTCCCAGTCTCTCTTACCCCTCTCATATTTGTCTTTCACTTCTTTCACTCTCTATTCGCTTCCCCCCCTCCTCTCTTCTTTGTTTTTCATTGCAACTCTCACCCTCATCCACTTTCTTTCTCTGTCCCGAACTCTTTCAATCTCTCCAGCTCTCTCCTTCAGCACTTCAAGCCCCCCTTTCGGATATTGTTTCCTCTTTGCTGTCCAGATTATCAGTCTGTTCCCAGGCTATTTTCTTCCTCCCTTTCACTGCCTCGTCATCCTTCTGAGCTGATCCATGCACGTGTGTGTTAAGTTTGGGATGAATGTTGCTGCATCCATCATATCCTTCAATTGGGATAGATATGATGAGTGTTGTTCCAAATTGAGAGATCTGCCATTTTGGAAGAATTGACATCTACTGTTCAAAATTATGAATTGCACCAAATGAAAATACTCTAAAGGGTAGAAAATCACTGGTTGACAAAATGTTCTTATACAGACTGGTTCCTAAGACTCTAACATTTGAGGCTGTATTTTAGTCATTCTGCTGATGAAATTAAAGCTGTTGCAGTCAGCAGAAATATGAGATTTCAGTGAGTAGGACAAAAACCCACCAATCCCAGACCTCACAAACACAAACACACCTAACCAGGCCACTCCCAAAGCAGCGCGCACGCAGCCACACACTCCAGTACCACAGTCCCCTTATAGTGTTAGTTTGATCAGGATCAGATGCTGGAGAATGACTAGCTATTTCAGTCTTCAAAGTAGAGGAAGAGTGACATGCCAACACACACACACAAAGAAAAGATATACAGACACAGTCATTCACCATCTCTTTTATTGTCTAGCCAGAACCATTACTGCCCCATGGCTTGCACATGGCGTGTGTGTGTCTGAGGAGATCTAGTAAAGGATGAAAGGAAATCAGAGCTCTCCGGTTAAATCAGGAGGCCGGTTAATGAGGGGAAAGGTGAAAGGACAGCGGTATATCAGCTCAGGTTCACTAAGGAGTAGGGGCCCTCATTCACTGTATGCCTGAGAACTGGCATATATCTTAAAGCCCCAGGAAACTTGGCTTGAAATAGTAAAAATGAATATATGATATCAAAGTTTAGTGTCTAATTAAGCATCCACAAAAATCTGAGTGAAAATAAATGTTCAGAAATAATAGAAAACCTGGTTCAAATGAGTGGGGGGTTCAGAACAGTGGGGTTGAATTGGGCGTGGTATTGTCTGAGATTTATGACGCAGAGAATTCATTCATCCAATCATTAAAAAATGCTTAATTGTGCTTAATTAGACACTAAACTTTGATATCATATATTCATTTTTACTATTTCAAGCCAAGTTTCCTGGGGCTTTAAGGCTCTGAAAAATGGCATTTGAAGTGAAAATCCCCCCGAACAGAAGAATTCACATTACTGTTTCCTCTGTGATGTCATAGAGACCTGCAGGTGTTCCGTTTACAGTGCCGTTTGTTTCTAGCTTTTCCACCAATCTAGACTGGTGGACTCATCCTAAAATTAACTTGAGTGAGCAGTGGAAGTCATAATGTATCCTGGTTTAGAAAAGAGCAGCTTTCTGACTCAACATGGGACAGTGTCTATCAGGGAGGAGATGGAGCGAGAGAAGGCTGATGACCTTAGTGATTATATTTGTGTGGAAACAGATATGGGGAGAGAGGGAGCAGGCCGAAAGAGGAGTGAGAGGAACAGAACGACAGAAAGGTAGAGAGGGGAGACAGGATGAAAACAGCATTAGGCATTAAGTGTTAACTCCAACTTTCTCTTTCTCTCACACACGTTATACATACACACTCACACAAGTTCAACTGTCCCAGTGAGGGATCATGTAGAACGCTGGCCGTCACTGGTGGAAAACTGGTGGAAGACTTTGGGGACCTGGCTTAAACAACAGAACCACAGAAAATCCTGGATTTCTTTCTGCGAAAATAACTCACTCCAGTTTATTCATTCTTCTGCTGTCTTTGGCAATAAAATTTGATTTTCAGCGGGCAATAACTGTCTGGTATTTTCACTGCACAAAGTGTTTACATGAGCGAGAGAGAGAGAGAGAGCTAGCTTCAGAAGGAATTTCCATTGGCAAACAACCAGGAATACAAGTTTGACATCACACAGACCTGACTTTTTATCAAAATCACACACACCACATGGACATCGTGAGCCTGCTCAAGTATGTACACTATACTCTGACCTGACCAAAGAATGACCCAATCACAAAATCAGCTTATTGAAGACATTTTTAATGGTTCCGTGTAGCGAACAAAATGAACGACTCCATGTATTATGCAGTATACATTTAACAATCTCTCCAACAACAAACATCTTCTCTTCTCCATTCACATACATTAAAATAATCAAGCGTAAAAATTCATATAGAAAACAATCTTTAAAAAAACAAATTAACAGAAGGAATGAAAAGATTCAGAAAATTCTATTGCAATGTTGTGATAGCTTTCTTTAATTTTTATTTTTTTTATCTTTTAAATCAACCTCTCCTCAATGTTGAAAACAACACATTTTGAATACCTGGTACAGAGGATCACCTGGAATTGTCCACCCAAGTAACTTGACAGACAGCAGAGCAACCTACGGGGTTAAAGTTAAAGTGGTCATGCTAGCATTGCTGCTATGCTTGATTATCTTTCTTGGAACAGAACTACGAGAAGGAACCTCATATGTCCAGTTATGCCCTTTGAGTTTGTGTGAGTTCCCACACGTAAAGAGAGATTTTCCTGACCTCAGGAAGAACTGATATTCAATGTTCATAGTAAAATGTCAGAAACACATAGGCATCACTGAGTAAAAATCAACTCTTTAATTCACAAAAAGCTTTTTGAAGACATGAGGTTTATCTCCAACACAATATGGAGCTCTGATCTTGAATCAATGTGTTGATAGAAACTGCAGATGTCCACATGATTCTTATATCCTGAGGGTGGCTCGGTGGTTTGGGTTGTACAGTATCGTGTTTGCATAGGAATAAATATTGCATGGAGCAGCTCTCACATTGCATCTTTCAGGGTTCCTGTCGGATATTACACTAGGACATCATGGCAACATTTATGCTGATGGCTACTGAATTGAAGAAAGAGCAAGACCAGACATTCAGCAACTCCTGTTGCAGTCTAGCGGGTGGGGAAGTGGGGTAAACACACACAGACAGATAAGTGAATGCACGCAGATACACTTGTCTCAGCAGTTTTTAGGCAGTTTTCCAGTGTGCGGTATCCTCAGCAGAAAGACCACAGTGCTGTTTATGAAACCTAGCATTTATGACAGCATGGCTTGTACGATGCAGTAATTACAGATGGCAGCATACACACACACACACACACACACACACACACACACACACAAACAAGTACACACACATACGTCCATGTGCACTCAAACATACACGTAGGAAATTGTGAGCACGCGCGCGCACACACACACAACGCTAAATATAGGCAGCTGACTTCATGCAAACATTCTCACACACAAACACGCAGGCATGCAAACTTTTCTCAGGCTGGGGTTGGTATGGAAACATCCTTTAGGAGGGGAAAGATTTTTTGGAGCTACTGACTCATTAGCGGAAGACTATTGCCCTTGTTCCTCCACCCGGCTCTACTTGTCTCTATGGGGGTTAGCGGAGGCTTTATGGATGTGAGCAGGTTGTCTACCTGTGTATGGCTATGGAACCCAGATATGCTTGTGTATGTGATGCTTATTTTACTTACTGTATTGTTATTATTTTTAACAAGTAAATCAGGAATGTGCACCCGTGAGCATTAAATCCCTTCTTTGTGGAAAACACACTGCAACTTACACCCGGGTGATAACAACTCTTGGTGACAAGGGTTTTTATTGGTCCACACACTAGCCCAATAGAAACTCATTGGACATAACTAGAGAGTGAAATGACAAGAATGGACTTGTATTGCTTGGCACTTTTTTCATCAAAAAATGATTAACATTTACATAAAATAAAATATATCAGACAATTACAAAGCAATATGTGTCATAAGTATGAAACAAAGCCCGCAATAATGTGAATAGCGCAAAATGATCTTGGCTTGGAACACCCAGAGAACTTCAATGTAGCACCTGCAGGATGTGTCAAATTCCAGATACTCCCAATCTAAATTTGGGATTGGGAAATATTGTACCGCTCACAAAAAAGCACGGATCCCTCCTGAGTAGAATCTCCCAAGAGGCCCTTCGGGGAATGGCCGAGAAATTCAGTGAAAGAGGAATAGACAGGTGTAGATGCTGAAGTGAGCAGTTATGTTTCTATGGCGTTTGCAAACATCCAATAGTGAGGTGTAGGACATCCGGGGGGTGTGGCCAAGGTGAGATCCCCCGCCCCCACTCACCCCTGCTTCCAAACAGACACAGTCCGTCCAACCTGGTCATGTTAAAGAAGAGCGGTGAAGCTACACAGTCCTCTTTTCATTGAGCAGAAACGAGGTGCTGTTAGACAGTGATCTCAGAACAGATTTGCATTGGCCCCTGTAAGAAATGGATCTGAGTTTGGATATCGGCTGACCCTGGATCTGCAAATAAGCGTGTCTAATTGGACCGAGACGGGGCATCTTCCAATAACTCCTCTAATGAGTCCGCCCCTTCTAGTTTCGGCTCCTCCTTCTCCTCGATCTTGATCTTCTGAAAGGCTGATGACAGCGTCTCCTCTTGCATCAGTTCTTTGGCCAGGATGCTGGTCACTGCATGACCAGCTCGTCGGTGGTTGGCTGCGAGAGAGAGAGGAAGAGAGAGAATACACTCAATTAGAAGTCATGTTCATATACTACTTCCATACAGATATGTCAGTGCATGCCATGCGGTGACATATCTGCAACTGACGAGCATGCATGAACGTGAAACGACGTCAGTTTCGCCATGGCACACGACATCGACAGATACCGCTTAACTCTCACTGCAAATGAACAAAGAGCCAACCACTTCAACAAGTTAACACACAAGTAAATGGTCTGCGTGAGCACACACACACACAAGCATTTAACAGAACACACACATGCATGAGTGTGTTTCAAAATGTTACACACATGCATTTTATATGATAAAACAAGATGGATGCTTGCTCACTCTCACACACATGCTTGTGCACACACCACAGAGCCACTTGTGTGTGTGTGTGTGTGTGTGTGTGTGTCTGTGTGGATTAGCGTGATATCTACAGCCACTCACTTCTCATGTCGGATTACACCTACTCGACGTGATCTCGAAACAGAGGGGGGGAAAAAAGGAAGGAGAGGAAGAGAGGAAAACAGGGTGTCAGAGATGTGTAGGGGGAGAGGAAGAGAGACAGATGAAGAGATTAAGTGGATGGAGGTAAAGGAGGTGAGGTAGCAAGTAAAAAGGCAGGGGGAGACGGAGGATGAGATGCTGTGAAGAGAGAGATGATTCATCCGGTGGGAAGATGAAAGAGGTGGAGATGAATAGAAAAGAGAAGAACATGGATGGAGAAATTGGGGAAGGGAGGAGTGAGCTGTATAAAAAGACAGAAATAAGCAGAAAAACAGATCGGAGACAAAAAGTGAATGCAGCGAGGAGAGAGAGAAGAGGTACGTAGGGATGGACAGAGAAATAGAACAAGTGTGACAGATTGTGCCCTGAGGATGCTGTCGTTTTGATCCTTATACCTTACTGCTACTTACTATTTCCTGTCCTCCTCCCACACACACACACACACACACACACACACACACTCTTTCTGTGCTCTTTCCCTTCCTCCCTCTATCCCTCACCACTCTGCATTTTCCTGCGTGGGAGGACAGCTGTGCAGTGGCGGCCATTTTGAATTATATAGGTCAGTGGGAGATTGTGTACGTGCGCTTGAGGTCGTTTTCTGCCTGTGTGTTTGTGTGTTTGTGTGTGTGTGTGTGTGTACCTCTTCACTCCTCAAGCCAAACATTATGAAAAATATGTTTGACATCAGTACAGTTCACGCTTGTTAACACGCAGACACATAAATATACACCGAGACAGAATGTGTTCCTGGGCTACTGTGGAGTGAAGACAGGATGATCCAATACGTCATGATGCAAACAGGCAGAACCGCACATGCAAGGGAACCATGGATGTACAAACACAATAGACTGGCACATGGTTCTGATGGACCACACACACGCACACGCACACACACACGGTTACCGAACAGGTCTCCAGGACTAGCTGTGACAAAGACACGATTGAGTCTGGGGAGGAAGAGGAGGAGGAGGAGGAGGAGGGGAGAGAGGAGAGAAGGAAGGAAGAGAGAGATTAGGGGTCCTGTTAACAGTTGACTTGTCTCCTTCAGACTTGAGCCTCAGCTGGGCTGATCAACACAGACAGCTGGGGTGACAAATTATCACCTCACACTTTCTTCTCGGAGGCACACAGAGCTCTCCATGTCTCTCTGTCAGACACACGCACACAAAACGTGCACACACCCACACTTCATCTCCTTCTCAATATCAGATGCTCTCCCCATGTCTATTTTCATCTCCCTCCAAACCCCTCCCTCACCCATAAACTCAACAATTAAACATTGTGCAAATGACCAGAATAGAGTGAGAGTGCGAGTGTGCTTGATTGAGTGCGTCAGTGAGTGAGTGCACTGTGCTGAGCCTGTCCCAAAAACCTCAACCCTCAGAGAAGCTCTTCAAAGGATGTCAACCCAGCCCCTCTCCTCTAGTCAGTCTTGGGAGAGAGCAGAGAAGGGGATAAAGAGGATTGGCTGTCTGTAGCACTGGAACCATCAAGGGAGAAAGATAAAATGGATCTTTGTCCCTGCAGATTAAAGGAGTGAGAGGAAACCTTCACGGCAGATCAGGGAAAGTTTCCCCTGTATATGTAAACTGCTTGAGACGTGCCACTTTGACTTTACTTTGATGGCCTCAAAAGTAAATAAATCACTTGCTCGATAAGATTAATCAAGTGCATCATGTTTGTTTCAGGCCTTAGTGATGACTTAGGGGTAGATTTGCTCTAAATACACAATAACTAACTGAAGGACAGCCTGGTTGTTCTCAGCTCTAGTTGTTCCCTTCTACAGGAAACAAAACTATCTGGCTGCTCACAGCTCACAGATGACCCTGGGAATATAGGGAATATACTATATTATCTTGACCAATAATATTTGACTTAGCACGTGGGACTACAAACATAGAAAGAACATTCTCATGACTAATCGTGATATTGACTGAATTTTCCAGCCTCTTGGCACAAAACCTGGTGGGTACAAGACTAGGAAATGAGATCCCACAACAAAGACTTTTTTGGTAGTGGTGTTTACTAATGGGCGTGGGTGTGTGAGTCTGTTTGGAGGGGAGATGGGGGGGCAAAAACAGTGTACTAAAAGGATCATCTGTAGCACATTACACTCCAGGAGCCTCGATAATGACTGTCTGATGAGGAAAATAACTTTGTTGTATAGTATATGCCTGTTGGCCTTATAGAGTAAAAGGGAAACAGGAGATAGCGAGAGAGAGGGGGGAATTACCAGTCATTTAAGTATATGGCTTTTTGAGTAGAGGAAAGGTAATGAGGAACTAGCTCACTGGCATAGTTAACGGTGGACGAAGGTAAACAGAGCATACCCTTTTTCTGATCTCACAGATTAAACCCACCTACCAGCCTAATGCAACTTCAAATTAAGCATGGTGGGATGAGGGGCAGGTACATGAAAATACCAGCGTCCTGGTTTGATCATTACTTTTATCAACATCATCCTCTAATGCCTATGTGTCACACGTGGGAGGGGCTTAGGAGACTGTATGATGTCAATCTAGGATGCCTTGGTACATTGCCATCAGTGACTTGGCTGCAGCAGAGCCTCAATGACATGATAGCATGGTAACAGCGTCAGAACCAACATGCTAGCGTATTTCCACATGCATGCTGGGGCTCCATCATGGTGTCACTAGTTTACCAGGGGTTCATATCGCCCTCCTCAGGTTGCAATGGGTAACACAGTGCTGCTCTTCACTGGAGCACTGTGGGAAACAGTGATGTCATCTAGCACCACTGCTTACAGCAGCTGGTGTTAGTGAGCATGATTGTGTCTATGCCAGTGCCTGTGTCTTAGTATGTAAGGGTATGCATGTCAGTGAAAGGGCTCAACTGGTGTGTGTGTGTGTGTGTCTCTATGTATGTATTTAGTATGCGTGTGATGTCACCACTCTTTTAGAAATGTTTGGATTGGTGTGTGTGTGTCTGCTTTTGTGTGTGTCCGTTTGCCTGCTGTGAGGGCACAAATCATTCGTGGGGTCTTTTTCTTAAAGAGCAGACCGTCTGCAGTGCCAGCGTGTGCCTCTATTGTTGCTAGCCCTTTATCTCTCTCCCTCTGTTGTGATTGGTGCTGTGTCAACCAGCTGCTACTGTGATTGGTTGCTTTGGCCAGGGTCATGACCCAGCAGATGGGTCTATAGTGAGCATTCAGACACATCATTCCTCTACACACCAGCACACTTTCATTGGTTTATACACAAGCACAGACACACACAAAGTAATGCAGCAAAGTATGCATGAGTCAAAGATAAGCATTGGCCTTGTACTAAGAATCTAAAGTGAGTGATAAAGGGAGTGTGTGTGATAGTATTTGAAAAAATATGCAAGGTTGTCTGTTCACTGGAAGGCAATAAGTTATAGTGTATTGTTGTTTTTCCATCTCAGGAACTTCGTACTTCGACCTTTCCCACCGGGGGAACTAGCCCCAAAAAGGTTCAACTTGAATACATCCTGAACCCAAAATAGTTCCTGCAAGCGAGGTAGTACTTTTTGGAGGACCAGGAAGCATTGGGGCGGAGTTGCAGTACTGAAGAGCGCTGATTGGTCAATACAAGCTACGCAGACATCGTCAAGTCTGCCAACTGCGGGTTGTCGTGTACCAAAATGACATATAAAACCAAACAGCTGCACTTTCGCTGCGTCCCATACTCCTTTACTTGCATAATCTCCCTGGTACTTTGGTGCGGTGGGAAAGCAACCTTGAACTCTTTGGGGTAACTTTTGGGTTCTTGCTGAGAAGGTTCCTGCGGTCAAAAAACATCTCATGTATTGGTATGCAAACATGCATGTGTGTCTTTGTATTGGCATGCAAGCATCTGGTGTGTGTGTACGTTTTTGTCTGTGTGTGTGTGTGTGTGTGTGTGTGAGGGGGGTAAACAGATGAAGGGTAGGCAGCTGTGGATACCCCTCACACACACCCAGTGAGTTACAGGTCAGAGGTGAGGGGGTATATAGCCTCCGCAGCCTCGTGGCTCTCCATTTAGTCTCACTGCTGTGACACAATGAGCATGACAACACGCTCAATAGGCCCTCAATAGCCCTTTAACACAAAGTGTGATGTCTTCCGTCTCTACAGCTGTCAAGGGAGGGAGGAAGGAAAAAGGGAGGTAGACTATGACGATATAAAGAAAATGACATGCATAATGGTGATACGTAGTCCTACAGCCCTACTACTACATCTATAGTGCATTATAAGGGCACTCATAAGGAATGGAACTATAATGCCTTATGACCATGCTTACAGGAAACACATAAACACTCCTGAAACATAGATTTAACTATAATGAATTGTCTAAGGACATTAAAACCTAGATTTTTTGTCAGTCCTTTCACTCGGGCCTCTCCAGTACAGACAATCTATCTCTCCATTCTGTCACTTCTGAGAATAGCTTGATACAGCTTCTGTGCACTGTAGCAGACAGCATTGCTTTTTAGATTTCAGCCTGTTACAAAAATGTGCACAATACAAAGACGAAGTTAATAGAATGTTTTAAAGATGTGTCACCGGAGACACCCGTCTAGTGTTTCCTGCTACAGACACACATGAACGTCCCTTCTCTGTAAAGATATCAAATAATAGCAATTTAGACTAAATGTTTAGGAAAAAGGGATCTTGTCTAAATAAGTAAGACTGGGTATGGATTGTAATTGGTCTGATGTTTTTCTTAGCTAACGTTGGTTGAAAAGTGGCTTTAAACAAAGTTAATGATAACTAGCAGGGTAGTGTTTAGCAGCTTAATTGCAGACTATTTTCTTGTCCCAAGAAGCCCACCATGAAAGCTTTGTATTACAAAATGTATTTCCTTATATTACTATAAACCAGGAACACAAACACACACGTACGTGCACACACCCCATTACCTCCATTGCCTTGCTTTGTGATAGTGTGATTTCCACACTAGTAGATGAAAAAAAGATGATGTAATAACTAGTAAGGGTTAGTGATCAGGCTAAATATGATGCGCTTTCAACTCAGCAGCCTTGAAAGTGGTTTGTAGGACAAAAAGGGAAAAAAGTGCCCCTCATGTTTTTTTCAAATATTCCAACTCTACTCCACTACTATTCTGCCGCAGCGTGCAGTACATTGTGCAGATGTAATATGTATTATGGAGGAGATACTAAAAATACTGTACATGGGTAGGACAGAGTGTTTTTAGCCTGCTGAGGCTGCCTATGGCCCCAGTGGTGCCAGATATGTATCAGTAGAGCTGGAGCAAGGACGTGCCGCCTCTTCCTCCTTCAGCTCCACTAAATTAAGACCTATGACTCAACCATCCATTCAAACATGCGCGTGTCAAACATGCACAAACATGTGCACGCACACACACACACACCCTATTGTGTGGGTTCAGGACTTAGGGCCCTGCCCAGCTGTAAGAAACCACGTGGGTAACTGGAAAAGAGCAGCTTTGTAACATCGGCGTGGAAAATAAACTCCAAACAAAGCTGAGATTGCCAAAAAAAAAAACACAGCGAAGCTTTACACCCTCCACATCAGACATGGAAAACCATAAAGTAGTGCAAGGGGAGACAGAAATGACAGGATACAGAAAGAGAGAGAGAGACAAGGGGAGGCTGAAAACAGAGATGTGATACATACAGCCACTTATATTTTCCGACTCTTTCCTGCCACAGAGAAGTCTGCACAGAGAGGAAGGCTCTCAGACACACACACACACTTCCTGTTAGGAGTGTGAGGTGGCGTAACAGTATTCAGGGTGACTGACTGAGCCCCAAAGTGGGCCCCACTCTCTCTCACTCCCCCCCCTCTCTACTTCCTTTCCTCTCTGTTGTCTCAGTCAGTTTAGTGGTGATGAGCCTGGGTTGTTTGGTGATGAAGAGTTTTAGTTGTCCATGGAGATTGCCTCAGTGTGGCTTAGAGGACCCCTGAGGACCACTTGTCACACTTCGTAGCTGACCCCTCTTTTACTGCTTACCACAGAATGACTGCTAACAGGCTATGCACAGGCATGTAGTAGGAGGAGGGGCTGAATAGAGTAATTGTAGAGAGGAAAGTGGGTAAAAAAAAGAAGGAAAGCTGGAGAAAGAAAGAAAGAAAGTACAAAAGAAAGAACGCTTGCAGCCAAGAGAAAAAGCAAGCAAGGGAGAAAGAAGCAAAGCAACAAGGAGTGCAGTCTCCCCTCTGGCTCTGAGCTATTCCAAATATCCACTCTGCAGCACCGCTTCACATCTGGCTCCCATTGAGGGGAGGGATTGGGTTGCACACTCTCCCCCAGCCTCTCTTATGTGTGAATACTCAACCCACACATGGGTGTGCGCGTACAAACACATACATAGACACACACACACACACACACACACACAGTCTCTCTCTCAGTTAATGCACACGACACACACACAGGGAATCATGTTACAAAGTTACTAACCGGACGGCCCACATATCCTCATTATAGTTTGTATGGGCTTACTAGTATGTGTTACTCACTAAATGTACTACATGAAAGGTGGAGAGCGAGAGACTGTAGTTTTCAGTAGCTGAGTATAACCGGATTTGGTGGTGGGCTGGAGCAGCAGAGTAAGTAGCTAACCAGATTATAGGCCCGTCTCTATGGGCTTACCTACTGAACAACAAGGCCTGAATGAAAATCGATAGACACAAAACACGCACAAGAGCATGTCCTCACATACAGGACACACATAGTACATGGATGGACTTACAGTTGACCTGATTCCATACGAGCAAAAAACTTTCAGAACAATAAAACCAATGAACAATTTCTATGGCATTAGATTTTGAGTGAAATATTTTGCCAATATGGAATTTATGGCTTCATGTACTACACATTGTGAGTGACATTAACTACCCAGAGCTGAGGTTTCCAAGGGCATCTTAACATGAAGCATCTGGAACAAAGTGCTAGGTGCTATGATTCTTATGGAAAACAGTTTGACAGCCCATTTGTTTCATTCCAACATGAGATAAACCACCATTTGAAAAAATATGACATATTAATGATAGTTGTCATGAAAGTAAAGCACATTATAGACCACATTATAAGACCTTTGCTAAAAAGAATGTTATGTTTGTGGGGACAGAATAATCTGTGATTTTGAAAAGAAAAAAACAAACTGATGAATTTCAGGTGGCAGAACTTTTCCAAAATATGTACACAGTGTTTTGGAGTGAAACTATTCATTTCTTCATGGTTCAGCCAGGCAATCCAATGCCGGGGTCTTACCCATTGCCGATTCACCCAACTCCTTTTACCCTTCTACCCACACTTTGATTCACCCTCCTTGGTTCTGCACTCCAATTCCCCATATATCTTACTACCCCAAAACCACACCCTTGCCAGTTGCTCCTCTGTCTCAAGTATCTTAATGCCCACCCTTTGCACCCTCCCTATCCTTCTGTTGTTGTGCCAGGCTGTGCTGGAATTGGCTGTGCCCCTTGGACCCTTGCCCAAAGAATAATACCACACCCCACAGCCTCTGAGCCACTTAACAGATGGAACAGAGACACAAACAAATCTGTTGTTTTGTGACAGAGACACAGACAAAAACAAAGAGAGAGAGATGGAGAGAAAGTATACATGTGCTATATGTGCTTCAGTAGAGTATACATACCACAAGTGTGTGAAAGAAAACGTAGAAATTTGTAATCAAAGTAAAAGTATGACATGACATCTGCTTGTGTGTGTCTGTACCTGCTTGCCGTGGTCCTCTCTTCCTCCTGAAAGCAGCCCCAGACTGCAGCGCCTCCAAGAGGCCATCCATGATACCAGTTTCATCACCCTCTGTAAACACACAAAAACTTAATATCAGCATTGCACCAACGCACACCAGATTATATGAGTATGTGTAGGCACACACACAAACACACACCACTCCATTATCACAGCCTGTGTCAATCAATACTACTCCCAGGTATACAATCATCATTTCCTAACAACAACAACAGGGGAGTGTGCTACTGCTGCACCCTCTACCTATCACTCTGTCTCTTTCTCACACACACGCACACGCACACACACGCACACACACACACACACACACACACACACACACACACACACACACGTGGACAGGGGGATGGCTACCAATCACATGGCCATGGTGGCACATTAACCCAGATAGGCAGTGACCTAGTTCAGCTACTGTCACTGCTGGGGGCTACACACATGCACTTTCATTAAGACAGCCTTTATAAGACACACCCTTATTACAAAGACACACTCACTGAGACCAGAAACACAATCAAAACATCTACCAAAATACTACAAAACATGTGATTAGTTATGGCTTAGGGTTGCAAGGGTCTTGTGAAAGTAAATTTGTACACAATATTAGAATTTATCATTTATCATTCTGTGTCTGGTTGTACTGATACTGTGATGTCACGTGCCATGTACATGTGTCTGTGTACTGCACATTGAGCCAGTGAGGCCCCAGCAAGGAAGTCATAAATTTGAACTCGACCAGACCATTACTATGTGTAGATCCTTAAAAGGATCCTTAGGATGAAACAATGTTATCTAAGCATATGTGAACCAATCATAGGAGACTTCTTTGTTCCTAAAGAAACTATAAAGATTATAGTTTCTTATGTTCAGGGAGAGAGACCATGCGGAGGTTCTGACTTACTGTAGGGCCTGGTTCAAGGTATTTCTCTCCAATATATCTGTATACAATATATTTACTTCAACCTATCAGTGTTTTGTGTATTATTCTGTTTTAGTCCTGAGTGCTTCCAGGCAATTTCCACGACAGTCTTGATAGGAAATGAGACTTGTATCGGTGTGTATACACATATAGAGTTTGTATGTGTGGTCTCACAGTTTGTGAGTGTTTGTTTATGTCTGTAACCTCCACGCAGCCTCAGTGTCTGGTGGCCTTACAGCGAGGCAGGAGGGAAAACCTAAGGGGGTATTCAGTGGTAAGGCCGCTGTGTGAGTGCGCCAGTGTTGTGGTGGTTGTGTTACAGGCGGATTCAGCGGCACAGTGCTCAGACAGATGGTTTTAATTATTTCTACTTTGAACCAGAAAAAGGGGAGGGGGGGTGGCTGGAAATGGGGGCAGTGGGGTGGGGGGTTAAAGGTTTATGTCTTAACCTCCCCCACCTCCCAAACACACACACACACACACACACACGCACACACGCGCACACACACACGCACTATATCTAATCTTGCAGTAAGCCCCATGGCAGATGGCCTGTGGTCTCGTCTGTCACGTCAGAGAAAGTCTCACACACACACACACACAGTGGGGGCAAGTCTTGCACAGCTCACATGCACCACTCAATGGCCACGGCCGAGAACTGCACAAATAGTACAGAATGATGGAGCCCATGTTTTTTCTTTCCCTGAAGGGAAATACATCTGGCACATTTCCACTCAGCATTTATACTAATCACATGGTTGGCTTAAACCACTGGCGCGCACTCACATAAGTGCGTACACACAAAAACACACAGAAACCTATTTGTGAATATGTACTGAGGGTGGAAGAGGGGCCAAATAGTGATCTGGCTATTTGTAAAGCATGCTTATTGTTGACCCAGTAAACTGCTACTAGAATGTCCTAGGGCCAGTGTACTCTTAAGCATCACACACTGCAATGCTTTGTATTATATGTATGTGTGTGTGTGTGTGTGTGTGTGTGTGTGTGTGTGTGTGTGTGTGTGTGTGTGTGTGTGTGTGTGTGTAGCTTCGGGTAACAATGTTTGATAAACAAAGTCTTTCATCAGAGGAAAGCTTTACAATGTTTGCCCAGTTCAAAATTAGTAACAGGCCATAGTTTTGGGCTATTTATACAAAAAAGCCTTGTTGGTTCAAATCACATGTTGCTGGTCATCTGCTGTTGTTAATTGAGTTCTCTATATAATGAGTTCTCTATATATGGTGTTGAATATCTATCTAGGTCATAGTGGTACAAAATCAATATTAATCAATATTAGGAGGTGGTCAAAGTCATTATCGATAGACTGGTGGTGTGGTATGGCAGACAGAACACATGCGTGCACACACACACATGCAGGAGCAAAAACCAAGGTATAGCATGGCAGCAAGTAAGAACATAAGACGGATTGATTAGTGTAATAGTATTAGATCATCAGCTCTTAAAAGATTTCCCTTTAAATCCAAACTACATGCTGACTGACACACACACACACACACACACACACACACACACACACGCGCACACACACACACTAAGAGGGAGTGTGGTGTCTTGGGTGGAGCAATAGCACCCCTAATGGACGTTCACACAAGAGCTGATGGGATGATGGAAAATGAGAGCAGGAGAAGAGAGAGGTACAGCACTGAAAAACAACAACAGGAAAGAAAGAGTGAGAGTGTGAGAGAGAAAGACACATACAGTAGTTTGGCAATAACTAGTACTACTAACTATCACCTAGGACGCCACTATTGTGCCTCTCTTTCACAGCAGCAGAGGGTGAAACAGCAGGCTACCTAGGCTACCCAGGCTTATCCCATCTCTCTCACCCGGTGCCTTTCTCCTCTCCTCCTCCTAGCCCCCTTTCTAGCAGACCATGACAGTTTAATCCCCCAGGCTGCATCTGTTGCCCTGCTCTCCTCTCTCCCCTCCCCCACATCAGTCCCTCACTTGCTCCCAATGTAGAGCCAGAGCACTCCTAGTGGCAGTTCCCACACACACAGGCAAACACCCCCTTTTGCAGACAGTACTGACACCTAGCTGTAAAGACAAGGAACAGTCTGTTCCCAAGCAGTCTGGCATGTCCAAAGTGGACTGTAGGACAGCCAGGAGTGGATATGTCGCTATAGTGGCAGACAGTATTTATCAGACCAAATCAGGGCACAAATCTCCTTTTCTAGACAGACTGAATGGGCTTATGGAAATGGAAGCCAAATACTCTGCCAGCATAGCGCCTAAACTTCCAGGCCCGGGGACAGCCAAACTGAGATGAATGTAGTCACTGAGCACCAAATGCTACAAGTCTTAATCAATTACATTGTTAAAAGATGAAAGTATAACTTGCTATTCATAATGGCTTCCATCACATGCTTAGTTCATGTGGTAACTGAGGCTCCATTGAGTTTGTGTGTGTCTGTCTGTCTGCCTGCTTCACATGGGAATGGAAAGGCCACGAACTGCAAACACTCACTGACCTTCCAGGGTTCAACAACTCTGGGAGGCAGGAAGGGAGGGAGGGGGGGAGGGAGAGGCAAAAAAGATTGACTGAACAAGGAAGACGTGAGCGTGTGAAAGAGGAGCAGCTGAACACAACCATTGTCCAATAACCATCCCAATGTGAAGGTCGGTAAACAAATCCAGAACAAAGACCAGGTGTGTGTATGTTGGGTTTTATTTAAATAGGGGTGTGTTGGATACCCCTGGGCTATGAGGGCATTCAAATATGCCACCTGTATGTAAATGATCGCTAGTACTCTACCACACACCCACACACCCACACACACAAAGCTTTGAAGCACTATTGTGTTCTCTTTATACATGCCTATAGTGGCCGACCATGAAATTCGACTAGCTTTCTACCAGAAAGGGCTTGAACTCTGTTCCATACCGTCAACACAGTGACACAACAATATTCCTACTGGGGGCTCGCTGTCTCTTTAAGTGCCCTAGAAAGACTGGAGAGGAGAAGCCAGCTGGAACATGGAGCACTAGGACGAAGGCCAGAATGACTTTTTGTAAAAGAAGTGAACAAAAACACAGGCACATGTGTGCCCACACACACACACACACACACACACACACATTTTTGGTAATACAGAAGGACATAAACACACAGACACCCACAGACAAAACAAACAAACAAAAAAACAAACACGCACACAGAAAAATACATACATTTACAAACACACAACACACACACACACACACACAGTGCACTGAGGCTGTAGCAGAGAGGAATTCTGATGCCTGTGGAGCTGTGGAGTCCCAAGGGAGCCAAACCGGAGCCAGAGAGAGAAGGAATGTATTGCAACTAGGTCACAGGCTGAGAGAAGGGGAAAAGTGTGTATGTATTATGTGCGTCAAGACAAAATGTGAGTGTGTTACTGTGTGTTCACAGGGATGTGAGTGTGTGAACTTGTGTGTGTTAAACAGGATAATATGTTGCTAGCCTTTTTTTGAAATGTAACAGCATCTCAAAAGAGAGGAAGCAAGACTTTGGCGATAAAGAGATTCATTCTTTCCATCGTCTTTCATGGAGGCGAATCCCTCATTTACCAGAGGAGTGAAAGGGAGGCATACAACTCCTGGTACATAACCAGCTTCTCTCTCCACGTCTATAAACGGTCTATAAACGGCAAGGCGTGTTTTTCTCACACACATACGCACACACAGACACACACACACACACACACACCCCACATAGAAGTGTGGACTCTGACTGCCCCCAACTGGCATCTGAGGGAAATACAAAATGAGCAACATGGTTCTCTCAGTCAACAGACCAGACATCAACAATCATCCAGCCAGTGTGACCTGAGTTGATGTCGAGGAGCTGGTTCTTCTTGAGTTTCTCCTCCTTCTCCTTCTCGGCCTTCTCCCTGGCCAGCTTGGCCCTCTTGATTTTTTCCTCTGATTCCCTCCTTTTCTGGTTCTCCTTTACTGCTTGCTGTAGAGAAGATGGAAAAAACATCAGACAGTGTGTGTATACATGTACAGATTGGACATTTAATGTGGATATCTGAGAGTAAGAAAAAACAAAGCCCTTCTTCAAGTGTACATCCAAGTGGATAGATGTATGATTGATCTGATGGATGCGTGTGTGTGTGTGTAAACACACTTCAAAAGCCATCGGTGGATGGCAGTTATCCATGGTAACTGGTAGAACAAGTTGTGTCCTGCAGCATCCCTCCCTATCAACACACTCACAGTTGGAAATATATATCAACTGACAATATATCTGCGTCACTCACATTCGTTATTGTGTCAATATGGACAGGTGCACAGTCCCCCATCCAACTTTTCTCATCCTGGTTTGACACTTTCATCTTTCCGTCTTTCACCTACTTCACTTTCTCTTTCATTTGGCTGCCTCTAGTATATGTATGTGTGTGTGTGTGTGTGTGTGTGTGTACATAACTGGTAAGATTTGTATGTGTACTGAAAAACTAGTGTTTGCTACATTCTTTACACCAACGACTGCAGAAGTCAGCATGGGTAAAGGCACATCGTGAAATTTGCTGTCTCTTCACACACACATGCACAAACACACACCTGGAACATGTTCTTAAAGGTGTTGAGGTCCCCGAAGAACTCCTCTACGGAGACCTTAGTGGGCTCGAAGACAAAGCGCTCTCCCAGGTCATTGTACTGCTTCTCCATATTCTTATGCATCAGCTCCAGCATCTCATACTGCTCACGGGCCGTGCCCACAAAACTGTGAGGACGTGTGGTTAAGGAACACACAACCATGATCTCTCTGTATTAAAAAAGTCTGTCACTGGCATTTTCGATAACAAATTATATGCTTTAAATTTCCAAACCAGTTTAGACATCTGCAAGAAAAAAATGAACAAATAGGATATGGACATCTTCTCAACAAACAGGTCCTTGTCACTCTGTGGAGGAGGGAAGGTTTCCAGATCTTTCTCCAAGTTCTTGATCTGACGGCCCATCTGTTCTATGTTCTTCTGAATTGTCTCTGCAGATACTGCAGAGGACAAGAGGGAAATGTCAACGGTCTGTAGCTCATCAACCGGTTATTCACACAGGTGCATAGCATAGTCTGGAGGGTTTCTAAGGCTAAATGTGGTTTGGTGAATGAAAATAACAGCATCATTTACAAGGCAGTTACAGTTTAGCAGCTACTGTATAATGAAGGAAGGGCACTAGGAGAGGAGAGGAACAGCTGAGAGACCATGAAGGAGACATACAAAATCAATCCTATGAAACCAATGTGTAAACAATAGATAGGAGATAGGAGATGTATTGAAGATCATTAGATCTCCCATGTACCTCTGCTGCCCTTCTCCACATGAATGAGCTCGTCAGGGAAGCTCATGACATCAGGATGCTGCTCCTGACACACATCAGCAAGGAAGTGGAGCAGCGTCTGCTTCTGGTCAGCTGATTTGGTGTCACGCAGCTGATTGGACAGGTGTCATTTTGGGAAGAACAGGACAACACAGATGTTGATCAATCCAAAATGATGGAGTGGTCTGTTATTATGGTCTGTATGTGTATACATGTGTGTATGTTTCTATGTGGACCAATCTCACCCCTCATATGTATGATATGGGAAAACCTTGACCCTGCCAGTCAGAGCTATCAGATACTAGTATAAAGCAGTTATGTGTGTGTATGTCAGCATGCCTGAACAGGTTATTTACCTTGCAGAGGTATGATATGGGGAATCCGAAGGACTTGGCGTTGCGGGAACCGGCATTCATGAAATTGCCGACGAGCAAGACGATCTTCAGGAGCTTTGAGAAGGTCTGGCTCTTCGTCACCTCCTCACAGGCTGCCGTCACAGAGACCACATCCGGTTTGATGTTGTTCATCTGCTCCTCAAACTGCAGCTTAAACAGGATGGCCTGGAGCCGAGGCTTCAGTCGCTTCACACTGGACATCTTCATAAAAAAATAGGGTGGGGGGGATTACATGTCTATGCCTATTACATGTGTGATAATTCCTGGTATAGTGTGTGCGTGCGTGCGTGCATGTACATTGGAGGAGATTTAATCTATGACTTATGTTTTCCACAGTTGAACAAAGCAGTATGTGTTGAACTGTGTGATAATTTTCTGTGTCTAATATATTGATGATGGTATAAGTCTATCTCACAATTTTTACATTTGCTATGCCTCATTTCCCACCACACTAATTTTCCCAGCAGACTGGCTGGTCAGTCATTTTCAGCTGGGAAATCACTCTATACAAAACAAAATAACAATGGTCTCTGTGTGTCTCCTCACCACTACTCCAAACTGTTCAGCCTCAGCCAAATCGTCGTATTCATCCTTCAGCTCCGCCAGGACACTCAGCTCCTCTGCCTCTGGCAGCTGTTTGATCATGTTCTGCATGACAACAGCAAAACATACATGAATGACAGATCTGGAGACACTTCTCATAACTAGTGTCCCCACTGCTGTACATTCTTTACACCAACAACCAAGAAGCCAGTAAGGGAAAGGGCACATCCTGAAATTTGCTGACAACACAGTCATCATCAGCCTACTCCAAAACTGGGCATGGGTGTGATAAGGCCTACCTCTAATGAAATCGCAGACCTTCATCAAAGGGATTGGCATTGGCTTTGTGGAACAATACAAATGTAATGTAACACACAAACAAACAAAGAGAAGGGGTAGCAACGCCTGTACTTTCTTAGGAAGTAGTTGTAATGTAAGTCATTTAAGGAATCGATTGTGTGGTATGGTACGCTGAACATCAAAAATAAGAACCGCCTGAGTTCAACTGTCAAAGTGGCTGGCAAGGTGATAGCTGCCCCCCAGAACCCCCTAAAGGATCTCTTTGGCCAGCATGTTCTCCATAAGGCCAGGTCAGTGTTGTATAGACCCCCTTCACTCTGTTTGAGACTCTCCCCTCAGGTCGTAGATTTAGAGTACTCTGGTTCAAGTGCAATGGGAGTAAAAACTCCTTTATTCCCTATGCAGTAAAACTGCTTAATTTGCACGTGACTTTGACGATAACCTTGTGTTGAATATTGTGTCTTATGTACTATTTTGCTTGATTTTGTATGTGTGTGTTTGTATATTGTGTTTGCTTGTTGTATCTGACTCCTGACTGCAAGCCAAGGTTCCCTATTTGAGATAATAAAGTAAATTTGTCATTTTGCATGACCCATCCAAAGGGGTCAGCAATAGAAGAAGCACCCCTGGAGCTGGTAGGGCTTCAGTGTCTGGCTCAAGGACACTTCTGCAGGGCGGAGGCTTGCGGTCATTGAGGATTGAACCTTGAAGGACCTACTATTATTCCACCCTGCTGCCCAATACGTGCACACATACTTCTTTATATACATTGGTCAACTCTATAAGACAGCACGGAAATATGAAAAAAAAAATTGTTTCCACAAACTAGTTACAATTTATATCATCTTATCCTACACACACCTAACAAACCCACACCAAAACAGCTCTGAGTTCTGTACCTGAACCATGGACTCAGTGAGGAGCTTCTCGTTGACCTGCAGGATGACGTTCTTGATCTCTTCATACGGCAAACGGAACGATCCCAGGAAAATGGCTGTACGTGCACACATGCAATCAAAGTTCAAATAACACTTCTACAAATGCAACCAGCATTCAACCAAACACTCTTTATTGTTGGTATCTCAATAAAGGCGCTCTCTAAAATTGGTACAAAGAAACCCAGTCAAGAGAAGTAGCATTGGCATGGGGGCAGTGGGCATTCAAACAGGCATATGGGATCTGCTGGTGGACTTACAGAGATTCTGGGAAGACTTGGAGTCTATCACCTTCAGCTCCTTCACCTTCTTCTTCTGCACCTGCTTCTTTTCCTCCCCTCCCTCCTGCTCCTTCTTGGCTGGAGAGGTGGATAGAGATGGGGAAAGAAAGAAATGAGGAAGGTAGTGGTGATATTTAGAGAGAAGGAGGGAAGAAGAAAGCTCTGTTAATGACTTCACTTGCTGATAACTTCTGCAAAATGTGAGACCAGGACACCTGGATACGTACAGAAATATCATTGGAAAGATAGAGGGATAAGGGTGAAACGAGTGGGCATCGTGATAAGAGAGAAAAGTGGAGGAGAGGGATGGATGGAGGGCCTAAGAGATGGTTATATAGACTGACAGACTGAGCCGTGGCCTTTGCTTTTCTCTCCCTCCCCCAGCTGTATGGTGTCACAGAGGTGTTAGAAATGTTGTATCAGTGGCCGTGGGAACTACCATGAAATGGCTGTAACACTGGGGGAATGATTTTCCTGGTGTGTGGGGCTACTGAATATGGATGGTAGATATGGTTGGACATTTGTTAGCTGTGAGGCAATCAACACTCAGTCATCTTACACACACACACAAACACACACGCGCAAACGTGACAGAAGCACTTCACGTTAAATTGTTCAGACAAGGTCAGGATTATGACTGTGAGGATGTATGTATGTGTGTGTGTGTGTGTGTGTGTGTGTGTGTGCGCACGCATCTGATGAGAATTAAGTGTGGCGGGTGCACAAACACATGAGTTTGACCACGTAACAGCCCACAGTTCCAAGGGACATTACAGCTAAGGTCAGCGGAAGTCATGTTTCCACACTTGTGTTTCAGCCAAGGGTATATTACTCCGCTGTGGTCACCTGCCCCCCTCACAGCTAAAATGGAAATACAATGGAAATTCATAGTCTGCAATTACAGCACAACAGTCCGTATATCAGGATATAAATGTCAACTGCAACACGTATTGGAACAGGAGTAAGGCTCAGAACCAAAATCTACAAAAACATCCTACAGGAAACACTGGGTCCAGTCATTTCCCATACCTCCCTCCATATGGCCTACAGTATAATATTCAGTACTGCTACATATCTGTCTCTCCCCTCCACTTCCTCTCCGTCTGCTCGTCTCTGTGGGGTTCTCTCTTCTTTCTTCTTTGTAGAACCAGACTGAACAGGAAACAAGGATCATGGTCTGGATAACAGCCAGACAGGCAACAGTGCATGGACGCATGGAAGCACGTGCGCGTTGTTTCTCTTTGTCTCTCCCCCACACTCACACAGATAAACAATGCAAATGAATGTCGCCCACGGTGTTCCACCTGTTCCCATTGGCTGTTGATGACCTCATGTTATGATGTCAGAGGCTGAGATTACGTGTTTGACTGGAATAGTCCAAGCTGTCTGGACTGAGACAAAGAAACCAGACACTACTACTATGACCACTATACTACTACTACTACTGTAACCACTAGACAACAGGTCTACTTACACCCTCCTTCAGCATTAGTGTCTACATTATACTGTAGTAAATTAGTGAGGAATAGGCTAGCTGTCCTTCTCTGTCTGACTCTCATTCACACACTGCAGTACTGTACATCATTCTCCATGCACACAGAGAAAGCCTGTGGAGCGCAACAACTCACCCATCTGACTTGCCATCCATTTGTTCAGTCAAGCAGTGGTTGAATGAGAGGCCACTCAGTCAGTCAGTCTGTTAACGAGTCTAGGCCTCTTAATGAGGTCCTCATCTCTCCACTCAGCCGTTCAGTTATAACACACACACACACACACACACACACACACACACACACACACACACACACACACACACACACACACACACACACACACACACACACACACACACACACACACACACACACACACACACACACACACACCAAAGAAAAAAAGGCAGTCAGACAAACAGAGGACTGTTGCCTCACTGAGCACCATTGTTTCACTTGATATCAGCCTCAGTTTTTCCTCATGCAACTCTCTTTCTCTCTGGAAATAACTTCCGATCACTCTTGTCAATTATCATGTATGGCATATCAGTGTGTAATGTGTGCCGTATGTATCAGTAGTTATGTGTCCAACAATCCAGCCCCGGTCCCTTCTGAGAGCAGGAAACCAAGGCAGGAAGTAGACTACATACACAAGGAAAATCAATCAGCTCAGGACACCTGGAAGGAAACTAAATACTAAATACAGCAGCACCAAGTCACAGCTGAGGATTTAAGAGGAAACACAAAGGAAATGACTTGTATCTACAAATAAACAGTGGCACAAAGAGAGACACTGATAACAACTTCACCAACATAGTGAGATCTATTAAATTAGAGAATACTAGGTCTACAGATAACAGGGCAAGGAATAAAAACGGATTTAAAAAAAGCAAACACACACACACACACACACAAGGCATGTGCTCTCACAGTTGTATGTGGATGAGTGAGTACACATGCCACAGAGCAGATGTAGGTCTAATCCGGATAGTGTATTATCTCACAGTGACTTAATCCAGTTAATTTGGGACAAGACCTCCGCATCATATCACTGGGTCAGTGTATATGTGTGTGTGTGTGCATGCGCCAGGGAGATGGAGAGCCTGTGTGTGTGTGTGTGTGTGCTATAATAACATCTACAGTGCCGCTGCGCTCTAGCCAATGGAGTCAGGCTTTGCTGTGTCGACATCATGGCTGATTCATAAAATGGGGTCTGGAGTGCAGATTGTAAAATGGCTGCTCTCTGGCTTCCACATGCACAGTCTGTTCATTTATGAGCCTATGGCACCTCTGGTGGCAGCTATGAGGCATTGCACCCACATTGCACTTAGTCACTGTGGGGGAGGAGAGGAGATGACAGAGGCAAAAAAACACATGTGACTAGATATGTGGCTAGACACACACAAAAACATACGCATACACACACTTGAGGAGTTAACATCCACATGTTTTATGGTCCCAGCTGCCTTTTTGTTATCCCCTTGCATAAAGAAGGCCCCCCTTTTCTGGAAACGCACACACACACACACGCACTCTTTTCCTGGCACTCCTCCTCAGCCTCCCCAGCAGCTGCCTGGCACTGAGATGGTGAGTGTGTGTGTGTGTGTGTGTGTGTGATACAAATGAAAACCTAAATTCTTCCATTTCTGACTCCTGTTTTTAATTAAGAGAGGGAGAGAAGAAAATGGGAGGAGGGGTACACAGAATCACGAGGAGCCAAGTCATGCAGAGGTCCCAGTCAATATGTAACTAAGTCAGAGTGTGTGTATGTGTGTGTGTGTGTGTGTATCCTCCATCTGCACAAAGAGGAGTCTGTTTATCAGACAGCAGACCAGAGTGTGTCCTTCACTCCCCCCCCTCCACCCCCTGTCTCTTCCCTTCCTCTCTCTCACTCCCTCGCTCCTTAAAAGGAGACAATGTGTGGTGGAGAAGGTGATGGGTCCCAGGCTGGGGGAAGGAGACAGAAACAGAAAAGTAGACTGATAAAAAGGAAAAGAAAAAAATGATGTACACTTTCATCCCTAACCACTCTTAACCACCGCCTTGACTCCCAGAAAGCATAGCCTCTTCTCTTTTCTTCTATCTCTTTTCCTGCCTTTTCATTCAGCCTATTCATCCTCTCATCACCACTCCCTGCCTGTGGAGAGCTGCAGTTTATTTTTAACCCGCTAAAAGCTTTCAGATGACGGCCTCTATTGTGTGTCTGTGGCGCCCCGAAGTGTGTTTTTCACGGGCCCTCTGGTGGCAAGGAGGGAGAAAAACACCACTCCAACTTTATATAACTTCAGAAAAACATTTTTCCAGACAGCATTCCAGTGCCTGGAGTTTGTCTTAACTGGAACAGAGGGGAGGGTATAGAGTTTCAACAGGCTGAGTCAATATCTGTGTGGGGAACAGTTCTTTGGAAAAATGGCTAAGGTTGCTCAATAGAAACAACCACACAGAGACACAAATCTTTCACAACGTTTGAAGTTGCCAAGGATTAATTCAATACAGTCAGGGGAAACTTGCTGAGAGGGTCTTGTGCTTTTGATTTTGCTAACCAAGTTTACAGTCGAAACTGTGACGTATTTGTGTTAAAAGGGGAATGAGACAAAGAAAGTACGAAGGAGAGAAGAGGGGGGGGGGTTCTTTGTCTAAACTAAACAGAAGGACAAAACTATGGCAGACAGGAGGACAGCTGTAGCCTTGGTCCCTTTAAACTTTAAATGTCCAACATTCTGTCATTTTGTATGCATGTGTGTGTGAGAGTGTGTGTGTGTTACAAAGTAAGTGTGTTTGACAGAAGAAGAATAAGGGGGTTTCCACGGTAACCTCAGGGCTGAAAGAGCCCCTTCATCCTGTTTTTCACTGTGAAAGGAAGCAGGGAGAAAGGATTCCTGTGTGCATGTGTGTGTGTATGTGAAAAGGACCAGATGGCAGGGTGGGGCAGAGGGGAGGGGGGATGGGGGCAGGATGTGGGAGGGCCAGGATACAGGGGGAGGGCCTGAGGGAGGGGCTAAGGCCCTGCTCACTTGCGCACCCCTGGTGCATGAACAGTGTAACTGCAGCTCAGATTTATTCCACTGACCTAAATTGGATATTATCACATTAAATTTGCTTTAGAAGTAGAATAATAAACCAAATATCAGATCTAAAATAACTAGAAAATCAGTTTTATGAGAATTAATCTCATTTTACCATTTGATTATTGGAGGTGGTCTGCTGGCTCTACATAAATCACCTTCTACACCACCACACTAGGACCACACTTCTGATATTTCTTTTTCTATTGGAAGTTTCAAATAAATAATTGTCAAAGGTTAGGCTTGTTAGAAGAAGCTTGTGAGAATGTTCAAAACATAATCCTATCATCAAATGCTCTTATATAATGTAGATAAACAAATCTACAACAATTAGATACATATTTCATTAAATTAAAAAACATTTAAAGTAAATCACTCCAGCTCTGTTGCAGCTCAATCATGCCGTCTTATTCCACTTAATCTTCTAAACTTTGAATAAATTGTCTATCCAACACCTACACTATGACACTTATCAAACATAAAATGGGCTATATTTTGCTTTCACTTTAAAAACACAAAAATAAATAAATAATTTATTTCAGCATTCATTTCTTATTCTTCCCATCGTTATCTATTGCATGTATATGGATTTTATCTAAATGTGGTGACTACAGGAGGAAAAATATGGGTCCTTCTTCAGTGAAGCAACTGTTGATCTGTGGAGTCACAGTGCCCTCCATTGGCCAAACCGGTGTACTGCTGGTAGATGACATGGACAGCACAGCCCTTATACCTGGCTACACTGTCTATTACCTTCACACTCTACCTCTCACCATCCCAGGGATGTGTGTGTGTGAGTGCGGGCGTGGGTGTACGCGCATAAAACAAAGAACACATTGTTTCTGTATGTGTGTGCATGTGAGTGTGTGAGGGGGACAAAAACGAGGAGCGAGAGAGAGGGGTGGATGGTGAGTGTGTGTGTGTTTGAGGGGGAGAAAGGGGGTAGAGGGGTGGAGTGTGTATGTGTGTTGTTCTCTCAGGGCCATTCTGACCTCTCCCTGCTCTTCTGGCCATGAAGGTCTTTGGCGATGACGCACACATAGCACGTACCAGCCTCACTGATGGAAGTATGTGCACGCACACGCACACCCACACAAATGCGTACACGGACAGATACACACACACACACGCACGCACGCACGCACGCAGACAGACAGACAGACAGGGTATGCTGCCTGCATTGCTGATAAGGTGCGCTACAGTCGACGCACCGACACAGCACTACCTTGAACTCATATTCGAGCTCGGCGAAAACACACAAACAGCTCATAAATCCCCATAGCAAACAACAAAGGACACAGACGGACACACACACGCGGACACATGCACACAGAGCTAGAGGTGAGCTGCTATGCTGTGCTTATTAAATCAGTCCTGTATCAGCCACTCTCCTTGGGACAGCAGCAAAGATTTACTACAGCAATTACACCAGCTAATTACAAGAAGGAGAGAGAGAGAGAGAGAGAGAGAGAGAGAGAGAGAGAGAGAGAGAGTGTGTGTGTAAAGGATAGGGGGAAATCAAATCAGATGGGGAGAGAGCAAATAAAGCAGAGTGAAAACAGAGACGATGAGAGAGCAAATAAACGGGAGCGAGAGACAAATTAGTTTGAAGGACAGAGGCGGCGAAGGCAGTATGACCAAACACAACGAGGAGGCGCCAAGACATTTAAAAACAGAGATAGAGGAGGCCATAAAAGCAGGCAAAAGAGGATGATGGATGGAGAGAAATAGGGAAAATGGGGGAGGCAAGGAAGGCCAGGGGAAGGAGGGAGAGGGAGGAAGAGAAGGGGCGAGGGTGGTCTAGCAGTGTTGTGTCTCATCCACTTCACTTTGGATGTGACCTTGAGCTCTACACTGAACCACGCACACATACAAACACACAAAGAATGACAGACTCACACACACCTCTGCCTGACTTTGCCCTTCACAACACAAAGGACCATAGACATGCATGTGCGACGAGAGGGGTGGGGGGGGGGGGGGGGTGTGTTGTTAGACATTCAACCCCAGGTACTAACACGCGTCAGACATACATGGCACGACACAAAGAAACACAAAGGCAACAACACAGACGAAACACTGGACCAACTCAGTGAGTGAGTGAGTGACAGACTGACTAAGTGAGTGACTCAGTGAGTGAGCTTGACTACGGTGCTCTGATACTGTGTGGTGCTTCGGTGTTTGTTATTCACAGTGTGAATGTCCTTGACGCCGCACTGGCCTTCACAGCGCAGCGCTCCCTCTAGGGGGAGGAGAGGGAATTACATCATCAAGCAGGCTCACCGACTCTCACGCCGGAGATCAATCGACTCCTGATCCGTGTTGCTACTGTTGCAGACGGCGTGTGGTGACGTGCGGGGATTCTTCTCTCGTGCGTGTGCGCAACTGACTGATGGGATCACAGTCAGCTGTCTGACAGCCACTCACATCTCTGTGTTGCCCGTGAGACCAATAATGAATAATGAATGAATGTTCCATGTTATTGATCCCAGCAAAGGAAATTCTGCTTGGATGTGTTGCTCATGGACACTTCAGCAGGGCGGATGCTTGAACCGGTTGTCTCTGTACAATGTGCAGGTATTGCACTACGTGAGAAATGTGTTGACAATCTGGACTGCCTCGGTAACTATGCAAAGCCATGCAGACAGTTTTGTTTACACGCACAACACAGAGGTAGAAATTAAACCCTATAAATTGGGTTTCTCTCCCAATTAGTTAGAGGAACTGTAACTCTCTCTCACACACTCACACCAGGAGGCATATTTTACCCCTGGCTAGAAGGATTAGGAGCTGCACTGTCAACCCTCAAGAATTCATTATTACCTTGTGGAGAGATAGAGAGAGAAAGAGCGAGAGCAAGGATGGACGAGAGAAAGAGAAAGCACAGAAACAGAGTGAGAGTAAGTCATACAGAGACACTTTATGAATACAAGCGGCATTGAGTTACGGAATAAAAGCGAGATATGAGAGGAGGAAAGAGGAAAGCGGAGGTCTACGCAGTGTCATGCCACGGAGGACAGTTAAAAGCTTGTCACCAAGCGGGAGCACACACTCATCCTCTGTTAATCCCTGGGTTTCTGTCCTCCCGTCTCCTTCCATCCATTCCTTCACTCGTCTTTATCTCTGCTTCAGTGATGAGGACAAAGGAAAGCACTCGCTCATTCGCTCCCTCCCTCCCCGGTTCTCTCTCTGTCTTTCTCCTTCTCTTGGTCTCTTCAGGCAAGCCTCGCAGGCCTGATTAGCAATTGTGACTTGACCGCGTGGTGGAAAGATTGGCACGCATGCACTAACACACACACGGGTTCATACACACACACACACACACGTATGCACAAACACGTATGTGGCATGGAGGCAGACAAGGGCCAATTTTGCTGGGTCCCATCACCCCTTGAGCTAGGCCTAAAGACAATGAGGGGGTTGGAGGGGAGGAGGGAGTTTTGCCCTTTCAAATGTCAGCCACCACTCGCAAGACACACATACACACACTTGAGAAAGTGTATCTGTCTTGAGGCAAAGAGATAGGGCTGTTTTCTGGTGCCTGTCACTATGGCTTCTTCTGCCAACACTACAGCCTGACCAAGCCTGGGAAGCTATAGGAGAGGAGAGGATATGGATGAGTAGATAAGAGTGAGGAGGAGAGTGAAGGGAGGAAAAGAAAGGAAACGTAAGTAGTGGAGAGCAGAGTGCAGGAAAAGATGGAGAAAGAGGAGGAGGGGTGAACTGGAGAAGAAAGGTTAGGATAAGTGGTTGGGGAGAGAGCAAGAGAGAGATGAGACAGAGGAGGTGAGAAGAGAGGAAAGGAGGAGAGGAGTGGAGAGAGGAGGAGGAAAGGGCAGAAATGGAAAAGGGTGAAATGAGATGAAAGAACAGGTTATGGAGAGGCAGATAGGAAATGGAAAGGAGAGGAGGAAACAGCAAGGAAGATGTGTGAGAGGATGGGGAAAGGAAAAGATAGCGATGCTTGGAGAGCATGTGGAGACGAGAGACATAGGGGGATGAGTAAAAAAGTAGAGCAATAAAGACGGGAGGTAGTACTGCGGGAGAGACAGACTGTGGAGCAAACAGGGTGAGAGAGGAAGATGAGGAGCGAGAGACGGTGTGATAGGGTGAAGAGACGGGGAGAGGCGGCCCAGCTCCAGAGAGACTTAGCCTCAATCACACGGATTAACACAGTGGACCAGACACACACACTCATCTCCATACACACACACACACACACACACACACACATACACACACACACACACACCCAGAGCTCCTCTTTTGTACAAAAATTTGGTGTATTTGATTTATTGCTTTGAATCAAATGAAACAGAACGGCAAGTATTCTGATCCTACAACCCATGTTGCCAAGAGCGCAGGGAACGCCTCTTTGCAATATTGTGTGTGTGTGTGTGTGTGTGTGTGTGTGTGTGTGAACCATTCTCTTTGTTTCAAATGCTTTGGGAAAACTACCGCAGGTGTTTCAGCTACATCAATATGGCTGGATCATAGACAAACTAAGTAGCTGGAGGGGGATGACAACCATGATCTGGCAACCCCCAACCCTGCGTGGGAAACCTGGGAAAAAAATGTCTGTCTCTTATCAAAGATCCAATGGGCCGCCGCAGGGTTGCCAGATTGTGAGATAGTTAGTGTATGTTTTCCCCCCAAAATAGCCCCACACCCCGAAGCAACTAAACGAGAGAAGGAGATATTTAAGTAGAGAGACAAACAGACGTGCAAATCCTCCCCTGGAACATCTGTCTGCTGGCCTCTCTCAGGAATTGGCCACAGTTGGAGCTAGACAGACAAGACACACACACACATGGACACAGACACACACACAAACACACACACACACACACACACACACACACACACACACACACACACACACACAAGTACACACCTAATCCTACCGATGTGCTTAGTGAGCCAATGGGAGATGTGTTGCCAATCAGGCTGCTGTGTGAGGCTTGGCGAATGAAAACAATCAAGGAACAGACAATATGGCTCAGACACTGGCATGGTGTGTGTGTGTGTGTGTGTGTGTGTGCGTGTGCGTGTAAAATGGCTTACACATTTGTACACACACAACATTCACACTCTCCAGAGACCAGCCTCTGTCCTCTCCCTCCCCGAGTCCCTCTAGGATTGCACTGAGCGAGTTTTTGATTTTAGTTTCTGGGACTATTGTGACTAAAAATGCTTGATAACTGAGATGGCGTTTTGGAAATGGAGATGAGGAAATGAAGAATATGGCAAATTTGCAATATTGTGTTTATTTGCTGAACATGCGGTGACTGAAGTAAACTGCAATAGAAAAAGGACAACATTGGCATGATTCACTTGTCGACAGGTGCTTTCATTTGGCTGTTTGTTGTGAGTAGCTTTATGTGTGAAAGTCTGCCAATAGTGTAAGCCTTAGTGAGTTTGGACAACACAGGGTGTATAATCTAGTCAGAACAGCTTCAGCTTCATGTTGTTACTGGTAGTACTGATGGTGGATGGAAGGATCAGGGCCCCGCTAGCATCTGTGGTCTGTGTGGTTTAACTCTAGTTATGAGGCCCACAGGTCCTTGTACGTATGCTACATTTACCAGAAAACAACTTGGTACTCTGTTTAAAAAAAGGTTAGCGTGTGTTTTCTGCGGTCTACCTTCTGTTTGTACTTGTGGTTTGGCCTATCTAGTGTGTGTATGTGTAGCTATCATTCCCCTCTCTGTCTTGTCTCTTCTCACGGCTCAGTGAGTATGTCAGTCTGCATTGGCCCTCTCTGAGAAACCACCCAGAGATGGCAGTGCCATTAAAATTTAACCCACTATCTAACCACTCAGCACACGGACGCATGGGCGCGCACGCACACGCACACACACGCACGCACACGCACACACACACACGCACACGCGCACACACACAGGAGTGAGATAGAGAGAGAAAGGGCGAGACAGTCTGACATACAAGGACATACAGGCGTGTTTCTAGCCACAGATATGCACATGCTCATATCAGGACATGCACGCACACGCACACACACACACACGCACGCACACACACACACACACACACACACACACACTCATGCAGACACACTCATTCCCCTAAGAATCAGTCAGATGTGATAGCAGGAGATGGAGAGTGATGGAGCGAAAGATCCTATACGGATGGAAAGTAAAGAAGATGGAACAGATTACAGCCTGAAACACACACACACACACACACACACACACACACAAGCAAGCAAGTACAGACACACACGCACACACATCTCCTTCAGACAGTTATGAAAATGAGTGGCATCAAATGGAGAATGTGTACAAACCTCATATCCTATAAGTCTACACAACACCTCTCTCTACATCTCCCCCCTTCTTTGTGTTGTTTTCTCCCTCCTCAGCTCTCCTCTTGCTGCTCCCTCTCCTCCACCACACCGCCTCTTTCCAAATCTCACTCTTTCTGTTCAATACTTGGACGCACGCACTCTCTCATTCTTTTTCCCCTCCTCTATCTCTTTTTCCCTGTCCCTCTCTCTCTCCTCTCTCCGTCTCTCTCTCTGCTCCAGTCCCTTTCTGCCCCAGTGGAGTGTGGGATAGCAGGCAGCACTGGGAGGCCTCTGGTCTCTTAATTAAGAAGCAAGGCGGAACGAGGCCACAGTTAACGAGGGCGCGCACACACGTGTACACACACACACACACACACACACACACACACACACACACTCATAGTTTATGTACACAAAGAAGTTGGCAACTCACACTGTTACTGAGTGAGAGCAGTGTGCTTTGGTCAACACACACATACAATTTCCTCTTCTCTCACACATCAAAACAGCCAATCAGAGGCAGAGGACTGGGGTTGAACCCTATGGGGCCAGGACTCAATCAGCTAGCGCAATCAGACACAGGACACGCACACACGGCTGCCATCACACACGGGGACAACACACACGTAATAAGCCCAGAGCTGATGGACGAGAGGAAGGCCATGATATTATTCAGTCTACCTCATCGCCACTGTAGCCAACACACACACACACACACACACACACACACACACACACACACACACACACACACACACACACACACACACACACACACACACACACACACACACACACACACACACACACACACACACACACAGAGGAGGTGGGGTGGGAGTAGCTATTTTGAGAGCGCGTGCGTCCGTTCTCGGCGAAGGTGACTTTGGGCTGGCTGGAGTGGTAATTGGGTACACATACAAATGCCTTTTTCTCCCTCTTCGCCACGTTCGCGTCAAACTTTCTCTTTTTTTCCCCCCCCCCTCTCTTTTCCTCCCCCTGCGCCCCCCCCCCCTTCCCCTCACCGCACCGTGGCCCCCGAACGTGATTACATTTCCGACATGAGAGAGAGAGAGCAAGGGATATGGAGAAAAAAAAGGGGCGAGACGGATGATTGACTTGAAAAATAGAGACAGGGTAGAAAATAGCGCTTGCACTGGATGGCAAAAAAAACAAAAAACTAAACAAATGCGCACACACACATACATTAGCCCCTGCACACAAAAACACACACCTATATATACATATATATAATTTACTCTGTAGGGGAGTGAGGCAAAGGAGAGAGGATAAAAAACAGAATGTCACTCAGACTGTCACCCTGCTCTTTTCTCTGTCAAGACGCGTGCGCACACGCACGCACGCACACACACACACGCACGCACACGCACGCACACACACGCACACACACAGAGCGCAATGGCCATCTCATTTCCTCAGACGAGTGACATTTTCTCTTTCTCTCTCTCCTCCCTCACTCCGTCGCCGTGGTGATAAAATTAGCATTCCTTTCGTTTCGTCTGCTTCTCTCTCCCTCGGTGGCTGGACAAGAGGTGAGGACCAGCGGGATGGAAGGAAGGAGGGAAAGAAATAGAGGAAAAAAGATAAAGACATATAAAAGGAGAGAGAGAGAGAGAGAGAGAGAGAGAGAGGCAGACGGAGAAAGACAGACACAAAGCCAAAGAGAGAAACAAAGAGGAAGAGAGTGTGTGTGTGTGTGAGAGAGAGAGAGAGAGACAGAGAGAGATAGAGAGAGAGAGAGAGAGAGAGAGAGAGAGAGAGAAAGAGATACAGTGAGAAAGGACAGGATCCAGACTTGTGCAGACTAAATGAGGGAAAAAAATCACCCTCAAGGGATTCTTATCACCATGACAACCCTCTCTTGTCTCCTTTGCTCTCCCTCCAGTTGCATGATGAACTGACGCTACCTCGGCGGACCTCAGGACGGACAGAACACACACACACACACACACACACACACACACAGTCCCAGTAGTCAAGACGTGAGTGGTGACAAGTTCCAATACAACTTCTAACTTCAGGTTTTCATGTACGGTTGGATAAAGAATACGGAAAAACGTGTAGCCTACATGACTAAACAGCTGGACGGCCGTGGCTGAAACTACTTTTGTGTTTACCCGGTGTGCGCTCTACTTCTGTGTGGTGGGTGGGTGCATGTGTGTGTCTGTGTTTCTACGGGGACAGGGTAGAGGGCCCACAGAGTATAATTAAACCCAGAGACACGGAGTCCTTGGGAGGAAAACGACTGCAGCAGGAACTTTACTGGGAGAGAAAAAAAAAAAGAGCAGGAGGGAGGGAGAGGGAGAGAAAGAGAGAGAGCGAGAGAGAGAGAGAGAAAGGTAGAACTGACCTTTAAAAACACTGAGAGAGCGAGAGAGATGAGAGAGGTGGAATGGAAGATGGGATAGTGGGAGATAGACTGAATTGGATTATGCTGAATTGAATGCGGCAAAAAAGAACAAAAAAAGTTGAAAGAGCAGGAGAGGGAACATTATCTGAGTTGTTTGTGGGGGGAGGGGAGGGCAGTAAAGAGAGAGAGAGAGAGAGAGAGAGAGGGAGAGAGGGAGAGAGAGAAGGTTCTTAATCAGAAATCTGCAGGGACACAATAATAAGACTGTTTGACAGCAAATGTCAGCTCAGGGAGGGGAGGCAGATGGAGGGAGGGAGGGAGGAAGAGAGAGAGAGAGAGAGAGAGAGAGAGAGAGAGCGAAGGAAACAGAAAAGGAGAAAGGGAAAGAGGATGGAAAAAGAGTCAGAAGGGGCAGCAGAAAGTAGTGGGGTAGGAGAGAGATGTGGATGCAGGGATGGAGAGAACAGGAGGCAAGACTACAGTCTCTCTGATGGTAGGAAACAATATTTAGCCAGGAAAGATATTCCCCATCTCCTGTTGGAGGGAAATAGAGATGCCAGGTCAGGCGGGTGAATCCTCATGTATGTGTGTGTGTGTGTGTGTGTGTGTGTGTACACGTACAAACGCAACAGCACATCCACCGCCTAGCTGGGAAATGTTGCCCTTGAGCCAACCTTGACTGCAGTTTCACTCCGGCTAAGCTCTGCTCTTAATTCCCAAATCAAACGCCATCCCTTTCTCTCTCCCACGTTAGCAGAGCTGCTTGGATTCTCACAACCCTATCAATGCAATCTTTAGCTGCTCAATACTATCGCCCCATTGTTTTACCAGCAGTGATAGAAGGGAAGGGCAGGAAGAAAGAGACCTAAGGGCGCAACTAGCCTCCACATTTAAAGGGAACATCCGCCACTAAAACAGTTTTAGTTTTTCCGACTGATCATGGACAGTTCAATATGTGCAATAAGGCCACTGCCCAGCGTACTTACATTTGCATTTGTTTTGCTCTCACTTTGACAGAAAGAGTTCCAGAGAGTCTGTCCAAATAACATCACATCACACTAATAACATAACAAAGCCTCCGCTCTTTGGTTTACATGGGGAAAGGTGGATGTACTTAGATGATAGTAATAACAAATGACATTTTGTTATTGAGTTTGCTATGAGTAGCGCCGAGCTCTGTTTGGCCTCCTGAGCCTATAAATCATTCCTGGCATTCAGGGATGGGATCGGGACAGCAGACAAACATCAGGAATCAGAAATAAAAGAGATCAGAAATAATTGTCTACCCCCTTCTAACTAAAGTTCTCTACTGCTATAATTGAAGTGATTGAACCGTGGCCCGAGTTTGAAAAGTTAAAATCCAGTTCAAAGTGAGGTTAAAGCCAATAGTGAATCAGATAATATATTCATGCTGTTAGGGTGGACATGATGATGTGAATCTGAATGGGATACTTGAGATATAATCTTATTAAGGAGTTTAACAATGCTTTTAAGTTAGCACTGGGCCAAGGTCAGTGGGGTGGAGCCAGGGTTATTCAAAAGAATCCAATTATCAGAGAGCCAGCTAAGGTTGGGTATTCTTCAACGGGTAGCCAGGCAATCTGATTGGTCGAAGGCACTATCGTGGCATTATCCGTGTTGATAATGCCCATAAAGCTAGCTGTGCGTTAGCGGTTGCTATGCCAACTGTTGTGGTAACCAGGGAGCTAGTTAGTGAGCTGTCATTTTCTCTTGTCTTTTTTGTTCTTATGCATGTACAGCACTTTGAAAACTTTTCAGACAGCACTCATGCGCTGGTGCCGACAGTACTCAGAGCACCTTCCACCGATTGCATCACCATCAAACCCATAATCACAGTAAAGAACACCGACTTGGGTATTACTGCTAGATGAAAAACCACCTCAAATCTGATGAGAAAATGGTGGAATCTGAATCAATAGCATAGCAGAATCAATTGATGGGAAAAGGAGCTGCTTGTGATGGGGGGCAAATCTGACAATAAATTACTCTCTCATCTCCTTTCAGAAACAATAATCAATAACATGCCAATGATTTTTTTTAAATTTGATATCTAGCTACTAATTATGGCACAAACTATCAAAAAAAAAGAAAAAAAAAAAGATGCTAAGAGTGAAGAAATACTCACTTAAAGAGCTAAAAGTAAACTCTAGCCTGAGTGACGTCCCCTGAGGTTTCCCTGACAAACTATTGGTCAATGAAATGTACATAATTGTCACCTATTTTAAGCACATCATTTTTGAGCTACGGCAAATGTATAAGTGATAAATTCAGAGACACGACTTTGGTATTGCCTACCATTACATCACCATTACAAATTGGAATATCTTGAGAACCATGCTATCCAGATTTTCCCTGGTAGCTGGCATGACATATTATAACATCTACTTTGATTTAAAATGAAGTGCTGTAAATGTGACCAGTGTCCAGATATCCTAATCAAACTATTATACATATATATGTGGATCTATAGACTAAATGTAAAGCATTAAAAGAGCATATAGGTAAAATGAATCCATATGAGAGATGTTTACAGCACTGTGATTACCTGGACTTCCACTGGGATAAAGAGAACCATAGATAACAGTAGAACTTCAACCCTGAACTATATCTCTATAAGAAGGTCAAAAAGTGAGAGGGGTTATCAACTACTATCAAAACCTGTCTCTGTGCTTCTCTACCAACCACATTTTCACCATCACATCTTCAGCTCCCTTCCTCGGTGAGGACATCTTCCCAATCACTTGTTCTCTCATTCTCTCCTTCCTTCTCTCCGCCCAGTGAGTAATGGCGGGAGCGAGGGACGGTGGCAGAGGGCTATAAAAGTGTAATTTGCTCCATTTTCCTCTGGAAACCAAATTCACTTTCTTTCCTGCGTTACAATCTGTTAACATTCAGACGGCCAGCGTTGCAGACAGCGCATTACCCGCCTACACTCGCAAGTAATGACCCTGGCATTGAGAGTGTGCACGTACGTAGACACACAAGCACAGAGAACAAGGACACACAAGCTATAACTGCATATAAAGTACACATACGCACGCACACAGACACACACCGACTTCAATTTGGGTCGTAATGGACTGAGAAAGGGGGAAACGGGAAGAGAAAGGAGGAGGGGGGGAGAAGAGAGATGAAAAAGAAAAAAGGTAGATTTCCTTTTTCATCTCTCTAGGCATGTTTCCTTGAATTAAAGAACCTGTTCACTTTTCTTTCCTGAAGAAGGAAAAAAGAAACAAAACTCCTCTAGTCTCCCCTCCTCTTATTCTCTCAAACTTCTTCACATGCTCTCTCTCCTCCTCCTCCTCCGTGTAATTTTGTGTAAATTCTTGTACACTTATTCCATCTCTTTCTCCGTCTTTGTCTCTCCATGCCTTGCTCGCTTGCCAATTCTCTCTCAAACTCTCATCTTGCCATCCCTCCCTCACCGCAATCCTCTCTCTCCCTCTCCTCCATTTCCGCCTCTCCTCTCTCGGGGAGCTAATAGCCACCTCCTTTGTTCTCGGCGAACAGCGGGGAACAATGGTGGAGTGAGGCTTGTCGTTGTGGCGACAGGCGTGAGAATAGAAACAGAGAGAGACAGAAAGGGAGAGAGAAAGAAAGAGAGGGAGAGCGCAGAGGGGATGCTGGTTGTTAGCAGGGCGGCGGGGAAGCGAGTGCTGGCTAATTACACTCGTTTCCATGCACACCGCAATTAAACTCTGACGCAGACACACACACACACACACACACACACCACCCGCACTCACAAAATTCAACACCAGCCACACGTATATACACACACACACACACACTCGCTCGCTCTGCAACATCACAGAGAAAGAGCGAGTGAGGGTGGAGGAGGAGAGAGGGAGGGAGGGAGAGGTAGGGAAGAAAGAAAGAGAAAAAAAGAGAGAAAAGACTGAGGCTATTTTAAAACAACACTACTCTCAAGTAGCGCAGCAAGTTCATTAAACTTCTAGCACCAATACAATCAGCTCCATCAACTCTATTTGAAAGCGCTGAAATGAAGGGATGCAGTGAGTTCATCGTGGACATGTCTTCCTCACCCTAATCTAATCGGCAAGCACATCATACAGCGCTAACCAACAGTTGCAGCATTGTTAGCAGTTGGCCTCAGTTTCAGTGTTCTAGCACTTTAATTCTCCCACTCTTTCATCAGTTGTATCTCTCCTGCTCTCCGTCTCCCATCAGTTCATTTCTCTCTATCTCGCTCATCAACTCATTTTGCTCCATCTCTCCACAGGATAATCCCCGTCTCTCCTGAGATGAACTTTGCACAAATTAACAAAGTGGGAATAAGGGAGGGATGGGATGTGAGAGACAAAGAGAGCGAGAGAGAGATGAGGATGGCAATGGGGAGACTTACATCCAGGTCACGCCACCCTGCGGGGTAGAACTTATCCTCCTCATAAACACCCCTTCCCAGCATCCCACAATCCTCTATCACTCCTTTCCATTAAACACGTCTCGGAGAAACATGTGTTCCCCACTTTTTGCCTCGCTGTTCTATTATTGACGCCGTTTAATGCTCACCCAAAGTGGATGCACGTGTGTGTTAAGTGTGTTCGAAGTTCATGCGAAAGAGCAGGAATGCGTGTCACTACATGGCTGAAGACAAGCTGAGGAACCCGGAGCTTTCGGTGTTAACATAGCAACAGCGTGGCAGAAGCGCACGCCCAACATGAGCGCGCACGTGCACGCGGCAGCAGGCATGCACATGCGAAAAAGCAGGCTGCCACTGAGGCAGATGAGGAGTGAAAGAAGTCACATTAAACAGCCAAACTTGTCCTGTTTCGCTTTCATAGCCCCAGTCCATTTTCATAATGCATTAAAGCCACCACTGAGAAGAGAGGGAGACGGGAGGAGAGGAGAAAGACGAGGAGGGGGAGAGAGAGAGAGAGAGAGAAATGGAAAAGGAGGGAGAGGGGAGAAGAAACATTCTCAAAGTAATCTAAAGCTGGTGGATGTATGGGGGGGGGGGGCGAGGAAACGAGATAAGGATGAAGGGAGTGGAGGAGAGAGAAAAGAGAGAGCTCGTCTCGGTGGCGAGATATGGGGATAGAGAGTGTGATAGAAGCGCCGCCAGATTAGGGAGGTGGATAAAAGAAGATGGGATGCACTGATAGAACAAGTCAGGATGACGCCGGGAGATGGGAAGATGATTTAGTCACAAAGTTGGGGCGCGTGTTAGAAATGCACACAGGTTTCTGTGTTTGTGCATGTGAATGTGCACGAGTGCTTCTGTGTGTGCGGTTTATGTGCATGTGTCTTTTGTGTGTGTGTGTGTGTGTGTGTGTGTGTGTGTGTGTGTGTGTGTGTGTGTGTGTGTGTACACACAGTGGTACAGGGCAGAAGGTTCTCTGTTTCAGCACCAGCAGGCTGATGAGAGTTTGGGGCCAAACAGCCTGGAGGCATTGCTGGCCTTGTTACTCACACTGCCTCACACTCTCTCACACACACACTCTCTCTCACACACACACACACACACACACTATGAAAACAACAAAGATATTGAAATATTTATAACCACCCATTAATACCCATTCATTATGTGAATAACAACTTTATTAACTAGCATGACAACATTTTAATAAACCTTTTCTTTAAGTCACATCAATTATTACCATAGCCAGTGCATCTTTAATGTCTATTAAGGGAAGGGAAGGGTTAAGGAACCAATAAAATATGGACTGAGGCAGCCAAAAGCCTATCTCCTCCAAGTCAGTGGCGTGAAGGCTATCTCACACACCTGACAGAGACAGAGCACTGCCAATAGTGCCAGAGGGAAAGAGAGAGGGAGGGGACAGAGAAGGAAGAGGTAGACGGAGAGAGCAGACGGGAGGAAAGCAAGGAGGGAGAGAAAGAGAGAACATAAACCAGAGACATGAGAGAGAGAGAGAGAGAGAGAGAGAGATGGATGGATGATGGTGGGCAGAGTGGTCACAGGATGACGAATGCCAAGCCTACTGTGGCTTGTTTTGATTTGGATACCTCTGTATCCTCATGGGAGAAACCGGAAGAGAGGAGTGTTGGAGAGGTATAGGCTGCATTGTGTGTGTGTGTGTGTGTGTGTGTGTGTGTGTGCGTGCGTGCGTGAGACTGATAGAGGCACGGTGTTGTAAAAGCACTAAGAGCCCCAGCAGCCACACGGTAAATCTTTAATCAGACATTAATAAAAACAATATCATTACTGTCTGCCTAAGAAGAGTCAACGCACACATCACTGAATCTGGCAGGCAGGCACGCACGCAGAAGCACGCACGCGCGCGCACACACACACACACACACGCACACACACACACACACACACACACTTGGAGGGAGGCACACATTCATGCAGACATAAACAACCCCATCACTCATTTTTCCTCTCTTCACTCCATCTCCTTTCAGTCGCAATCCATCTATCTCCCTCTTCTTTTATTGTCTTTCATTTATCTGTCTATCTTCTGCAAATCAATTTGCTGAGTGGCCTCTCTTATTCTATGTCTTTTCTAGGCTTACCATACTTCTGTGAATCTATGAAAAGGTAAAAATACAGAGAATATGGACACACAACTGCACACACTGACACACACACAAACAAATGGCTGGCTGGTCTGAGGAATGGCCGGCCTGAAAGCAGCATCTCAAGGACAAAGGTAAACCACTCAACCCTTGTCTGAAAGCAGAGCTGCTTCATAAAGGGGTTGAGGCATGTCAAGGTACTGTAAGTAGCGCGGCTCCACAGTCACGCTCTGCACCATGGGGAAAAATAAAAACTAAGAAAAGCAGGAAGCCAGGCACAAAATGGCCGTCCAAAGACGCCCGCTTGCACGTCTCAGCCTTCATGAAAGAGTAGCGGGGCAATAGAAAAATCTCTTTCTCTCACTCTCCTTTTGACAAAGCAAGGCAGGGAGGATGAAAGGCTGAATGAAAGCCTATACAGGACCTTAGAAGACGGGATAATGGTGGCACAGAAGACAGGAAGGGGTAATGGAGAACGATAGGTGAGGAGAAAAATGAAAACTCGCTTTATGGATGTTCCTCCAACATATGAAGGCAGGGGAGTCAAAGGGAAAGAGAGTGAGCGATAAGGATGAAAAAGGATGGGATAGAGGAGTAGGAGTAATAAGTAACGGGAAGAATAATAAGTAAGGCAGACAGAGGGGGTGGGAGAGAGAAAGAGTGAACAAGGGGGGGAAAACTGAAAGAGATAAAGTACGAAGAAAATGTCAGAAAGAAATCATTACTCTTTCTCTTTACTTTTTTGGCTTGGTTCTGGATAATCCTCGCCCCATATACACTCTAGTAGAACAAGCTCTTTGTGTGTGTACGTGTGTATGTGTGTATGTGCATGTGTGTCAATGGATCACGCACCGATAACATTACACTCCTTAATTCCTAATTAATCCTTCTAAACTGGATTAGAGCATGCAGAGCATGACAAAGCAAGGATTCCTCCTTCGCCCCGATGACTCTGTACGTGTGTGTGTGTGTGTGTGTGTGTGTGTGTGTGTGTGTGTGTGTGTGTGTGTGTGTGTGTGTGTTTTAATGCCATTTTAGCTGTGTTTCAGCTTGGGACCACAGAAGGCTGGCCTGTCCTTGGTCACTTGATGCTGGGAAATGAAGCTGACAGAGCCGGCGGTCCCCTATGACACTCTCACACAGTCCCTGGACCACAGGTCTTGAAGTGCTTATGAATTATTGTGTTGAGTGGTGAGAAACTCTTAGCATTACTTTACACAGTTTAAGAGAGGACTCATGGGAGGTATGTGCTTAGTCACAACAGACACGCAGTCCCCTGACACACAGAAACTTGTCCTGGTTAGAAAGCTGCCACACAAACCGTCCCCTGTGATGTAGTCTGCCTTACACTGCAGTCTGTCACTGAAACAAAACTAGAGGGCTCTACAGCACCAACACTCATGAATTCATTTCATGTTCTATTGTTCTTTACTTGATGAACTGAACTGAACTGAAAGTGTGTTTAAATTAGTTCAATTTCTGCCTCTTTCTGTTGGTTAGATGGCTTTAAGACTTGAATTATGTTCCAGACGAGCTGTAAAGCCTGGGTAATTGGCAATGTACTTTATATTTTCCAATACATTTATTCAGTAATATGTGTATTATACAAAAATCGCAGCGTGATGTACGGGCATGTCCTGTAATAACATGTGGGCGTGTGAAATAAAGCAAATCAAATAAAGCTACAGTGACTCTCCACTGCTTTTCTGAACCTCACAGTCTTCATAGTCATCACCTCATAGTGTCCATGCTCATACAGTTAGCGAGTCCGTTGCCTAGCAGTGATAAAAGAGGAACTACAGGAGCCATTTGGATGTTTATTTGGGTGTTCATTTAGCTCTGTGATACTGTCATCATGTCTGCAATATACATGGGCGCTAGAGAGCACTTTTAGGGGGTTTTGGCACTTTCACATAAGCAGAAGTGGCCAGGAGGTTGTCAATTAGGGTGACTGGGGTAGAATGCATGGCATCACCAGGTTTTTAATGAATTATGAAAAATGATGGGCCGTCCGCTGTGCCAAACAGTAATTTGCATCTGCCTTGCCGTGGCCATAATTGAAATCTCATCAAGCAATAAATGAGTGAACCCCAAAGGAACAAACATGGAATTGATGAACGGTTGTGTATACCTTATAGCCAATGAGAAGTGCCTGTCCATTCTGGCTCAAATAATCTCGAGAAAGACAGCAACAATTGGACATGTGTACAAAATAACAGAAAACTATCGTGTGTATTGTGTTGTGCTGTGTGTGTTTATTGCTCCATTCTCCATCTAGGGGGGGGGGGGGGTAGTGTGATGGAGGGATGGAGGGTCACAGGGGGGATAGATGGAGGGAGTTAGGGAGAATTAGCATGCTTTCATGCATTCTGCAGCTCAGCGGAGCTACACAGAGTTTGTTGATGCCTCTAAGTGCTATGCAGTATTAACCAGACAATCTCTAAGGACGCCTGACTCAGTGGTGTGTGTGTGTGTGTGTGTGTGTGTGTGTGTGCTGACTGACCGCTAACTGTGTACAGTTAAGTACCAAGCGCGACATAACCTATTTGGAGAGCAGAAAGGGAGAAAGTAGGGAGGGTGGAAGAAAAGAGAGAGAGATGGGGGGGGGGAGGTGTAGAGTCAGTGGAGAGCCAAACAGTGTCAGGAGGGCGAGTCGTTAAAATGCCTGCTGTGACTCTGAGACAAAAAGACACAGACAGATTTTATATATGGAGGGAGGGAGAGAGAGAGAGAGAGAGAGAGAGAGAGAGAGAGAGAGAGAGAGAGAGAGAGAGAGAGAGACACAGACGAAAAGAGACAGAGTAAACAGGCAGAGAAAGGTCCCTGTCCATCCCCTCTCTCTCTCCCTCACACATGCCGAGAGAGAGAGAGACACACACACATACAGGTCAAGTCACCTTTTGTTTATTGCTAGAGGGCAGCAGTGCCAACTTTCCTGCAGAGCACTCACCTATAATCAGCTGCCACAGCAGCCAACAATACAGTACGTCAATATGACCAACCTGTACAGCTGGCCTCTCATACCTTATACAGAAACAGAGATGAATATGTCTCTTTTCACTCTCTTCCTCTCTCAGCACCATCTAACCTCGGTTCTCCTATTTTACCTCACCTCCATCTCTCCATCATTCTGGGTCTCTCCATCATCTCTCCTCATCCTCATTTGTCACTTCTTCATTCCCTCCCTCTCTGCTCTCTCCTATTGTATACAGATCGCTCCTGCCATCATTCGTCCTTCTCTCATAGGCTCATTCATCCCGCCCCTCTCTCCATCACTCTGCCCTCAATAACTCCACCGGTCTGCTCGTCTACCGAACCAAGTTTAGTCTCCATCCCTGTCTGTGTCTTTGACGATAACCTCTGCCGCGTTTAAGAAGTTTTCCAACGCTACCTGGAATTGAATTTAAGATCAATTTGACAACCAAATGTTTCTCAGAGTGCATGTGCAGGGTCGATGCTCTGATTCCCATTGTGCAGTTTGAAGTTCACGAAACGTCGCAGCGGTCTTCACGTTGGTTCATTGGTTTGTCCACTCAAAGCACTTTACAACCCTGAATATCACAAAAAGTAAACTGTCCATACCACTATTTATTGTTAGATTTCTATCAAAATGGCACTTTATCAGAAAAGAATCATTAGAAAAGAGTCATTACATGGTGAAACCATTAAGATCTCTAATAACTGCATTTAAGACAATGTAATTCTTTTTATGCGTTTACATCTAAGAATTTAAGATTCTTTCAGACTTTTTCCAGGACTCACAAATACCCTGTTCTGTCTTTTTTTTTTGTTGCTTGCTGCCGTTATGGTCCATTGCTCTCGCAGTATTCAAGCCCTGTGATTCCTTTCTGAGGCTAGGAACAAAGACTGACAGTGAGAAGAGAAAACTTGAGAGTGCGAGTCAACGGGAAACTTTGAAAAGCACAAACTCTCTGGCTTCTTCAAAAACTTTCCAGAACAGACTTAAACCATTCCTGGAGAGAACTTTAGATGTCTTTAGACTCTGGTGTACCACTCCTTCCCACTTCACCCAAACAGACTGGAGTCACTGCCAATGCCGAGTGCATGCACAACAAGTCCTGAAAGACTCTCGCTGCATGCTGCACAGCTACAGTGTAGCAGTTCAGACAAAATACTTCTAAGTACAATAAATATTAAATAAAAGACACAAACAAACACACACACACACACACACACACACACACACACACACACACACACACTCAAATTAGTTATAGATACTCCTACTGTAATGACCACACCCAAGACTCATACAGCTTCTAGAGGATTATGTAACTTATAGATCTGTTTTTTTCTGGCCTGTTCTACTGGAGGCCACGGGGCTAGTTCCTGTTATAACTAGACCTCGGGCATGTACTGTACCTACACTAGTGTTCCACATTCCTGCCCCAATGGGATAGGACCTAGTAGATTCGGGGTTAGGCTGGGCTGAATTTCTCTCTTAGCTGCTTGCTTTCAGTTCGAAGTCAAAAACATTGCTGAGAAATAACGTTAGCGCTGGATTTATGGGGCTTTAGTCACCCCGCAGGCTTTATTCAGGTTGGGAGAGAATTTGGGAGATTTTGGGTGAGGCCAAACTCACATTTTTCAGGCCCAGTCATGCTCTAAATTATAGCCACTGAGTTATACAGAGCAGACAGTTCCCAATATGCTCTCACCTGTTATAACCCTACTGAAATGGGACAACTCAAAAGCCCACTCACTCAGATCAATACTTTAACAAGTAGCTCTGTCCACTAAATGATACAGTACTTACTTTCTCTCTCTTTCTTTCATTGTTAGTCCCTCCCCCCAAGTCTCAGGTTCACCCTGCAGTTAATCTGCTGGGTGGAGTGATGAGCGCTGGGGGAACGGACGAGAGGGAGACGAAGGGAGAGATGAAGGAAGAGGGGAATGGGGGGTGGGGGGGGGGGGTGGCCATGCATTATTGAACAGACAGAGTGGAGTTTTTAGGGATAAATGTGAAAGCGTGGTTAGGGACAACCTTTTCCCTCCCGCTTCCCCCGCCTTATCCCTCCCTCCATTCCTCGCCCTCCCTCCAGCTCCCCTTTCCCCGTGAGGACGGCTACATCTCTTATTCAGTGGGGAGGTTAAAAATTCAAAGCTGGGAACGGGAGGGGGGGGTAGTGGGGAGAAGGAAAGAGAGAGTACCTGAAAAAGGACAAAATGAAGGAATGTCTTTAGGGAGTTTTCTCGAGTGCTAATCTGGAGAGCTCCTCGCTTTGATTAGGAGGGGGAGGGAGGGGGGAGGGGGGAGTGAAGGCGTACATTTCTATGCGGTGTGGTGTAGAGTAGCACACAGCATGGTGAAAAATTAAGGTGCCTGCGGGGCGAAGCAGAACCCGCGTCTCGCAGAACACGACACATACAGATACTGAGTAATGGAGCGGGGGCTACGGCATGCAGACACACACACACACACACACACACACACACACTCACACACACTCTCTCACACACACAAAGAGGACATGGGCATCAACACACCAAAGGGTACCTGAACAAGCAGCCTATACGTTGCACACGGCATAACTGCAGTTTCTGTCGCACTTGTGTGTATAGATTATGTGATCATGCTGTTCAAACACCAACATGCACCCATACAAGCATGTAAACACCTTAATTTGCACATGCACACACGGTTACTGAAATGTTGCAAATTAAGGTCAGAAAGTGGAGCGTGGCCTGGTCCACCAAGCCTTGTAAATACCACTGGTGTCTGGTGTAAATGCCACTGGGCGAGCCATATTGCACACAGCCTCCACAGCTAGAGGCCAGGGGCCATGTTACGCCAAGGGCCACCGTAGTTGAACAGCTTACACACACACTCCCAGGGTAATAAAACAAGATAATGTTCACGGACTTCTTACACACTCCCAACGTCTCTTAAGAAGTCTGTGAACATTGCCTATAAAGGTGTAAATGATAGCTTTAATATGTGCGGTTGTGTGAGAGCCCTGGAGAGAAGGTCTGAGCCGTCAGAATAATGGAGATGATCGTCTAAAAGCAGCCTAATAACTCACTAGCTAGCTAGCATCGCTTCAGTAGCAGCTTAAGGCTTAATGTTAAACAGCTCAACTGTGATATAGTCGCTTTAGACTTTAAAGGACACTTCTAAATGCCGCCGTTCCTGCCATCTATCTCGCCTTTTCTCAATTTACAACTTACTTGCTTTCTATATGCCCCACCCCCAAATCCCGTCTCATTCTCCTGGTTCTATCACTCCTTCATTGTCTCTGTTCACGAAAACCCCTTTATCAGAGTGTGATAAGATAAAAACAAGGAGAGGAAGAGAAAAATGGAGGATGGGAGAGGGGGGTTAATACTGTTATCTTGTCATCTCCATCTTTGAAGCTGTTCCTCTTTCCTCTTGTTTTTTTTGGTTTTTTTTTATTGTATGCTATCGGTGACATCAAAGTGGGCTAAGACTCCCGTGTGTGTATGAGCATGTGTGTGTGCCATTGCCCTCAGGGAGAGGTGGCTAATAATGTGAGAGAGAGAGAGAGAGAGAGAGAGAGAGAGAGAGAGAGAGATGCTGCCATGTAGCAGGGCAGGCAGGCCCAATCAATCTGCACTTCTCACTGGTCCTACCTCTCTCTCTTTCTTCTCTCTTCCTCTTTCGTTCATGATTAACATGCTTTCTAAACATAGATATGGCCTTGGTACCATGCTCCCCCCGGCATCAAAATAAAAGCACCTGTGCCTTCACAAACACTTTGACACTTTAAAGACACGGGCATGTACATATGCACACACACACACACACACACACACACACACACACACACACACACACACACACACACACACACACACACACACACACACACACACACACACACACACACACACACACACACACACACACACACACGCACACAAACGAAACAGGTTGAGAAAAACAGAGGGGGAGGAAAAAGAATATGCTGCTGCGACTGAGAGGAGCGATAGAGGAGAGAGGAGTGGGTGGAAGCAGTGTAGGTGTGCACACATATCTCCCTTCATCCTTCCATCTCCGTTATTTTTTTCTTTTTTCCCTCTTGGCCCGGGTGAAAAGCGACAGAATCACACACACTGGGGATACTTAGCATCTGTAACAAGCTTTCAAGCTTATCAGCCAATCCCTCAATTAAACACACGCACGCACACGCACACACACACACACACACACACACGCGCACGCACGCACACACGCACACACAGCTGCTCTCCTCCCCTGCTCGGCTGTCATATTACTGGGAACATTGAAATGGTAATGGTGCTGGGAGGCGAGATTGGAACACTGGCTGGTTGGCTGGCCGGTTGGCTGGCTGGTTGGGAGCGAAGGCAAGCGGAGCGAAGAAGGCCCATTCCGTTTAAAAACTGGATAATCTCCGGGAAAGAGAAAGGCGGCAAGGAGATTAGGCACACACAGCGGTACACTTAGTTCATTTGCATGTACAACAGAGAGAAAAGAGAGGGAATGAGGGAGGGAGGGATGGGATGGAGAGAAAGAGCGGGACAAAAGCGCGTGTGCGCGCGCGCACATACATATATATGCATCTGTGTGTGCATGTGAGTGAGCTGTTGCACTTGGCAGCGAGACCCAATGTGAGCATGCACAGATGTGTTTGAACCTGATAAGGCCTGATGAATGAGCGGCATTTTGCGACTGTTCCTCAACCATAAAGAGACGCTGAATGAGGGAGCATTCACTATTGCCGCGCTGAGAATACACACCGAGGCTTAGGGAGCGAGCAAAGCCAGCCTAATACACCACTAATGTAGGGGGCTTAGGAGGTATAGTTAGGAGCTAAACTGGCACACATAAACACTTAAATGCATACACACATAAGTGCAAACACACACACACATATATATACAAACATACACAAAAAAAAAGCTACAAACATATTCTTGTACACACAAATACACAACCTATAAACATCTCATCTTTCATCTTTTCAAAAGCTATATCTGCAAAAGCTAGCTGTATACTTAAAAGCTAGCAGAGGCATGAGCTATAGACACACACACACACACACACACACACACACACACATATATATATATATATATATATATATACACACACACACACACACAGAGTAATCCAATTGTGTGGTCATTTGTTGGGAGCAGAAAGGTGGGGAGAGAAAAAAATGGGGATTTGAGATGTGTAGAAATGGCTGCACCGAGAAATGGAAAGAATAAGAGAAGAGAAGGAAAGTAGAGTGTGATTTTTTTTCTTTACCCCTGCTCTTTCTCCAGCATTAGTGACCCTTGCATTAACCTGCCTCCCTCTTTGCAGCCCTAGCCTGAACACTGTATGATTTATTAACAAGGCCTGCTACTGTGGACTATACAGCCATACACACACACACACACACACACACACACACACACACAGTAACAAATTACACACAAGCTTTTCAAAGCCAATACTAATTTGGAACAATCACACTCATAGAGCTTAATAGAGTGTGCCCATTCCTCATTTAGTCATCTAAGTTCTTTATTAGTACGTGTTTTAAACGGTCTCATGGGACTGCAGCTCAAAGCCTACGCATCCCATATGAACTGTTATCTTAAACTCTCCTTAACTACACACACACCACACACACACACACACACGGCCCAAAGGGGAAAAAACGGTGAAAAACAAACAGCTGCTAGGAGTGGGAGGGTGGTGGGGGTATGGAGGAGAAGAGGGAGAGGAAGAGAGGTAAGCAAGGAGGGATCTGACAGCGGCGTCTTCCGCTTTCTCACCTGTAACTCGAATGTAAAAATCATTTATCAACTGTCAAATGCGGAGCAGCCGCTGTGTGGCCTTCAGGTATAGAATATAGTGGAAGAGGCACCAAACTGCATTATTTTTTTCTCTCTCAATGATACATCGTCTTTGGACTGTGCCTCGTGACTGACCAAAGGGCAAATCTACAGTGACAATATTTCACAAGTTTCATGGCTGAAATGTTCATACCTGTCCTACCATCTGCTAGCTTGCACAAGACTAGGAGGCTGTGGTGGCTAAAAGTCACTTCAACAGCAGAGAACTTCTCCTTGGACTGATCAAGACATTGAGCCAGTATATTATTAAGAACAACCGTCACCAAATGTGATGAAATAACATGCCTCTTGGTCATTTACTGCTTACAGGTAACATCTCACGTTGCTCTTACTAAACGGTTCCTAGACATGGATACACACACACACACACACACACACACACACACACACACACACACACACACACACACACACACACACACACACACACACACACACACACACACACACACACACACACACACACACACACACACAGCAGGTACTTGCTTGCTGGTTGGTGGAACGAGGATGGAATAGGCCTAGGAGGAAACTCACAAAGCAACAAAAAAATACACACACCTACCTACAGAGAAAGAAATTGATTTCTTCAGAACACAGGGAGATCAAAAGGCTTATTATAATTGGTTTGTAAATATGGGGGTGCTTACCCACTCACACTCGTACGTACATACACCAGCATACAGACACACTGGCAGACAAATGTGCACTGTATCTGCAATAAACTTGTCTCTACTGTATGGGTAAAAACCTGACCGCAGCAGGTGGAATTCAGGAAGACGTTGGTGCATGTGTGTGTTTGTGCAGCAATAGGCAGGGGATGGTGTCACCAGTTTCTGTTCAGGGTAGCGGGATCACTACCAACGCAGAATCCAGGTCGCCATATAACAACACAACACAGAAAGACGGAGAGAGATAGAGATGAGAAGAGGGGAGGGGTGATGGCAGGAGAGTTGGGATATGAAAATGATCCTCCCATTATGAGGATTAATAATCATATATGCTCCTGGCCCTTTTCTCTCCTTTTCTCTCTCAAACCAAATTAATCACCATCGCTCCCCCTAGCCCTAGCCTTTCCCTCTGCTCATCACTCTTTTCTTTTTTTGTCTCTCTCTCTTCCTGCTTGCTCCATCTCTACCTCTCCTCTCGCTCATTCTCTTGCTAATTGGGCTATCTGAGGTGCAGAGATCACAAGGCACCTGCTATCACACACAGAGCGTGGAAAAACCCTTAAAAAGGCCGTTTAGGACTAAAAAATAAAGAGGAAAAAAACAGATCAGAGCGAGAGAGCGATCGAGAGAGAGGGAGTAAAAGAACGGTAAAGGAGAGAGGAAGACAAATATTAAAGAGCAGGAAACAGACGCAGGCGCTTCAAAGAGGAATTAGGAGCAAATAGCTTAAGGGAGAATGGGAGGATAAGCTTGCCGCCCGAAACATCTTGTGCTTTACAACCACACATACATGCTCATCTAAACAACTCGGCTGTTTACAAACACAAACAGTCACATCAGGTCTCCGATTATAAAGGGAGGCAGCAGAGGACACCGATAACCAAATGTCAAGGTAGTTTGTATTGAAGCTATATCAAGATGATGGCATCAAACAGTTAAAACTAAACGCAGAGAAATGGCTGTGAGAAAGACAGATGGAAAGATGGTGGCCGTATAATGGCAAAGTTTCTCCTGGCAGAGAAAAAAGGCTAATTAACAAATACTGCAGTGGAATTTGGCTAGTTACATACTAATGAATTCTGATTAATGTGTTGGATGGGAATTTAGATACAGTGGTTCATATAATTTAAGCTATAATGAACAGAGTGTAACAGCTTGCTGTTATCTAGGACTTGGCATCAGTTCAACCCCAGTCAAAAGCTCAGTTCAAATAACCAAACTCAGCATGCAGTCTTATTAAAAATGCATTATCTCATATTTCAAGGCATTGAAATATCTCTTAAATGTTATCATAGTCATTAAGCAGGACTACTCTTTGAGAATGTCATCATAGACCTCCACAACTACACCTTACAAAAGATGGTGTACTGATAAGACGCCATTAAAATGTGCTTTGAAGCTTAAAATGTAATACTGAAAAACACAGAGCTTATCAAAGATCCAAAACTTGCACGTAGCTTGGTTGGACAGCCTAGAGTTAACCAGCAGGTAGCCTGCAAGATTGTCTGGAATAATTTCCCCAAACAAACACCTCCCAGAGGTGGTGACTTGCCATTTTAAAACCTGACAGTCTGCATCTGTAATGGTCCGATCCTACCTCAATTTCTTGGCTGACTGTAATTTACATATTTGTGATTGGTCATATTTTGAAATAACTTTTCCATAGTGTCCCCTACTGCAAAATCTCCTCATAAGGGCAGCTCAGCTCTGTTTTTCCATACTGTTGAATAAGATGCACAACAGCTCTGCTGTCCCAGTGGCCTTGGTTGCCATGGTAGTTGGCAAAGTAAGTTAAGAACAGAGGGAAAAGAAAAGATAGCTTTGACTCTCAAAGAGACAAAAGGCTAAACTGGAAGGAGATCAGGTATGGTGGAATCTTCTCCACTAATTGCCTGGACATGTCATACCCGCCTGATCTCAGAACTGTTGATAAAGTACAACTTTCAGTACAACTTTACCGGATTGGCTGCAGAATCTGTGTGTGAAGTGAACAGAGAGGCAGAATGAGATTCAAAATAACACTACATCGTGATAGTGTTACTATAAATGCTAATGAAAAGACACAGACTTACAGACTGCAGAAATTTGATGTTCGATGTCTGATGAAGATCTCATTGGTGGAAAGGAGGCTTTAGTGTATACAAAATGAATGAAACAGGTTTTTAATGGGGAACATGTGGTGCCTAACTAGTCTGGGTCTGAAAACATCTGCTCTTGTTGTTAGAACACAATGTATCTTCTACATGATTGCAGAAACTGAATGTCATCTAAATGAACATTTGTCCGGCATGGTGGGGGAACATTACTTAATGCCCGGTATCTTAAACAGTCAGAGAGAGAGGAAAGAGCAAGTGGAAGAAAGGGGGCTGGACTAAACTGATGAACTTGACCCCGGCTAATAATCAGAGACAAAGAGAGAGAGAGAGATAGCCAGGGATAGACAGATAAAACTAGAGATAACCAGAGAAAGACAGCAAGAGAGTGAATGTGTGTGTGTGTGTGTGTCGGGTGGTGTCCACAGGAGCCATGTGTAGCCAGAGGGTGTGTCTCTTTCCATCAGTACTCTGCTCTTCCACCGAACCTCAGAGGTCAACATCCCTGACCCTGCCCTGGGCACATTACCCCCTGTGTGAGTGAGTGTGTGAGCGTGCGCGAGCGTGTGTGTGTGTGTGTGTGTGTGTGTAACCCCAGCTGTGCTGCTGGCCAACCAAGGGAGAGGAGGAGGAGGAGGAGGAGGAGGAGGAGGAGGAGGAGGAGGAGGAGGAAGGGTCAGGGAGGGTCAGTGGTAGCTTGGTGTGGTGTCGGCTTCCTTTTGCTGGGTAACGAGGAACGGGGGGGAGGGGAAGTGGAGGAGGAGAAAGAAGAGTTGAAGGATGGGGAAAAGGACGGAGAGGTCAGGAGGAATATGTCTGGCCTTGAGCGGTGTGTGTGTGTGTGTGTGTGTGAGTGGTGGAAAGATGGACGAGAGGTGAGGAGTCACCCCAAGATTGTTTCTCTCCTAAAGCCCAAACTTGGACACATTTAAAGCAGGCATAGGAACTCAACAACACATACAGTGTAGTATACAGTTTGGACCTCCCCCCAGACACACACACACACACACACACACACACACACACACACACACACAGACATATCCACTCAGGCAGAGATGTGGACAGGTGCAGGGCAATGAAAAGGCCAGGGTGTCTTTATAGTCGGCTCTCAGAAAAGGTTATTAGACATCAACCAGAACAGGCGGCTGTCTCCGCCAATCAAAAGGGAAGGTGGGGGTGCACAGGGAGGTGGGGGGGGGGGGCTGACAGGCGGACATTTTGGCTCGCCAAACAGGTGAATGCAGATGGGACAGCTGCCAGCGTTGACATTTCACCGACATCGACAGCTAGGAGCAGCCACGTGTGTGTGTGTGTGTGTGTGTGTGTGCGCGCGCGTGCATTTGTGTTATGTATATGACATGACAGATGACGTGAGCAGGAGTGTGTGTGTGTGTGTGTATATATATATATATCTATTGAGACTGCATCTGAAGGTCGGTTGGAACCACACACACACACACACACACACACACACACACACACACAGTGTTTGTCTCCGAGTTCCCAGTGTCCTGGTTATGATATGAATATGGAGGAGGTAGAGCAGAAGGCTCAGTGACACCGGGACAAGGTGACAGGGGTGGACAGGTGTGTGTGTGTGTGTGTGTCAGCGCTTTGTGCCAGGACAGCAGGTGGCTAGTCAAAGGACATCAGCGACCTTCTCCTTATCCCTCCCTCCCTACTCTCCTCTTCCCTTTGTCCATCGCTCCCTCCCTCCCTCTGTCCCCAAGTCATCTCACCCGGTGCTGAGCTCTCTGTCTCTACCCAACAAGTCATGGGCATGCTTAGGTGATGAACACACACACGCACACGCACACGCACACACACACACGCAGAATGTGAGTGGTTTATTCATGGACTCATGTGAGATGCTGTTTTGACACTGTGTTGCTGAATAATGTAAATGTGCAGTCTGTCGTCCGTGCAGAGAGAGGAAAGGGTGAGAAAGGTTGGAGAAGAGGTGTGAAAAGAAAAAAAAAAACACACATGTTTTTACATTACCTTTGGAGGCTGATGGAAGCGGAGGAGGAGGTGCAGAAAGGTGGACATGGAGTTACAGAGGTGGGATGAGGGAGCGGTGAGGAGGAGAAGGAGACATTGCTCATTATTATGGAATACAGTCTAATAACAGCTGGTAGATATTAGAAAGACGGCAGGACGAGGCGGATACTCACTCTTGGTCTGCGAGGAGAAGGCCAGGGTGAGTTTGGCAAAGAGCTCATTGTTTTCAAACTGGTCCTCTTTGGCCGTGGTCCAGAAACTGTTCTCAGAGAGGTCCTCAGCTCCAATCTTGGGGGCGGGGGGGGGAGTACCAATATGTATAGAGAGGAAGAGGGACAGGGAGAGAAAGAAAGGCAAAGATATGCAGAGGAGAAGAGTGGGAGGAGATGTATGTGTTAGAAAACTGTATCATCAACTCAACTCACTGACCAATTTTGCAAAAAAAAAAGTTGTTCATCCATCCATCCGGCAGTCACCAAGAAGATGAGCAGATAAAGAAGGAAAAGAAAGAAAGTCGAAAGAACAAAATAGCCTGGCTATTAAAGGGAATGGGGTGTGTGTGTGTGTGTGTGTGTGTGTTGGGGGGGGGGGGGTTACAAAGTGGAGGAGAGGAAGGACAGAAGTAGTCATTTTCTCTGATTCCCGTACTCTCTTTCTAAAGCTCCTTGAGCTTCACACACAGAAAGATGAAGAAATCCGGAGGATTCTGGTTTCTTCCTCCCCCTCTCTGTCTTCTTTCCTTCTTCGCCCTCACTCTGTTGTGCTCGCTCTGTCTCTCTCCCTACTCCAATCACAACTCACAATTAAGTGTGTTTTTTTCCCCTCCTCTCTCGCTGGTGTTCTCGTCAAGGGGAAAAAGACAGAAAGAAACTGAGACAGAGAGTGAGAAAGAGTGGTAGGAACTTCACAGATATGAGGCCTTTCATTACGGACAAAGCCGCAGGGAGTTTGTGTGCGTGTGTGTGTGTGTGTTGGGGGGGGGGGGGGGATAGAGGGAAGGGAGGAGGGAAAAGAGGGAGAGAAGGGAGAGGAAATGTGATATGGGAGGGTGAGCTGAAGGACCGAGAAAGAAAGCAAGAGCATGCAAGACGGAGGGCGAGTGAGGAAAAAAAAAAAAGTTAATTTAAATTACAAAAGAATGCTGTCCTTTCTAGCAGCAATTTAATTATCTTTCAGTGGTGCAGTTAAAAGAAGCAGGCTTATTAAAAAGCAATTTCTGTGACATCCTCGTCAAACGGCCTCTCAGTTCAATGAAGTGGGGAGGGCGAGAGAGACAGAGAGAGAGAGAGAGAGAGAGAGAGAGCGAGGGCTAAATTCTGATGAAGTCGACTGAAGCCATTAAACAGTAGCTTTAGGCTAAAGACAGAAAGAGGGTCGTTTTGATGTTTTAACCATCACAGATGAGAGAGAGGAGGAGAACATGAAGCACATAGTCATGAGACACACACACGCACGCACACACGCACACACACGCACGCACACACGCACACACACACACATGCGCACACACAGACGCACACACACACGTCACCTTGGGTCAGAATCTCTCTGTTAAAGCTCCGTCTCTCACTCACTTACACTCTCTCTCTCTCTCTCTCACACACAGCCATACACCCTCAGCTACATCAAACTGTATAACTTGGCACAGCACAATGACCTACAAACTCTAAATTACACTGGATGAAACCTCCCCTCTCAATTATTTACCACCAAATCCACCCATGTTCTCGCAAAACATCAACGCACTAGCGTCTGAAATACATTACGGGGCACCAGCATTAACTGACATTTGGCGGGTTTTTTTCTTTATCGGCGAGATGAGTCTTCTGGAGGTGTCCTGGGCCAAAAACAGCCAAAAGTGCCCAATTGATTACTCCTATGATTCACCCACCATGCGGTCACCCTTGATCCCTTGAACCCTTGAACATCCAAGGTAGGTTTTAAGCTAGGTGCTCTCCCAAAAAGTTACCTCATATCCCATATTATATCCCAGATGAAGTAATAAATTGATGTCGGTATGGGATCTAAAGCCCTGTGTTAGGCAGGTATATAACGGATAGTGTTAAATACATACACACCTACACACACACACACACACACACTCACACACACACACACACACACACTCCAGCCCATGACTTACCTTGATCCAGTTGGCTCTCTTCAGCTGGATCTCCGGCTTGTACTCCTTCTTAGGCTGGAGGCCGAAGGGGAGCTGAGGGGGCGCGGGGGCACCCCACCCCCCCATGCCAGGTGGAGGGGGCATGCCCATGCCTGGCGGAGGAGGGGGGATACCGGGACCGCCGGGCGGGGGCGGAGGCGGGGGAGGGGGGTCCCATCCCGGGTAAGGGTGGTGGGGGGTGGGGGGTCCTGCCATGCCGGGAAGTGGCGGAGGGGGCGGGGGACCCGGCATACCCGGTAAAGGCGGTGGCGGAGGGGGGGCGGGCATACCCGGTAATGGCGGTGGCGGAGGGGGGGCGGGCATGCCCGGCAGTGGCGGGGGAGGAGGAATGCTAGCGTGCCCCGGTAAAGGAGGTGGCGGCGGGGGAGGGGGCATGCCTCCCATTTGGCCAGGGAGAGGGGGAGGAGGGGGTGGAGGGGGGCACCCCGGCATTTGGCACAGGGACTGTAACTGTGATAACTTTGGTCTTGGCCTCTTCCAGATCCTTGGACAGCTTCTCAATCTGGGGAGAGAGAGACAACTGTTACCTTAATGTAGATACTGGTGATCATGCACTACTAGTGTCAAACCAAATAATGTATCGTCTCAATAAGGTTTGACTGGAGAAACTGTACAGATTTAGCGATAGTGTTTCAGATGAACCTTCATGACAATAAAGTGAATTTGAGTAGAGGAAAGCTGGAGGAGGGAAGAGTGACAGTGAGAGGGATAGAGCGTGGGCGGGACTGTGTTTTGGGACGGGGGGGAAAGGAGAGAAAAATGAGTTCAATCGGGGGAGGGGGATCTAGAGGATTTCAAAGGGGAAGAAAGGTTTTGAGGAGCAAGACAAATCTCTAAATTGGAAGCAGAGTTCAAATCAAAGTTCCGTCTTTACATCAGGGAGGTGACGAATCCCAAGGAAACTCTCTGGGTTCTATTTTCGTGCCAGCGCAACCATCAAAGTCAGTATTCGCCGGTACATTGCCAACTGCGTGATGCGCAATGACAACTTTTCCCCGCCGTTGTCAGTTTGGTGAACAGACTTGCGCCGGGATGGGCAACAAGGGGTGTGTCAATAAAAAACAGCTGGTGCAGTGGAATTTTGGTGTCAGTTTTGAAGTGACGTTACACCCACGCCAAGTCAATCACGCAGGGCTATTTTCACGGCTTTGTGCATGTGAACGTAGACCTGTCGAAAATCCGACGCGCTGGTTTTGTGCATGTTAGGCTATATTTTACTCCACATTGAGGTAAATTCTTCACCCATGGACTAACTGAGTGCAATCTTTTTCATGTTAAGCACAAGTAACTATTTAAGCGCTACACCTGTGGTAACAATTAATGTGTGAATCATAGGCAGTCAAGTCGCATCATTACACATGGGAAACATGGTGACAGGCAATGTCTATATCTATCTATCTATCTATCTATCTATCTATCTATCAAAGACAGGGAGAAGAAACACTTCTGTATGATACTGGTAAACCAGCCTGTCATATAATTCTCATCTTTCTGCCGCTGATCATATTGAAATGGTTTCTTCACCTATAAGAGATATGTATGTGATTATGAGACACAGAAGGCGATACCGTGAGTGCATATACAGCCGGCATAACTCTTATATTGCGGTGTCTGAGGAGGAGTGCTGTGCAGCGCACTCCTACAGCACGTAGGTGAAGCTGCTCTTTAATTACATATAAATGGCAAATAATCGAATTTGACATTTAAATAATTCACATATTTCCAAGCTTCAAGCTCCCAAGCCAATGTTAGATCATCAGCCCTCGGGGGCCTATTAGAGGTGCCATCGACCAGGTCGATTCTGCACCTCCTGGACAAGAATATCTGTTTCTTTTTGGGTGAAGCTTTTATGGCGGTACCAGTTGGGACTGACTGTGTGGAGTAGGGAGCGAAGAGTCAATACCATTGAGAACTAATGGCGAGATCAAACACTGAAGAACTGGAGCAGGTTGCAATTTAAGTGTGGGAGAAATTGCCAGCAGAAAGTGCAGGAGGCTTATTGATGGTTACAAGAAACACTTGGAAGCATCATCATTGCCAAAAGCTGTGCAACTAAGTATGAGACAAGGGTAACAATAATCATGGCCATAGCCACTCTTCGATTGTGAAGCCATAAAGTTTGTATTCTTATTGTTTGATCATGTGCTGTTAAATGAAGCAGATGAACATGTGAAGACGCAAAGTTGTTCCAATTTCAAATTTCAGATCACATTATTATTATGCAATAATCTTGGCCAGAAATGTATATGTATATTTGAGTTTGAGTGTGCGTGTATAGTCAAGTGTACATGCGTGTTCCTAAGCACATGTATGTCTGCATATGTGTGTAGGAGAGTGCCTGAATATAGTCTGACAAAGTGTGTGTGTTCATGTTGTTTCCTCTGACTTTGAGAGGAAGACAGAGTGACTGACGGAGAGGGCCTCAGAGGCTGGCTTTCTTAGAGAAGTGCAAGATGAAGGGACTGGGCGAGGCTTCATACGGAGGGACAGTGAGAGATCTCTACATGTGAAGAAATCTTCGATGGGCAGTACCTCAAACACAGGGAGAGTGAGCCATCTCAGGATGAGAAGCCTCTTTGATGGCTGGCTGTTGATGCTGGGGACTTTGGACAACTGTGTGTGTGTGTGTGTGTGTGTGTGTGTGTGTGTGTGTATGTGTGCGCTTTTGTGTGGTGAAAAGATGATTCTGCTGGCATCAGCCACTTTGGATGAAGCCTGTCATGGAATCTGTATAGTCTTCTAACACACACACTTTCATGTGGTTGTGCACATACACACATACAGATCCAGGCAGACGGTTCTTGGTCACGTCTGTGTGTGTGTTTGGGTGTCAGTGTGAGGCAGGGTCCAGCTGGTGTGGTGTATTATGGCTTTAAGAAAAAAAAACTTTGCCTCTCTCTCTCCCATCTCCATCCTTTCCCATTCTTCTCTCTTTCTTACACTCTCTCTCCTTGTTTTCTTGGAGATTCTTAATCTCTTAAGGATTTGGCCTTTTCTCTCTTTTTCGTATTTCCATGCCATGCTAGTCGTTGCCTAAATCATTTAAGGCCAGGCGGCTTCTGCGTTTGTCTGGGTGTGCAAAGATCTTGGACAACTTTTTGGTGTTTAGACTTTGGAATACTTTATTTTCTTCAGCCTTGAAATATTTCATCCCTTTCGGCTTTGTCTTAGCTTTCCGAGTTTGTGAATGTGTGTGTCTTGGTGTATGTGGTAGGTTGTCACATCCAATCTATCAACAGATAATGACTGAATGAATATACTATCACTGGGAAATGAATCACAGTTTCTATTTACATTCTGAAATCATTGAATTGCAAAGACAATAAGCCCCACATAGGAAGGTGCGTGTGTGTGTGTGTGTGTGTGTGTGTGTGTGTGTGTGTGTGTATACACCTGCTGGTGCAATGTGCTTAGCTGTTGTTGTAATCCCTGGTTCTCCCTGTCTCTCTCCTGCTTGGAGGAAGACAGCTGCTCCTTCTCTTGGCTCAGCACCTGCAGCCGCTGCTCGTAGTCTCCCTCCAGCTTCTTCAGCTCCACCTGCAACTCGTGGCGCGCAGTCAACTCTGCGTCCAACTAACACGCACGCACGCAATTAGAGACAGACGCACAGAAATACAAACACAGAGAGGTAGTTGCCAGCATGCAGAGAGAAAAAATACATAGATGTGCACACACACACAGACAAACACACACGCAAGTACAACTGCATACGAGCATCCCTACACATCTACACATCTTTCTGAAAAGCCTCAGGCAAACTTTTCAATGACTTTCAAAGTTTTGCTTCGTGGTCAAACTCAAGGACTTAAATGTCTGTATGGTTTTTGGGCTGCAAATTATGTTGCTTGACATCAGCCATCATATGAGACTAAAGTGACTAACTAAGCGTACTTCTCCTGCCCAGGATTTTGTGACATTCAAGCGCTGCTCATATGAAATAAAGGCTTGGGTAACAAATACAGCAGCAGTCAGGGGTGGAATTGCAAATTGAAAAAATTATACAAATTCAGAAGGGGCAGCACCACTGCAGCGAAGTTTGGTGAGAAGTCAGCAAAGGTCAAATCATTCATAAATCATTCATTCCAAGACTGATTATTGCAAAGAGGTAGAAAATTTTGAACATCATCCAGTGCATATTCAATCCAAACCTAACACCAGGGTTCTCCCACAAATGTGTGTGTGCAAGTGTGTGAGTGTGTGTGTGTGCTTTTAGTCTCCCTCTGGGAGCTGCAGTAGTTTCCATATCTCAAAGACCTGTAGAAGCCATTTCCTGCAGTCTGGAGCTTTCACTTTCATTGTATAATTTACAATGCAATTGAGTGTCAATTAACCAGTTAGGAAAAAAGCTCAATTCTCACTCTGCTTTTAAAGGCTTCTATCTATTAAAAAAGATAAACCTTTTAGACCCAATTTAAATTTTCAAGGATGTTTCGAGGATACTTGAAAAACATAGGATGATAGTATTTAAACAAATGAATACACACACACACACATACAGACACACACACACAGCTGTTTAATTTGCAGACAGCAGATCACTTCCTCTCGCTGTCAGCTTCCTGACAGCCTCATCCCTAATCCTTGCCAAAGAGACTGGCTGCAATTACCCCATCATACACAACTAGCACTATGGGTGTGTGTGTGGTCAACAGATATGATTCCAAGTGTGTTCATTTAGTGTGTTCAACGGATATGATTTTGCATGTGTGTGTGCCCAAGATGGGGGCTAGTTTCAGCTTTCTTTGCAATTATCCTGTCACTCCTATAATGGGACAGAAACACCAGGGTAGCAGCCCCCCGCAATCAAGGCATTTACCCCCTCCGTGTGAATGTGCGTGTGTGTTGCTACCCTGTAAGAGTATTTGTCTGTCGGGTGGCTGTCAGATATGTGTGTACTCATTCTCTCCGTTTCCCCCGTTCCTCCCTCTTTCTCATTTGTCGTCGCTTGTCAGTGAGACTAGTTGCATAGAATTCCATTACGGTCCCACTGTTTCTGTGTAGTGTGTGTGTGTGTGTGTGGGTGTGCGTGAATATGTTAGCATTTACAATATGTTTTTCTTCCGTGTGCATATGAATATGATTATGTGCGTTCTTCTGTGTGTGTGTTCATACGTCAGTGTGTACAGTACGCTGTTTTCCTCTGTGTGTATACAAGTGTGATTTTCTATGTGTGCTAGCGAGTGTTTGTGTGTATTTCACCTTCTTCTCCAGCTCAGTGGCCTTGGCCTCGCTGGTCTCCACCTTAGTCTGGTCCACCATGTTGTCTGTTGACAGACGGAGGGAATGAATAGATGGGAGGGAGAGAAAAAGAGGAGAAGGAGGAGGGTTCCAGACAACACACCTGCTCACGTCTGGCCGCGAAGACATTGCGCCCTTCAGTCTGGCACATGCTGTTCACAAGCACACACACACACACACACAAGCGCAGACACACACACACACACACACACACACACACACAGCGTCCTATCTGTGTACCATTTTTTCCCTTATCACACTTCTCAAAGTCAAGATCGGTGAGATGATTGTGGAGGCATCTCATTACAATGGGATGCTATCTGTTGCATGCCGCTTCTACCCATCACTACCCGCAAAGCCTCCGACATATACACACTTTGTCTGCCCCAGTGGGGGAGGGGAGTGTGTGGGAGGTGGGAGGCACATTAATCTATTCATCTCCTTGCAGAGTACATTTTCATCCCTTCTTTGTTCAGGGTAGATACAAAACGGAGAGAAGAAACAAAGCAAAGACCAGAAGGAGACAAACAATCAAAATGGACGGTGGGGTCCATCTATAGGTGCTCGGGAGCCCACCTAGCAAAAGAGCTAGTTGACAAAGTGATGAATGCCACAGGGTGATTGGATCAAAGACAGCTACCCATTAATGCCCGAGAGGGGGATAAAACAGCTAAATCAGAAAATGGAGACAATACATAAAATGATGCGAGTGTCAATGGTGGTCATGAAAGCATCGGCAGTGGAAAAATGAGTTGACAGTACGCATTATGCATCTAGATAAGCAAGTGTGTGGCAGAGACAAGAGGGAAAGCTGAAAGAGAGAAGGTTTTGCTGGATGACATGAAAGAACCCCACATATCATTTCGGGGTGCGCATATGTGTATGAGTTTACAGGGTTATTGGATGTGCAATGGAGGGGTGGGGGGGCTTCTTCTGTCATGGTGTGGAGGCAAAATGGGACAAGTTTCGAATAGAGAGCAATATGGGAGAGAGAAAGAGGGAAAAAACTGTGCAGAAATTCAGAGTTCAAAGAAAAACACTAAATAATGCATGCGGGGCAGAATTGGGCTGCTTTCCACCGATAATAACGCTGGCAGCTTTAAAGGAGGCCAGCCAGTTTTGCGTGTGTGTGTGTGTGTGTGTGTGTGTGTGTGTGTGTGTGTGTGTCAGGACACATTTAGAAGCAGTGCAATTAGAGCCTCCTGCAGTGAGCAACATAGAGCTGCCATAAAGAAGTATTGAACTCTTGAGACATGGCCTGAACCTCCACTCTGCTCTGGTTTAGTTTATTGTAGTCAATAGCCAGGTGTTGTGTAGTCCACATTTAGCAGCCCAAATAGTCATCCAAAATACAGAAAACAGTCCAAACACAGATAGAGATAGACACACACACACACTCTCAGCATCATTTGCAGTGGCATTTAGCTTTCTTGTATCGTGAAAGGAAAAAGGTGCACGATAAAGAGGAGATGACAAGCAACAATGGTCATAATAACAACATGATACTTTATTGATTCCCCACAGAGAAATTATTTTCTCACTTGCCCTCCTCCACAGGGAGGTCCAAGAGCAGGGTCAGCAGAACCCCTGGAGCTGGTAGGGATTCAGTGTCTTGCTCAAGGACACATCAGCAGATGTTGTGAGTACACAGTATCCACCTCAGAAAGCCTCTGGTTGTATTACTGAGGAAGTTACCCTGTTACCAATCTAATCTTGTGTGTCAAGTATCACTAGTTGGGAGAGTACTAAGACGTCTGACCGTACAGTCTGACACCTTGATCACTAGGCTGTGGTCAACGCATGTATCCCCTTGGTTCCTGATGTTTCCTATCACCAGCCTCCAAACTTGTTGCACACTTCAGCCCACTGACACGGAATCCCTCTCTGGCGCCACAATGTGGTGGTTCTGGTCCACTACACATGCTTGACAACTGTACTCACCATGTGGGTGTGTTAATGCCTGTGCACATAACATTTAGCATTTAAGTCCATTTGTGAGTGCTTGATGACTCTGGTGAATGCGAAAGTGGCACTAAATTTCAATCACTCTAGAGTGCTCACCCCCATCGCTATCCTAGCCAAATGGATATACATTTGCTTCAGACACATGGGGGATAATTAAATGTGTATATCCTTTCAAACCATTCAATTGCGCCAGCCCAAAGAAATACCATTGCAGAGGGCTGTCGGGACACGGACATGAAAAGAACACGCACACTTAAGAGAGAAACAGGAAGAGTTGTCTACGTGTGTGCTCTGCTCTTACAGCTCACCTATCAAGCCCTCAACGTCCAAGCTGAGGTGGCGGCATTTGAAGTCGGGGTCGGCTCCGTTCCTGTGCAGCACGATCTGCGCAATGCACTCGTCTATCACCTTGTAGTACTGAGGCCTTGGGGACGGAGGGAGCAAGTGATGGACAAAGAGAGGGATTGAGAGAAAGAGGAGAGATGGAGGGTGATGATGGAGGGAGAGGCAGAGAAAAAGAGAAATAGTGAGTGTCACTCTCTGCAACATACACATTGCATACACAATGACAAACATGTGTTCGTGTGGCTATATCAGTCTAGCTGCATCCACAAGACATCCAGTACGTTATGTGAGCTGAGAATGGGAATGAGAGACAGCGGGGCAGTGCATCTGTCCAGATTAATGCTTTGTCACTTTGTCTGCAACTGAGCCTGGTTGTCTGTGTGAGTGTCACAGTTTGAGTTTCTTGTCAGAAAGATTGATTGTGTGCAAGTGTGTGAGAGTGTGTGTGTCCCCGACATCCTGTGTCTGATGAAGCGGTTTCACACAGACACTCAATTTTGGAGGTGTCTGATTCCCTGACCCCTGTGCAATGCTCCCAGAGTCACAAACTCAATAGTTTATTTATTCTCTCTCTCCTTTCTATCGCCCTCGCTTACTCTCTCTGCCTTTGTCTTTCACTCTCTCACACTTGTTCCACTCCTTCCCTTTACTTCACTTAGGTTTTCTTTTTTTCCCCCCCTAAACCTTGGATTTATCCGTGGAGCGAGAGAGACATCTAGTGTCATTTTGGAAAATTGAGTCTAAGTGAAATGGATTTTATCAGGCCAAATCTATAACAAACACTTAACATGTTTATATTTCAGACTGATCATATTGAACTGTTTAAGTATGTGTGTGTGTGACTGTGAGCATGTGGCCACACATGTGTGTTCAAATGTCTGGTGTCTGTGTGTGTATGCCCATGCACTGTTTAGAGTTTGTGTTGCCTGTATAGAGTGTGTGCCTGTGTGTGTGTTGGGCTGGCTCAGTCAGTGTTTTTCCCTATTCTACTTCCTTCCCAGGGTCCCATCTCGGAGCGACATTGAAACACAGCGAAACCAAGAAGGAAAAAGTGAAACAGAGCCAAGCACTATGTATTCCTTCACTCATTCCCACACTAACACCCTTCCATTACCTCTACCTCCATCTCTCTCTCTCTACCTCCATCTTGCTACCGATGTACCCCACCTCTACATTTCTTTTTTCATTATCGTCTTTCCCTCTCTGTAATTACCAAGCTGTACTTTCTACCACTCTACAGCTCTCCCTCCCTCCCATCATCACTTCCTTTGGCTCTCTGTGGACTCCGTTACAGACCAGCTCTATTGTGTTCCACTGGATCACCTGGAGGAGGGTAGCAGGATAGGAGGAAGGGAAGGAGGGAAGAGAGGGCGGTACAAACACTTCAGCTGAGGCCATTAGATGTGCGGGGCGGTAAAAAGAGTAAAAGGATGGTGGTGGGGAGACCAGAGTATAGAGCTGTAGGCATGGTTATGTGCAGCGAGACGGTAGACGCCTGTTGGGATGCATGCCATGTAAACATAAAATGATTCCTAGCCTCTCTTCGCTCCCTGCCTCCTCCTCCTCCATCCACCCCACTGCACCCCTCAACCACAGAGTACAACAGAGACCACAATTTCCCGCCTGTCTGATACTATCAAGGCAACACCGGACCATCGGCAAGACTGACATCTCAACTCAACGGTGTGTGTGGCTGCACATTTTGTGTGTTTTTGCCCGTTTTGTGGCGTAAAGCAAAGCTTATTTTTGTCCCCTCTTTTTTGGTGGCCTTGAAGGAGTGTGTAAGTGCGTAAGTGTGTGCCTGCGTGTGCGTGCACATTGCAACACCACCCCTCTAACTCTTGACTTGTCCTCCTCCATTATTCCACCCCCGTCTTGTCTTTCACTCATTCTCTTTTCCTCCCTCTTCTCTCCCTAGCTAAACCCCCCGGGGCTTTGGGAGGGACATTAGCATATTACTGGTGGTAACGGGTGAAGGTGCTCATTTCTATTAAAATGGAATTGGCCTTCTCTGCATGTATTAATTTCACAGCTTTGGAACGGCGTGCTGGAAAACAAACACAGGAAATGGAGGGGAGGGAGGGGTGGATGGAGAGAGGGAGGAGAAGACAGGAAAATGGGTTCTCCTTCCTAAGCCAATTTGTCTGGGCAAACTATTTTGGTCTTGTCTGTACAGCTGTGTGTCATGTGAAAGAAATTTAATGTGACAGACTCGAAGGTGTGTGAGAATCAGTGTAGGCGTGTAAGCGTGTGTGTGTGTGTGTGTGTGTGTGTGTGTGTATGCTACCTGGCCATGTAATCATTGCGGACCAACAGCAGGTGCTGCATCAGGGACAGGAAGTGGCTTTCGGTCTTGGAGTCCTTCACCGTGTTGAGTAGGATCTCAAACACCTCCCTCACATCAGTGCGGCAACAAACAGTTAAGGATCAATAAGAACAATGGCTAGTGGAGGTCAGGACATCAGTCATACACTCGATACATTATACCCTCAATAATCACCACAGCAGTATCGTCAATACTGAGATGAATAGCTAAGTTGGTACAAGAATATTCTAACTTACTGGGGAGCCACATTTCTACATTACTATATAGTGTATTTACCCTGTTACTGAGTAAAACACGTCAGATAGAGGGCAGATAGAGACAATCTGATACCCCCTGGTGGCATAACACAGAGCCAGCATGAGGTAATCACAACACTCCTTCTACTACCACAGTCAGTTGGATAGGAAAAATATCCATGACATTCCTCTCATAATGTTTGAGTTTTCTGTATTAATCAGACCTCTTCTGTGACAGTACCCTGAGTGTTGGTCACTTGTGCTGGCAGCAGATAATGCACTGAGAAAACGCCATATTGTGCAACCTTGAGACACCTGGTGTTGAAAGTTGTAACTGCAGGGAGAATTATAGCAGTTTGTCTGTCCTGCTGAAAGAGTTGAAAATGGAACACTTGGAAAGAATCCTTCAACATCGTAACGCACTCAACACCTGCATCGGCATCACAGACTTCCCTTTCAACATGCATCTTGGGAATTCACATTTTATTAGGATAGAGCATAACTGCATAACATACAGGTAAGTGCACTCCAGGCCGGTCTGGCTGTCCCGGCAGTCCCAACCACTTCAGGTGGGGGTCTGACTTACATTTGACTGAGACCGAAGTGTAATACAATTTCCAATCCACAAACAACAACTACATGAGCAAGAATAAATGCCCACGTCAGTAGTTTCTGTTGTTGTGTGCTTGGCTGCATCGCCTGATTTTTTGTATTTGTTCTTTCCTTTGTATTTGTTCTTTAAAAAGATGATTCAGACTTGCAGCAGAACAACACGTATTGTGGTTGGCTGCTAGCTTAACAGTACAGAAATACAGATGACTAGCTGATGCCTGTGGTATGGTAATTGCCAAAGACAAATTTAGAATTCAAAAGAAGTTCATTCAGTGTTACAACCTCCCGAGAGCCTGTTAGATTATGCTTACAATGTATGAGACTAACAAGTTTGCATTTCTTATGGGAGGAAGTTGTTAGGCTGGTGATGCATATTTACACTTTGTTATGAAAAAATAAATCTGGTTTTACATGGATAGTTGCCTCATTTTTACTGTGCAGTGTATCTGGCTATGAGATGTCAATGCAAGGTGTTGAGTGGGCAATAGAGTCAACCACCAATACCAGAAATACCAGCTTTGCCACCCTGAACACGTAATGATTCTGTCATAATGGAACAAAGAGATATATATAGGGGATATGTATGCATCGTTATCGTGACAAATGGGTCAAATTATCATGATAAAGCCCTGTTGCACTTTTAAAACAATGTTTCATTTTTTAGTCGAGGGAGTTGATCAGTAGTAATGTTACCCTAACAATTCTTGACTTCCCCAGAGGGACTGTTTTGCCAGGTGGAAGGATATTCCATCTCGATGCGGATGTCATCGAGGCGTGCTTTGAGCTCCTCGGAGTCATCTTCAGCCTGGTCATCAAACACACTGAGCTGCACCCTCAGCTCCTCGTTCTCTATCATCCTCACCTCCTGCAGGGAGAGGGATGGGAGGGAGGGGGAGAGATCAAGAGACATGGGGCAAAAAGACAGAGTGAGTTTGGACATCTTGAGTTTGGACAGTCGAGAGAAAGTTTGATGCGAGTGTGTGTGCATGTGTGTATGTGTGTGTCAGCCAATCGGGGTGAGAGATATCAAGAGTGAGAGACTGAAAAGGTAGACTGTGTATGTGAGTTGTTGGAGAGATGTCAGTCAGAAAGAGATCAAGAGAGACAGAGTGTGTGTGTGTGTGTGTGTGTGTGTGTGTGTGTGTGTGTGTGTGTGTGTGTGTGTGTGTGTGTTTTCCCTACCATCAGCAGCTCTCTGAGTCCCAGTCTCAGCAGTTCAGAGCGGATGTGGATCCTAAAGTCCAGCTCCTCTCCTCGGCTGATCAAGGCATTGATCAGCTGCATGCAACCACCCTGCCAAACGCACAATATGAAGGAAGGTTTGTCAGACTAACTGTTCGCATGGTGCCTGTAGTACCGAAGCTTTGCAGAGCTTTACAGAATCAATACACCATCTGATTAAGTCTTTCATGTTGCAGACTTGCATTCAAGTAGAATGTAATCAGGTGTCAACAAGTGACAACCAAAAGCGTGTATGTGTACGTGTAAGTATGTGCGTGTAGCCATTTGTGTACCTTGAGAGCAATGTTGGGCTTGTTCATGCCAGTCAGTAGAGGCTGAAATCTCTCGATGTCCTTTCTCTCTGCATCCTCTGTGATAGCCTCCAGGACACGCTCATGACTGCAGAAAACAATGAGGGCAGCGGCAAACATGAAACCAGTGTTTTCCTTTAAATAATGAGCAAAACATGCCATATAAAGAAAGCAGCACACACCAGGATAACTTAATATCCATTCAAGTGTTGCCTTACTGATTTGTGAACAATTAAAGGGTAATTCTGGGATTTTTCAACCTGGCCTCTATATCCACAAAATCGCTTATCATACCGCTAAGTAGATCCCAAAAGATCCCAAGTTGCTCGGGTAGATCGGCTCAGCCGGCAGTCACGAAACGGGGGATCAATGGCTGCAATCTAATCCAGCGGGCATGTCAATGCGGTCAAAGTACGTCCACTAAAAGTGCTTGATTTTGCCACTGACAGGCTCAGATTGTTATTCGTGTGTCTGACAAGTGTCTGACAACATTACTGAAAGGATCGCTACAGAAATAGACCTGTTTTAACCAGAAATAGACCTTTTTTTAACAACTCTGAACTCTGAACTCTGACAAAGGTGGTCTATGAAAGCAAGATGATTCACTTGTTGCAGGAAGAGGACGGTTGGACACTTGTCAGACACACGAATAACAATCTGAGCCTGTCAGTGGCAAAATCAAGCACTTTTAGTGGAGGTACTTTGACCGCATTGACATGCCCGCTGGATTACATTGCAACGGATTACAAATCCCGGAATTACCCTTTAACTACTGCTCGCTCTTTGTAGAAATGCGAGCAAAGGATTTGTTCTGCCCGCTATTGAAAGCATCCTCACATCATCAATTATAGTCTAGTATTAGCTCCCCCTTCTGTTTCAAAAACAAGTGAGCAGGTCAGTGGCTCTTTGATGCATGACACCAGAGTGAAGACCGCTCACCCAGACAACTCTCTGCCACAAAAACTCTCTTCTGGAAGACGGCACCAATCGAATAGGACCAAGACCAATAGCTTCATCCCTAGAACTGTCACGCTACTTAACCAGTCCTCCTGAGACCCCCTCCCCTGCACAGACACACATACCTGCAACCCCCCTATAACACCATTCAGTATCATGATTATTCCTCAAGGGGTGCAAAACCCTGTGTACTTCAGGCATTGCGCATTTTGACACTTTTCAGACTCAGGAATACAAGTTGACATTTCCATGCATCTCAGTCAATTCAGTATAATTCCCATTGCACTGTGCAATTGTACTACTGGACACACACGTTCCTTCCCCTTACAGCTGCAACTATACTGTATGCCATATATATTCAGAGTGGTGTGTCTAGTCAAGTTTGTCTGTCCCTCTGCACTGTGTGAAGTCCTGTAGGGCTTGTACCATGTATCTCAGCATGTACTATGTTACTAGGTCAGTTCTCTGCACCAAAGCCAATGAGACAAATTCTTGTACATTTATTTTATATAATATATTATATATAAGTGAATCAGTGGTATCACACTGATGTGCAACTTCATAAGGTTAACACTATGAAACCACAAAGCCAGTTTTCAGTGCACTGTAAATAGGGCAGCTCCAGGCTATACATCGATAAGACATCACAGATTAGACACTTGGCTCTTTGGCTTTTAGCTTTGGGACAGAGCTGGCTGTCCAAGGCTATGTGAATTACTTAAGTGACTTATCAAACTGAGCAGTGTTCCCTTTTCCATAATGCTCACAGGTTTTCAGGATGTTCCAGGATGGAAATGGCAGAGAGCAGCTTGACGGCATCCACCATCATGTGAGGCACCCTGGGGTTGATGGCTCTGACCAGCAGAGGGATCCCCTCGACTGACCCCAGCATGGCTTTCAGACCATACTGCAGAGGAGAGGGAAGAAGGGAGGAAGAGAGAAAGCTGAATGAGGTTCAGTCCTTTATGGCTCCTTTTTCATAGAAGGGCCAGGGTCAACTCAAAATGAAAACAGAGTCTTTGGTTCAACTAGAAAAGACTCTGATGGCAAGAAGTTGCAAAATGAGACACATACATTTTCTTTTGGGAAAAATGTAGTTCTATGATGACTAAGAACTTGTAGGCCCTTTATGGCCCCCACAATGGAGCACAGGCTATATGCTTGTGTATCAGCTGTAGTGCAAGTACTGAACAATATAGACACAAATTAAACCTACATAATAAGTGGTTTCATATCCATCCAGTGGTTAAATATCCATTAATAATTCTAAAATGTAAAATTGACTTATAAATCCAATTTAATATAGACTAATATATATAATGTTGCTAAATTATTGTAATTATTGTATTTTTATATTTATTGTTTTTTTACTGTTAAATATTTTGTAACCATGCCCTTTTGCACATTCCCGTGAGCATTGCCACTTTGCATTTCACTGCATGTATATGTATGTGACAAATAAAACTCTTGAACTTGAACTAAATAAATTCTAGACTATAAACTAAAGGTCATTATGAAAATGAAGGCCTGTATGATTTGGAAAAGACTACCTGAAGAAATGTATCTATTTTAAAAGAGTTCAAAGGGAGATTCTGGTGGTTAACCTCAGTCAATCAAAGTAATCTATGAAGTTATCAGTGACAGAATCCACCCAACACAGTCAGGAACAGAGCTACTATTCAGTACATGCTGCCCTCTAGTGGAATAATTCCTACATTACAACTAAGAGATAAAGGGAAGGGATCATGACCAGTCAATATTTTACAATATGTTATAAATGCTCCTTGAACATGTTTTTAATTTTAGTTAAAAACATGGCTTTATCCATGTTTGTAACACTAACCTAAAATCTAACTCACTTGCAGTACTTTGATCAGTAATCAAACAGGCAAACATCTTACCTTGTTGTTCATGAAGGCTTTGAGACAGCGAATGATCTCGTGTTGACATTTCACTCCCATGTTGCTAGTAGCAGGAAGAAAGAGGAGACATCAGACACAGAAAGACGATAGAAACACATCACTGGACTGTACCCTTGGTTATGCTGTGGTCCAAGTGTCTTACGGGTATTCGTCTCTCTCCTCCTGTAGTCTCCTTAGCAGGGTGAGCAGCAGGGCCAGGCCTTCATCTCCAAAGTTTTGCACCCAACTGGAAATGACAAGAGACCGCAGCATTAGTGCAGCCAATCATTATGAAGGATGCTTCTCAAAGTATATGCTTGCTGGCTGAGGGGGAGAGAGAGGGACAGAAAACCCCACATGCAAACCTAGTAACATTCACTTTCTTCAGGGCTATCAAGTTCAAACAGACAGAATAAAGTGCTATTCTTTTCTTAGCTGGTAAAATTTGTCATACAGAATGGCGACTGTCCATTTCAATTTTATGAAAATTTTAATTCTCATTTAGAATTGAAATAGTACATGGACAGTGTATTACCTTTATGTGGGCTTTTCGGACATCCCTTCAAAATGTATATATTCAGTTTTCCCACAAACAAATGATGTGAATTCATAAGATGTTTATGTTCTTTAACAAAAGAACATACTTCTTGGTACTTCTTGGCACACCTGTATCGTGTATCGTATGTGTGAGAGAGAGAAAGTGTGTAGGTGTGTGTGTGTTACCTGACAGGATTGTTGTTGAGTGAGACTCGTAGAGACTCCAGACAGCCCAGTAGCTGTGAGTCTCGGACGTCTGACTTTAACTCCTGGATGTACATCATGGCTGACTTAGAGCTCTCCTTCTGGTTTTGGCCCTAAAAAAAATTTTCAAAAAATAAAAACGCATAGACACAGTGTGCACACACCAACACACACAGGCCATAGTTTATCTTCTATTCATGTTTGTCTTCCAAACAAGTTATAATTGGTGTTGTTTCCACAACACAGCACAACTGCAGGCCACCGAGGGCCGTCAAGCCCAATTTGAAAATTCTGGTTTGCAGAATTAAAAGGTACTCTGTGTAGGGTTTTTCTTAATTGGGCTATTTCACAGTCAAGTGAACTCTGATAGCAACCATCTGTGCTCTCTTCTGTAGGTCCTTTGGGCTACTTTCTATCAGCATATTAGATTATACTGCACCTGCTGCTAGTGGAATATTATTTACCCATCCAGTAGAAGGGTAGCTGTCATACAAATGACAAGCATTATTTTGCTAGCGTTACAATGCACGATTGGGTGCGTTTACATGTACACCAATAATCTGGTTTTAACCTGACTAAGGCAGTATTAACTGCATGAGCAAGTGTAATGCAAATGCATTCTCAATCAGAGTACATTCATAATCAAACTTAGCAGGACCCAGTTAACAAGAGATTTCAGATTTCTGATCTCTTTCGATTTATTTGGCCATGTAAATACCTGAGTCTGACTTCAGTTTTTAACAAAGTGCATGTCAAAAAAGTCACAAAGTAAGTGGACCCAAATGCCAGCATCTTCTGATTTTAGCTAACACTGAGAAAAATACCGCTTACAATCAAGATGTTCTGAAAGTGCAAACAAAGAATATAAAAAAACGTTGTTGTCAAACCATATACACGTTTTAACACATCTATCGCCTTAATCTGATTAATCGCAGTAACCAGAGTATTGTGTGCATGTAAACATATCATACCTACTCATTCGATAGCTATATATTCATCAGAAAATCACAGAGGCAGAGGCATGCTTAGTGCATGGGAGGACACCTTCCAGCATTATGCTGGAAGGTGTCCTCCCATGCACTAAGCTGTGTGGAACAGTGCTGACAAGGGTGTCAAAGCTGTGGTCCTACATTCACTTCAGCACAGTATTAGCTATATTTAGGTTGGGTACTAACAGCTTTGGAGGTGTGGAGGTACTGGGAGACCATCTCTCGTTTGATGGTGATGTCTTTTTCTCTCAGAGGCCGCTGCTTCTCCTCATTCAGGTTCATGTCCACCTGGAGAAAGACAGGGAGGGGGAAGGGACAGACAGAGGGAGGATCAGAAAGTATTTTAGTAAGTAAGTATGATAAAGATTGTATACTATAGGTTCAGGAAGTCTCAGAGGAAAAGGCATCCTAAAAGAGAGCTCATGTTTTTCCTTGGATAGTCGGATGGTTATCTCAAAAGTCAACACACCTCAACTCAAGTTGGAAGCAAGAGAGACACAACTCCCAGTGAGTTTTATTAAGGAGACAAGGCTTGTAGCTTCATAGACAGTAACTAGCAGGCTGGCTGCGGACACGGTACACAGGGTGATTTCGCAAGGATATTGCCCACAGCTGTTAGCACTGCAATGAAAGCTCATTACAGGTAAAGCCTCAAATGAGCATTTGGTGAGAGCATGGACTCAGTCTCCAATTAACTGGCAACGGAGCAGCTCCAGGTCTCTTGATGTCAGTGTAATTTAGAGAGCCCTGGCTCAGCTGATGAAGCTGTTGATGTGCATAGATATTGACTGGAATCATTGGAGAACGCTCTAGCCCTTTCTAGGTGCTCTGGTGGAGGGGTGGGTTGTGCTTATCTAATTTAGAATTAGCTTTATTATGCCACAGATAATTGATGTTTGGGTGGATAACGTTGCAGAACTTGATGCATGTTAAGAGCCAATGAAGACATATGGTTGTTTTTTTTACCAGTGAGGCAATTATTAATTGTTAATGTTAATGAATGAATTCGATAGTCAGAGGAAATAAGGAATAATCCCAAAAGTAGAATCTGTCACATCCACAACAGACATACATTGACACATACTGTCTCTCTCTCTCTCTCTCACCAGCATCTGTTCGAAGAGATCCAGGACATATTCATCGGAATGATCATGCAACATGGCAGTCTGGGCGTTGATCTCGTAGTTGGCAGCCGAGGAGTGGCGCTGACTTGGCACCTGGCCTTGCTTCTCCTTATCCTTTTTCATTCTCATGCTGGTGAAACGCTCCAGCTGCAGCCGAGGACGAGACACAGGTTAGTGGAGAGAGGTCAGAGGGAAAACAGCGAAGAGTAAAGGTCACTGAAAGGCCACACAGTGAAGTACCAATCCCTAATGAACTTCAGTTTGAAGATGTTTTTTACAAACAAACATGGCCAAACAAAGTAAACTAGAAGTCAACATTGACAGCCAAACATAAGGCATATGAAGCTTTAACAAACACTGAGGTGATTTCCTTCCATAAGGTTTTAATGGATTGTCAATATTGGACTCAGTGCTTATGCCGGTTACTGCCAAAGGAAAAATATCAAAAGGAGCTTAACTTAGGGCACATGAAACCTAAGCAAATATTGCTCTGATTTCCTTTCATAAAGATTTACGGATATGCTATAATTTGTCAAAATGTATCTTAGTTACAGTGTGTGGCCATTCTGGCATCCTGCTTCCGGTCTGTGCAGGCACATGAAGGCTTAACTAGACTACGTGTGCAAGCACTTGATGCAGTGAGTGTTCATCTTCCAAGCATGCACATTCAATGTGAGTGCAGTACAAACCACAGATACTGCACAACATTGTAATGTAGGGATGGAACGGTTCAAGTAAAAAATCCGGACCGTTCGGTTCGCTAGTCACGGTTCGGGGCATGTATGTATTGTTCGGTTCATTTGAAATAGGCTCTGAGGCCTACTGTGTGCTTTTTTCATGTAGAGTTAGGCTACAGTTTCTATTTATTGTCACACTAGAAACAGGGAACAGCCTCAAAGATTTCAGTCAAAAAGGCATGGGCAGAAAAAAACCTTCAAATAAAGTTATTGGGTTTGCTTTCCGGCGAATGTCGCTTTTTTCATGTCAATTTGGGTGACTTGTGTGATTCCTCCAGATCCAAAGATTTTTTTTGTGGAGGGGGTGTATAGGTGACAGACGAATCTCCTTAACGATTCCTACAGTGTTTTTCTGTCGGCTCATGAGTGAACTGCATTGAGCAACAAATTCTACTCAACTGTCAGGACCTGCTCTTAAGCAACAGCAGAGCAGACAATCTGCTTCCTGTTTACACCGGCACGCGCATGCCCAGTGTAGGTGAATGGTTACGTGATATGCGTTTTCTAACAAAAAAACTGTCATAGTAGTTTAATGGTAATTTTAGTTTTACCATGATACCATGGTAATTATTGTATAAATAATTTACCATGGTACAGGCCCGATTTAAACATTGTTGATGTTGAGTATTACAGGCCATAATTTAATTCCACTGATAGCTTTAGTATTGAGAAGCACTGTGCTTCATCCATGAAACCTTAAAGGGGAATTCCAGTATTTTTAAACCTGGGCTCTATATGTACATATTTGTCATTTATACCCCAAAATAGGTACAAAGTTTTGGAATTGCCTGTGAGATCGCCTTAGCCGGCAGTCGCGAAATGGGCTGCTATGGCTGCGGTGTAATCCGTTGGGTGGTTATTATGCTGTCACATTCTTTTATTTTCCGACTTCGGGTGGCTCTCTCTTTTTTCACCATACATGTTTTTGAATCCCTGCAAATAAATGAAAAGCATTTTGAAATTGGCAATGACCAAAAACGTACCGAACCGAAAACCGTGACCCCAAAACCGTGATAAGAACCGAACCGCGAATTTTGTGAACCGTTCCACCCCTACTGTCATGTTATGGTGGGTTAGGTTAGTGTGACAGACAATGACGTAACATCCAATGGACATTAGTGAGTTGGGTTTATCAAATATATATAGACACGCACGTATGAGGCAAGCACACGGGACACAGTGGCATCTTGTACCAAACCTACCTCATCGGGAATCAGCCGTTTGAGTTTCTGTAGAGGATGGATGGATGGAGATGAGGAAAATGGGGTAGATAAAAGAAACAGAAAAACAGGGAAAGGGGGGAGAAAGGTAGAGAGAGAGAGAGAGAGAGAGAAAGAAAAAGGCTCAGTTAGACAGAAATCAATTGGGGCAGGCAATGAGTTTGGGGGATTGTCTACAGCAGCAGTTCTCAATCCTGTTCCTGGACTACCACAGCCCTGCTGGTTTTCTATCATACCAAGTAGTTAATTACATTCACCTGGTGTCCAGCAGGGCGGTGGTACTCGAGGACCAGCACTGAGAACCACTGAGAACCGGTCAGTCAAGGACACACATCTGTAGTAGCCTATGGATGCTCTACATTGAGGTAATCAAGAATTTGGAAGGTAGTGACTGAAAAGGGGACTTATTAGTAGCAGTATCGACCAACAGTCAAGGATTGGGGGTGGGCGGGGGTATCAATAAGGTGTACAGAGGATGAGGTGATGGTTATGGTTATCTGAAGTACGCGTGCATGTCTTGGCCACTAGGTGTCAAGCTACACCCAATAATGCCCCCTTAGTAAACACAATGTCTGCAATACCACTTGCAAACACCAGGGTGGACAAATCTTCAGATTCCCTGCCAAGTTACATGGAGAATAATAGAGCTGTTCTTTGATGATCATTCTTTCATTACAACAATTAGCTATCACAACACATACATTAGTATCACAATGGGAGCCAACTGTCCTCTTTGAGGACAAGTGAGTTTGAGGACAATTCATGAAAGCCTAACCTTGACTGTAAATTTGCCTAGTATTCACATTTGAAAGACAAGCTGTTCTCCATGTATTGTGAGAAGGCTACAATGACAATATATCAACAATCAACAATATATGCGAAGGGGGAAGAGCCACTCAGAACACGACATCCTTGCCCCATGCACTGACATCTGTGATCAATCAGCACCTATAGCCTTGGGGGTTGAAGTCTGAGTTACAGGGGTCAAACATCAAACACAGAACAGGGTCTTCATTAGACCCTCCCATTTAAGCCACACACACACACTATTCATTCGCGGGAAAGTGATGTTACGTCTGATGCGTGCGCACACACACACACAGACACTCACACTGGTTGCTTTGCTAACTGGCGCTTCTAGACGTTCCTCTAACTTGTAGCCTAAATAACAATCGAAGGCAACAATTTAGAAAATTTGCCACGATTACACAATTAAAATCACAATTACGATTATAAACATGATTATCACCCCCACCCCCCCCCACCCCCACCGCCACACACACACACACACACACACACAAACACACACGGGGTGGGCGATAATCGTGTTTATAATCGTAATAAACAGGTTTTGACCGTTTGACCGTTTTTTGCGAGCCGCGAGCGAATGTGTCATAAAATGTGTGAGTATAAAACAAATAAAACAAAACAAATAAAATAATCGTTTATTAATCGTAATCGAGGTAAAAGTTATAAATAATCACGATATTGATTTTTAGTCATATCGCCCACCCCTACACACAAAAAAAAAAAACAGCCTAAAAAATACTCCTGACACAAGCTCCCTCACACTGAACCCACAGGCACACATAAGTGTTGCAAAGTGGAGCATAATGACACTGAGGTATTGAGATATTGGTATTGTAGATACCATTGAGGTAGCAGCAGAACTATAGGAGTGTAGGAAATGGGTTTAGTCCGGTCTCAAAGACTAGCAAGTAGGGGAGAATAGAAATCAGCTGAAGCATTTGCCTTGTGATAATGAGACAGCCACATCCACGCTGTTACTGGTGTGTGTGTGTGTGTGTGTAAATGCACATATATATTTAAGTAGGAGGGCCAGAGAGTGAGAAAGGGAATGTAAATCACAGCAGGAATGAAAACTAAGCACTGCCACACAGCTGGCCACCCTTCAAAGTTGAGGCACACTAGGCTAATAGCATCATTCAGTTAGTTAGTTAGTATCTTGTAGTTCACTGACCTTGTAATTTATTGTATTATGGAATCGGTAGTTCTAACAGAGACATCAGTCCATGTTCCACATTACAACCACACAGTCATTTTCTTTGGATGGTAGAATTAAGGGGAAACCACTGTGAAATTCAGATGAACTATCCTTCATCAAGCTGTGACTTGCCCCCTCTTCCTCTGTAGCCATTGACTGCAGAGCCAGACCTTTTGTAGGTCTGTGTGACCGTTTTCCTTCTTCAGAATTATTGACCAATCCACCTATGATCTCATAACATACATGCCTTATTTGACACACACATATCCTGCACGCGTCACACGGGACACTTGACACCACTACTCAGTACATTGTTTTTTTTATTATACATTTTATTCATTATGATGGTTGTATTTGATTGTCATGTCTGGTGCATGTTTTTTTGCACCATGGTCCTGTGAGGGACGATATTTCTTTTGGCTGTATGTGCTGCATGTATGGCTGAAATGACAATAAACTGTACTTGACTTGATATGTCATTTTATGTATACAATTGTGAAATGGCAAACTTTGCGAAAAAGGAGAAGGCATAATGTGTCAAGCCGGGCAGGAAGTCAGACACAGGAACGGCATAGAGCATCCGGTCAATTTCAAAATAAAACACGCACGCACGCACGCACGCACGCACGCACGCACGCACGCGCACACACACACACACCTCCAAACCTTTATGGCTCGTTCGGCTACTTGTTAAGGTCGGTACTCTCGAGTAGGTATTTAAAAAAAACTTTCAACCCTCACATGCGTATTCACTCACAGGCCTGGGGTAGGAAAAAAATCAATTGTCCTTTAACATGAGGGGATTTCCCCAGTTAACAAGAGCCATTCTGTTTTGATTTACAAATAGACACAACACTAACTTTATTCAGAAAGCTGGTTGAGTGAAGTGAGGAAACAACACTGAAAGTAGCACAGAGAAAAACAACATGGTTTTGTTTATATATTATAACTTGTCCCCTAAATGCACAGTCATCTTTAGCCTCCCTTCCTCCACAAAAACCACCTGTCAGACCAAGCAGCAACACAGACTGCCAGGACTTACATATTACAGAGATTAGGGATGCACCAATATTGGCACCAGACTGGACCTATGTCAGGCTTAAACAGGGTACCTGTGTATGGAATGAATCGTTGCTTGATATTGGCCAGCACTAAAAGTTTGGCATTCAGAATGGATACCAGCAGTAAAACCTGTTATCAGTGCATTCCTGATAGAAGCCCTGAATGTGGATCTGTGTGCTTGTATGAGGAAACATTTCACCAAGAATTAGTGACTAACCCTAACCCTGGTTCATACGAATTAACTAACCAAGTGCGCCAAGTAATTCTCACAATTTCCCTCCAGTGTCCCTCCACTCAAACCCCCTTACTCCTTGTTAATGCACCTTATCCCTCCCTCCTTCCAGCCCCCCCCATCCCTCCCTCTCTCCCCAGAGAGATATGGCTGATTGGCCTGAGTGACTATGCACTGTCTGTCTCATTCTTTTTTCCTCCATCTCATCTGTCCTCACTGTTTTTTTTAAACTTCCCCACAGGGACCTGGGAAGGCAGATTCACACTGGCTGCAACCTATCACATAAAACGGCCTATGGTACATATGCATAATATCATATGTATAATTGTACTACATATTTGACAAAGTTAGCAATTGCTCTTTTTGCTCGTGAAGAAGAGGATGAACAGCCCATTCATGAGATGGGGGATGTAGCTAAAGTTGACTTGAGTCACCAGGAAACAGTAAGTGGTTTCATTCTCTCCAGGTGTTGCTATTTCTTTCTCTGTCTGACACTGACATAATGCACGGTGCAGCTAAAGTTGAGACATGAACTTTGAACATCAACCAGAGCAGATACAAATGCGAGGTGCATAGTTTGGAGGAGACCAAACCATTGGAAATAGCGAATTATAAGAAAAGGCACAGATATGTTCATTTGAGTGTCACATACACACACACAAAAGTACAAATGTTTGACGAAATCTACCCAGGCTACCTCGTCCACTCCTAATACACACAAAATTTTAGGCATATGATCAAATGTGCGCACAAATGTGTTTGAAGCAATGCTACAACCATACCTACACACTAGGGAGGACCGATGAGATTTCCCTATTTGGGATCTTAAATTTCAGGTGACCAATATATTCACCGATGTATTTCTTTAAGACGAAAGATGAAAAATAAAAATGCCCCACATTTTTACCAAGGGACTGCTGCAATACATTTATGTATGGCAATTTACACAGCTAGACTGATGATGGTGAGACAACATACGCTGGCATTTTGAAAAATGAGCAATTGGAAGTTTTTTATCGGCAAATAAGGCTGTCTGATGATGAGAGGTATAGAGAGGGATGTTTCTGCTTACACAGCTGCCATTAAATAACAGACTCCGGACACACACACACAAACACACACACACACACACACACACACACACACACACACACACACACACACACAAACACACACACACACACACACAAAATATGGTTCAACTCAGCCCACAGAACGGAAACATACAGTTGACAGTAGGCAGTAGGCAGTGGATTCTGGGTAATCACACAGGAAACACAACATGAGTGTATGTCAGAGAGAAAGCGAGACACAGTGATAGAGAGAGTGGGAGAGGAAAAGAGACCAAAAAAAAGTTCAACTGAATGCTTTATGTGTTGGAAAGTGCAACTTTCCATGCAACACACGCACACACACGCACACACACACACACACACACGGGCACACACGGGCACACGTACATGTATGTGCAGGTGTGTACCTGCACATACATGCTCCTACTTTAAGTAGGAGGGCCAGAGAGTGAAAAAGGTAAAATGTAAATCAAAGCAGGACTGACAACTAGATAAAAGCACACTGGGGACTTTGACAAGCAAATAAGCTCTGCCACACAGGTGACCACCATTAAAAGTTGAGGCACACTAGGTTAATAGCCTCATTGAGTTGGTTATTGTTAGCTTCCTTGCTCAGTGGCACCTCCACTCCATTCTTTTCATCGTTTTACTTTTCTCTCTCCCTGAACCTTTTTTGGTTCCCTCCATACTTAATTTTTTCCCTCTCTCTGTAGATATGTCAAATCATAAAAGTTTGGCACAAAGTCCACTTTAGACTTCATTGGAAACTAGCATTCAAAGGTATTTTTAGAAACACAGAGAAAGGAAGACCCTCCTATGGGCCTGTCAATTGAGATGGATGGTCACACACACATGATCTTGTACTCCATGCTGTGTTGATATCAGTGCTTACAACATTGCCATAGCTACACATAGTAAGTGATGACGTCTTACAGGGAGGGCCAGTCGGGCGCGCCCATATAGGGCTGAACGGTTTCCTGTTCACACTGCCAGGAAGTTAGAGATCTCTCTTGAGTCACACACTTCAGACACACACACACACACAATCACAAAGCTTTTTCCTGAACAGAGTCCCAAAAACGGGCCCAAAAGCCCATTTTTACATTACTATAAAATGACTGGTGGCATGACAGTGAAGCTTACTATGGAGTAATATTGAATTGTTTAACTACTTATATATTATATAACTATCATACTATACTATACTAACTATCATATCATACGATAATATTAATTCTGAGAAAGCTGTGATCTATATTTATTGTTGTTGTTAACAAGGCTACAACATTTTGGCATCCAGATTTGGAATTAAGCCATTTATTTCATCCCCAAACTCGTCTAGATTCTGCAGCCAGTAAAAAAGCCAGTCAACTTTACAAGACCGCCACTTAGCACTGGCTTCCAGTTAGGCTAAATTACCTTTGTTTTGAAAGGAGGAAAGTGAGGATGAGAAGAGCAGAGAAAAGGGTGGAGGGGGAGCAGGTGGAGGCTAAAAGAGCAGTGCATGGTTATATTGTGCTGATTGTTCCAGGGGAATACAGCCTGTTAGCACGTGTTAGCATAGTTACCACAACCACAACACAAACAGAGAAGCAAGAGAGAGCAAAAGAAGGCCAGACAGCTCACAAAACAATGAAAGACAGGTCATCTAGGCGGTGCACCTTAGCAGAGGTGAAACTGACCACACCTACACACACACACCCACACTATGCTAGTGACCTATGACACTGACACTGTGTACTACAGTAGCTGGTGTGTGTAAGCAGAAAGTCCTTTATGCTAAATTAGACCTCTTTCTATTCTTTCACATCCACACTTTTTTATCCTCCTATACGCCTCACTGTGTGTGTGTGTGTGTGTGTGTGTGTGTGTGTGTGTGTGTGTGTGTGTGTGTGTGTGTGTGTGCTCTGTGACTGTATCTATGTGTAAGAGACGTTATGAGTGTGTCAGTCCAAGTGGGGCATTTCTTCTGCATGACTGCTCTGTGTCGTTAATGGAGACACAAAACCGCAACCAGCCCCCACCCGCAGCCATATAAAACAAGAGGCCACTGCTGCCAACGTCTGTCAGGTTGCATGCGTCCCTGTCTGTCTTCTGCTCTGTATCTTTTGTTTTCTGTTCCATCTACGGCTCTCTGTGCTTACCTTCTATCTGCCAGCCTGTCAGTCTGGCCTGTGAGAAGATGGCATCGCAACAATGGCTCGTATAGAAAACGTCAGTGAAAGAACATCTTCTAGAAGCATTCACATTGCATGGCATTCCTGAAACACTTCTTCCATTAGACCTCAAAACATGTTTCTATAACATATTTCACTCTAAGCATTGAACTATCTGCCTAAGTAAGTTGGTCATTTTCTCTTCATTATCACAACTGGCACAATATGATGTGGAATCGGTCTGCTCGTCACCTCCTTGTCATTAAACAGACCGAGCTTAATTAGCTGCTCCCTTAATGATCGGCACCATGACAACAGACAGGACCTGCACTTATTGTCTCTTCACAGCATTGGCAACAGGTTCAGCACCTGTTATGCCATGGATCTTCACCTTTCACACCTTTAAAAAAAGTGTGTGTGTGTGTGTGCATGCGTGTCAGAGAGATATATATATATAGAGAGAGAGAGAGCGTGTGTTTGAATGTAGTCTGTTCTATTCAACTCACATGTTCTGACATTTCCTATCTATAACTGTCTGACCTGGTTGAAAGCTGTGGATCCATACCTCCATGTGCACAAGATGTGTGTGTGTGTGTGTGTGTGTGTGTGGGTGGGGGTCACTATCACTTGCCCAGGATGTGATAGCTCTCACTGGGGTAGCAGTTACATGCGGACCCTCTCCCAGCATGGAGCAATTACCCAGCTGTAAGGCCAGTGAGACAGGGAGAGAGAAACACACAGACATCCTCCAAATGCCAGAGAAAGAAGACAAGTATGGATCACTCACTGTCAATCACCAGCAATGTACAACATGGAAGGAGTGCTTGTGGGAGAGCACAAGCACGCAGGCAGACAATAACACACACATGCAGTCAGATGAACATGTCATACACCAACAACTACACAAAGCAGTGTGCAGGAAATCGGGTGCGGGGGCAGATTTAACAAAAGAAGACTAACACTAAGCCTATAATTTGGAGAGCGATAGGTTATTAGGGAATAGGCTAAATCTGTCCACAGAAACACACACAGGAAGTAGATCTGAGTCACTGACACTAAGGGCCCACAATTCAATTATGCAGTGAGGCAGAGCGAGAGAGAGCGAGAGAGAGAGTGTGAGAGTGTGTGAGTCAATTAAATTCAGTTTGGTATTCAGTAACATTCGTGCCAATAAAGCTAAGCATCTTCAAAACAATAAGATTAAAAATATACAATTAATGTGTCTCAGAGTGGGTTTTCATCTGGGTCAGGAAAGAACAAAAGAGGCTCGGAAAACAATGCCAACCCCTTTTTAAAACCACCTACATCTACATCTCCCTGCAATATCAACAAGGCCCTTCATGTCCCTCGTATTCCCACCAAAACAAAAACACAATAGGAGTTTCCTTCTGTTGATCCACATCTTACCTAATGACAGCAATCTGATTGCTCACTTATGCTTTACTGAGCAAGAAGTCAAACCTACATGGTGATGTCAGTTACCACTGACAAACATAACCACTGATATACATAACGAATAGATGCAGCCTCTGTTGTTCCTTCCCACAACACAGCCTGTGTTGTGTCTGTCTGTATTTGTATGTGTGTGTGTGTGTATTTTGATACAGCCAGCTACTGAATAGAGGTGTGTAAATTCATTCTCATTTCAAAATGCCAAGTGAAACTGATTAATTTATTAATGACAGAGCTTAGTTCTCCATCTGGGTATTTTTCCACAGAATGAAACCAAATTTTTCCTCATTTGATTTTTGCAAAACAGCAATTTCAAATGTGCACAGCCATCTCCACTGTCTTTATGATTAGTCACTGCAAGAGCAATTTCTGCATGACGTCTGGGTTACTGCCGGTGCTATT
>JAXDDW010000196.1:157500-222500 GCA_034670385.1 Hoplostethus mediterraneus
GATAAACACAGGCTGAAAAATGGGAGACACTGGGGCCATAAATTACCAGACCTGGCAAATGGTAGCAGTTTATTTTAAGACAAAGACATGAGAGCAAACGAAACAACATTGTCTGGACTAGTCTACTTATTCAGTTAACTGAAAATACCTTTACCCCCAGAGGTGTTTAACCACCATTTGAACAGGTGAAACTGACTTAAGGAATGCAGCCTCTTCCTGGTTGCCTGAGCAATAACAGCTGGCAAATATTCAATAGATTAGATCAATATGCACAAATGACACTTGTTTAAAGTCCTTTTCTCAGGGAGGGGAAATAAGAGGCTATCAAAGACTGAGGCATGCACTGTTTACCCTACAACCACCCTCTACCACATTCCACAACACACGCAACACACAGAGACACACACAAGATGCAATTTTGTGCACAAATAACACAAAAGTCAAACAAAAGATGTCAGCTGTATTGTTTGACAGGGGGAAGAGTGTTGTGACTGGTCTGTCACTGGTCCCTGTCACTTTCACCTCAGAGTATTAGTTAGTTTGTTAGTATTAATTAGTTAGTTACCCATTTGTCACAATAACTACAAATACAATAAATAATCAAAAATTGAGATCATGTTACTACTTACTTACTTTTTATCATTCTAGATTTTCGAACGTAAACAGGAGCCCTTAATTATTTAGTTTGATTCAAGGATTTAATTATCAAATGTTTAATTTTAATGTGCAGTGAATGTGCACAAGAACCTCCGCTCAGTTCTCTATCCTCGTCGCGCGAGTCTGTCTATTTCAATAAAAAAACAAAATGTTGTTTTGTTGTTCAGCAGGAAAACAAAAGGTAACCGTTTAATATTGGGGAAGGGGGTAAATCTCCTGCAATTAGTGCAACCTGAATTGGCAACCCTAGATGGGAGCTCATCGTGCATAAACGTTGTGTGATTCATCGAAATGATCGTGTCACCTTCGCTACATTGTGCAGCCCTAGTTCCTGCCACTGTTTGAAAGGGTGGGTTTCATTTTGTATCTCAGGTGGGCTTTTGGGTGTGGATGAAGCACCTATGTCCAATTCAAATTTTGTAAACATCATATAATCCATGCCAATCTGGTGCATCTGGTGGATGCCCAAGGTAAAGCCTAAATTCAATTCAACTTAAACTGAGTCTAGGTGAATATACCACAAATCAACTGTTCATCACCATCTTATTTCATTCACCTACTGATGTTTTCCCAGTGACTTTAGCTAGTAATGTTATATACATTTTGGGGACCCAGCCTACCCACCTATGAGATGTGGGTTGTGTTGAGTCTGCCCTGCTCCATTTTTAAGTTCTAGTGATCTTGCATCTGGACAGGCACCCGGTATCTCCAGGCCGTGGTTCAGCCCCACACTCTGGTCAGTGCTCTGCACTACTGGCCACTGAGTTGTCCCTTCCCTGTGCCACCCTGGTCATCGCTCCACTCGTACTCAACTGCTTTACTTCTGGCTCCCTAATGGTAGAATGACCTTCCCACTCGAGTCAGCCCAACAGTCACAGGTTGGAAACTCATCCCTTCAGAAGTGTCTCACATCACACTCTCACCACAGACTACACCCGCTTGTTCTGCTGTTGCAATCATTATAGGCTTCTCTGGATCATAGCATCAGCTATTAGGATCTAGGTCTTAGCACCCAGCTGACCTATCCTCTGAATAGTAGAAGACATGGGGATAGAGTGAAATACGGGTGAGGGGAAAGTGAGAAGGGAAAACACACGTCTGAATGAAGCAGCCGCCCTGGTGGAGGTGACATTCCATGCTAAGTATGGTATTTCAGTGCTGTAGTGACTCTGCATTCCTCTGTGTGCTTGCCCTGACAAATAGACCAGCAGCACCTTTATTACACAACTCAGGTCTCATATCCAGTCAGAACAGGCTTCAGAGCAAACTAAACACAGCCCTCAGTTCAACCACTAGCTGCTCCTCGTCTACCTGTAGGGCACAGTAAGGACAGAGCAGAGAGAAAGAGACCACTATGCACATTAATCATTACGCTCACCTATGGCAGATTATTATTATATCTTTATTTCATCCAATTACTGGTGTCTGAATAGGACATTAGTCTAACTTGAGGCTGGAGGACAACTGCTGCTAAACCAGGTATGTGGAATTTGAAATCTAATGCAGCTCCATAGCAAGATGTCCAGGTTTAGCTATCCTGAATGTTCTTCATTTAGCCAGCGACTGGAATGTGATTTTAGATTCAAGTCAGTAATTTAAGCCCTCCGGACCCACACAGCATGTATCACACAGCCTATATCTTATCATCTCTGACTGTACCCCCACTCAAGCCCGTGCTCTGCATTCCTTAATCCACAGTGGAATCTCCTAATCTGCATCTCTCTCTCTTTTCTGGCCTGCCTCCTCATAAGACTTTCATTCTATTCTTCTCTTCCTGCTCTGCCTCCCCCAGACCCCACGCTTTGATTCTCGGACTGACTCAGCTCTCCCCACTCTCTGATATCGTCCCATTCACTTTGAGCCAAGAGGCCCCTGCCACTAGCAGTGCATTAACCACTCCAGTTTCACACTGGCACTCAGTCAGCCTCCTCTCCAGCTCACAGCATGCTCTTTTCCCCCCTGGCATGGAGAGGGGGGGGGGGGGGGGGGGGGGGGGAGAGAGAGAGAGAGAGAGAGAGAGACATAGCAGAAGAGGGTGAATGAGAAGTACTCGACACAAAAGGAAAAGGTTTAGAGTGGAAGCATTAAGCGAGTCATCTACTTGACACAGACTGTTGTTGTTGGAGAACCAAACCCTGACCTTTTAAAAATGTGGTGTTATCTTAAAATAAGCACTTGCTCAGGTGGTTCCCCCAAGAAGCAGGTGTACTGGTGCACACAGGGACATGTAGGCACAGGACTTTCTGCTTGAAGGGAAGTGCACTTATCTGTGATGCTGATCGAGCCTTTAATGATAAAGAACTCCATACCCAGCTGTGCTAAACACTTAAATCAATACCCAGTGGTGTGGGTATTGATTTAAGTGTTTAGCACAGCCCACACCCACACCCCACCTACTGATTGACACACACACAAACACACACACACACACACACACAGGACCAGTAATTGTCCCATAATTAAAAAAATGTTGGATTGTGTTGCGGCTCTGTTCCTCTGAAGCTACAAGAGAAATACAATAGTTTTGTTGTGGTAAAAAAATGTGGGACGGGGTGAATAAAGTCAAACTCAAAAGACATCATTGTGAGAAGCTGCTCATTGAGAATTGACTTGATTGAAAGAGTGTACTGGAGTCAACCACATACCCCAGTCAGAACTAGTCCTTATCATCCCGATAGCATTCAGCAAACCTTTCACCTAGAAAACAGGCAACCTCCCATGCTCAACAAGATGTACCAGAGCCAGAATCTGTGATCTACAATTCACCTTGTATCCCAAACAACTGTCCAAGGCACTGATCCCTGGCTAATCCCTTGCCATGCCTACCTGCTGATTTCAGCCAGCCTGTTTATGTCAACAGCGCATGTGGATGCTGATCCCTGCTGTCTCTGTGGGCCTGAAGAATACAGATAGCAGTTTGGGGGGTACGGCTGAAATGACCTGCTTTTGGCTTCAAACTAGGATACATGGATCACGCTCAACTACAAAGAGGGATGAGAGGGCAATGAATCATGTAAAGCATTCCTGTGGGATATAAGTACAGGCTGCATACGCCAAACACACCAGACACACACCCAAACCCACCCACTCACAGAGAGAGAGAGAGAGATACATTACAACAGTGAAACGTGAGGTACACCCAGGGTAGAGGAGTCATTAAAGGGGTTGACATCATATCTAACTGAATCAGACAGTGACATCATTTCCTCTGCATATAAAAGAAGGATCTAGCAAAATGATGGCAAAAATTATAAACCAGGTTATTTTGCTAAATACGACTATCATGATTGTTAATAACTGTTTTTCTTAGTTTCAGGAAACAATTTTATAATTCATTTATTGCACTTTTGCATCTTAACATATATTTTCACTTTTTTCAGTGCAGTATTTCAAAAAGTAGCAGCAACTAGAAAATGTTATCACTCTTAATGTTTTACGATTATTGTGGTCCATATTTGCAAAATTCAAATAATAAATGATTTGTACTTCATTACTTGGAGGCGCAGCTACAACCAACTGGCAAACACAAACTGTACTTCTTTATCATCATCTTCTTTAAAACTAAAGTATCTCCAAACGGCAGACGATGATCCACTTCTAGGAGAGAAAGCAATGTTCTCACATTCGCGCTAAACAATTATCTACCGTTAATTGGACAGTCCTAGAAGGATCATTCCATGCTTCTGCCTCTGGAACTGGGATGGTGACTGGGTCTGAGACCAGATACATAACATGGAATAACGTGCATCTGTGGCGCACTGCAACAATATCGACACAGCAGCCGCTACAAAACAAAAAGTTGGTCAATGTATAGAAATTGGTCTAAATCGATCTCTAATGCTGTGTCTAAGTGGTGCACATAATTTCTGTCACACAGAGACTAATCTCGCATGACTGGTGTGCTCACTCAGCTGTTGCTTGTAAACACACCACACTTTTTCCTCATCCGCTGTTGTGAGACAGACATCACCTGCTAGACAGAAAGGACTGTGGAGTCTGACCTAAAAAAGCTGTCTGACACAACCTGATATCAACTCGACAACAGAAAGTAATTTTTGTTAACATTTTTTCTCCAATATTAAACTTGGGCTGTTACCGTCCGCAAAGTGACATTACGCCAGCTGCTAGTGGAATCTATATATTCAATCTATCAGTGAGTGGAAAGTGTATTTTCTCCTGTGAATTGAATGTTTGTTCCCTCAGATGTGCATTGAAAACTATTTTACAAGGAAAAGGCTTTGAGGAGGAGCAAAGCCAGTCTGAACCTGAGGTAGATGCAAAACATGCAAAACAAGCCCTAACGGTTAAGCTATAGTATCGGCTAGTAGTTAAACAGACAATGGAAGAGGTCAGTTTAGTGGAGTTGATAAGAGGCTGTTCATTTCTAAAGTTTGGTTCCAGGGGCTCCCCAGCGATATGAAGAGTAGTTTCATTTCATTATTATTTTATTCACTCGAGGTTAGCATTACAAGAGAATGCAGAATAATTCTGATCAGAGGTTTCACAATCCGCTGCCATCTCTCCACCTGCTATATAACCAGACTACCAAAATCTTCTCATATGGGTGTCCCTGGAACAAAAACATTTGTCTCCTTTAGTCTTCAGTCACAGCTTAATTACCACTGTATTGAGAATTCAGCATCAGGATAGCCTATACCCCCATCCCCTCAGCAGTACACCCATGTCCCCAACTTCCAGCTACACCACTAGCCTGATGTTCAGACTGAATGGCCATTTCGTTTGTTTCACACTTAATTCCTGAGTATGCATGATTCAGTGATTCAGGAGCTGGTTCCAGGCAATTACACCACTGGGCTTATTGTGTGGCTGTAAAGAATAAAATGATACGAAATAATGAGATAGATAGCCTAGATACAGCACAAGCAATCCATCTCATGTTACATATCCGAAATGAAAACAGGCAAGACCGTCTATTCGGCTGTAGTGTGCAAGTGACACAGTGGCAAAGAATAGATGTGGGTCAGTGAAGCCACTATTCCTTATGAAGAGAGTCTCCAGTTCTGCGCAGCAAATCCTAACATTTCACTCAGATGGTCCTAAGTGAACTAATTCTCAGACTTGGATGGGAGATAGTGGAGAAGCACGACGTCACAGAGTCATATGTGAAGGATACCAAATATGGCTTCACCACAAAGCACGCTTAACCTCTTCCTGAACTTTGACCCTGGCTGTGTGTGTGTGTTGCATAATGACATGGTAGGAATGGGCTCAAATTACAGAGTTAGCAGCATACTCAAGTCAAGGACGTATCACATACTGTCATCACATACGAAAAGGTGGGCCCACTCACAGCACACACACAGAGATACAATCGCACTTTCATTCAGAGAGACACACACACACACACACACACACACACACACACACACACACACACACACACACACACACGTGCAATGTTATCTCATGCAGTTATCTCTTTACTGAACTGGTTTCTGTCTCTGACTCATGATGTTTACTTATATCCCTACCCTGAACTGTGTGCACATTAACACTGTATTGTTATGTTGTTTAACCATTTACCACAATATTTAATCCATCTCTCAGTTTCTCTATATTTCAGGTAAGTGTCTATGTCAGGTATGTGAAGGTTCAGAGCTGATGAAGCACAACAGCTGAAATTCGCTGACGCTGTGGACAGACACACTACCCATGACTGACTGCATGTGGTCGACATACTAGTGTACACTGACTGTTCGCACTAATGTGCCAGTTCCGGTCACAAACGGCATGCCTTTGACAAACTATGGACACCAATCCCCACTGCTCAGTAAACATGTGCTTGGCTCATTCAAAAGACTCTGAAAAGTGTGTGTGTGTGTGTGGTGGGTTTGTCACGCTTGGTGGCCAGGTGTGTCTTGGGCCCCTCTATGGTTACTGTTTGTCTGTGTGTGCAATATCAGTTTTCAGCTGTTGCTAGACCTGGCTAAGGGGTTAAGTTACGCAACCTTGTTTGACTTGGCTGATGGCACACATCACTACGGATGACTCCTAGTGCTCTCCTCCCCTCCAGACACCTCAAAGAATCACACATATTGTCATGGTGAAGCAGATACCACATGATGTCACTTTAACTAACTCTGCATGAGAACATATTATGGACCAATGCCATGCCTTTAGTATACAAAGTCAGTTCATTCATTTTAAATAAGTCAGATGAAAATCATCCAGCTTAACCTGCTGAGTAAAATACAGGCAAACCTCACTGTAAGCAAGGAATACTACAGTTTTGACTTGATGAAGTGGGGAGACAACACAAGCTCTTAAAATGAAAAAGAGACAACGCTCAGGATAGTGCAGTGTTACAACTTGTCAGGGCTGCACAACGTGATGTGTGTCAGCACAGTGCAACACTTCAAAGTTGGACACCCAGTTACTTCCTCATATGTTGTCAAAACACCTAGCCCGAATCGCACCAGGATTGCTACATGGCAAAATGTCAAACTTTACTTGACGGCTGGTGCACTGCTTTTACCGTGTGATTATAGGTATGGTGGCAGTTTGTTGTTTTGTAGCTTTACTTGAGACGTGGGAGAAGCAAACTGTAACCATCAGCGGAGCAAATGACGTTGGGCGCACCACTTGTTGGGCTCAAGTACCCAAACACCGGCGATGCTCACAACAGCAACAACTTAAACCAGAGGGATACTCACAAATTTCTTTTTCCCATCTCCATCCTCATAGCTCTTCTTTGCTTTCTTCTCCTTCTTGGGGGCAGCAGCCGAGGCAGAATTCCCCGAGTATGGATCCATAGTTTTGTATTAACCCGTTACCTTGAATTGAGTGGTAAAATAAAACCCGTGACGGTATTCTCACTGTACTCGAACAAAAGTTAAAGTTTTTCCTCAGAAGTTACTCTTCACTGGCGAAAATGCGAATGGATAGTTCCCCTGGGGCCTAGGCTAGTGCCCTGGCTAACTAGCCACACTGCTACGTGTGGCTAATGATTTGGTAGGAAGCCAACTTCACCGAACTAACCCCTCGCTAAGCCGCCTGTCTGTATTACTAATGGAGGGAAATTCAAAGCACAACCCCAAACCGGCGAGAGGAAAGTAGGAAAACAACCTGTTGCGACTTTAGAAACAGACAAGGACGATACTCTTCCAGTATTCACAGTTTACATAAACCGAACCGTAACAATGTAAACATGTAAACTATAGGAGCCCTAACTCGCTGTGGTAGTAACCGGCTAACATTAGCTTTAGCAAGCCTAGCTTGCCTGCTATGTAAACTCTCAGTGTAAAACTCCGCTCCCCCCCACTTCCACGCTTCTTTTCGGTGACTTGAACGGGGGCGACGTGTTGGTGTCACTGCTGACTCGGTCCGACCGTATTTCCCAAATTATTTTCCATGACTGCTATAAGTTGAGTTAACTTTTTCCCCAAAATGACTGACAGCGGAGTGGCAACCACGTCCGCAGCAGTAGAAGAGTCTTCCTGTTCTGACAGTTAGGTCTGAGTCGTGGGGGAGGGGCCTGCGCTCTGGAACTACACCTGAGAGGATTTGACTGACAGCTTGGCCAACCTGAATGTCCAGGGCCAAGTTACAGGTGTCCCCAGCAGAATGTCTATGATGTCTAAGACTATTCTAATTGTGGGTTTCACATTCACCATTTTAAATTAGAACTACAATTCAGCATCAGGAAACCCCTCCCCCCCCCCCATCCCCTCAGCAGTACACCCATGTCCCCAACTTCCAACTACACCACTAGCCTGATGTTCAGACTGAATGGCCATGTCGTTTGTTTCACACTTAATTCCTGAGTATGCATGATTCAGTGATTCAGGAGCTGGTTCCAGGCAATTACACCACTGGACCTATTGTGTGACTGTAAAGAATAAAATGATACGAAATAATGAGTTAGATAACCTAGATACAGCACAAGCAATCCATCTCATGTTACATATCCGAAATGAAAACAGGCAAGACCGTCTATTAGGCTGTAATGTGTAAGTGACACAATGAGGATGAACAGGTGTGGGTCAGAATACCTGATCCCTACTTCCTGACCCTATCAGTGATGCCACTATTCCTTATAAAGCGAGTCTCCAGTTCTGCACAGCAAATCCTGACATTTCACTGAAATGGAAACTAGTAAACTAATGAGCCAACAACCCAACCCCTGCATTTCAAAAAAGATCATTATGTTTGATCATTTGTGTGGCTTGATAATTAGCCTTAGGGCGCCACCAAGTGGTAAAGATGTTAACGGCAGGCCATATGGTGCTTTCTGATGAGGGGTCAGCGGTGCATAATGGGAAGTAATAGGGATACTCTCTATTGATCTGTAAAATGATTTCTGTGCATTCTGATAAGGTTGTTATCAGCATGTGATGATGGTGCTCTGTATAGGAGTGGCAGGTAGGAGAAAAGGATCAAAATCATACAAGAAAAGCATCAGGTAGACAAGTGGATGAGTCAAGGAGGAGGTCTTGCACCCTAATGGATGTGCTGACGCAGTCGACCCGATTCTTAACGGGCAGTCTTCCAAATAACACCATTTAAGTACTCGGTCATTATCAGTCCAATACTCCAATCTCAGTCCCCGTCCCATTCTCTGCAATGTCCCACTTCAGTGCTCCTCAAATCCCTCAAATATTTGACGCATCGCAGAGTACAAAGTGTTTACCTCACCTCAGTAGAATTCCACATGTTAGATGAAGCATTCACTCCTGCTGCTTGTGGACCTTTATTCAGTGAAGCCTGCTCGGGAAATTTGGAGATTTTGAGGTATAGTGTCCAATATTTCAATATTATTTCTGTTACCTTTGTTGCTCTCTCTCACTAACACACACAGGTACACACTTACACACATGCGTATGCAAAAGGAACACGCGCGCGCGCACACACACACACACACACACACACACACACACACAAGATTGCAGAGATGGGCTCATCTATCTGTCTTGGTATGTGAAAGATGTTTGGGAACAACAAGATTGGAGAGGATTTGCTCATCACCGGCGGCACTGAAACCGACAAACAGTTTGGTTTATCACACACGACATGTACTTCAGCCTCAGGTCTTCATTCTACTTGAAATTACCATCATAAATTGCGGAGGAGAGGTTAATTAAAAGTGAAAGTGTAAGATAAGCTGGTAGGCTCTCATAAAAAACGCTTATGTCAATAGACATATTAAATGATAGAGGATTGGCCCATCCCACCACCACCACCATCATCATCACCATTGGCATAATCATGTACAAACAAGTGTACTGCTCTCAGGGTCAAAAGACTTCCAGTTGAAAGTGTATTTGAATATCTTTATGTGAAGATGTAGCCTGTCATTTACTCACTGGTTTACAATGGACAAGAGAATGAAAACGGCGTGTGGTGGCTGCATCATTGCACAATACAAGACAGTTCAGTTACAGTCATACAAAATAATTGTAGGCCTATATACATCAATTTCACATACATAAAGCCTATAGCCTTTACAAGATGACAGCGGTCACTTTTCCACTTCCAGCTTGCCAGGGCCATGTCAAACTGTACTGGGATTAGAAACACTGCTAATAAAAGCACAGAAATATTGGTTGGGAGTAGGGCTGGACCATAAACCGAAAATCCACCGAGACCGACATTAACGTCTTCCTACGACTGCATTTTACTGGAAACGATCATTTCGATAAGTTGCCTATACCGTTTATACACGCGCACTATGTGCTCGCATCTAGATCTAGATCTAGATACGGCTGCAAGTTCGGGTTGAATTCATTACAGGAGATTTACACCGTTCCCCAATATTAAACTTACCTTTTGTTTTCCTGTTAAACGACAGCACTGGAACATGCATATCATTCTAATTCTGCTTTTCTTAATAAGCCACAGGTTGCGACCAAGCGCGCTATGTGCGTCCTTTTATGTTTTTATTGAAATAGACAAGAGCAATTTTTTAAAATTATTTATCGTTGCATTTATTGTTATCGTGACAGATGGATTAAATAACTGTGATAAAGATATCGCCCGGCCCTAAATTGGGAGTATATTGAGACCACTGGGAGTGTGGTTCCCAAAGTGGTTCCCAAAATGCGGTCGAGGAATCACCAAGTGTCCTTGAGGGGGTACCAAGGGGTCCCCGCCAAGATGAGGTTTAGTTTAATTTCACTATTATTTCATTCGTTAGAAGGTATCACAGCTCTCGCCACTGTCGCAACCTGCAGATCTACACAGACAACATACATCCTCTCAAATGGGGGCCACTAGGACAAAACCTATCAAATGGTCTAAAGCAATGTTCCTCAAATCCGGGCCTCGGGGTCCAGAGTGCTGCTGGTTTTCTCTCCTACCAGGTAGTTAACTGCATTCACCTGGCATCCCAGGTCTTAACCAATCCCTGATTAGACAGCTAGAAACTACCTGGCAGAATTGAAAACCAGCAGTACTCTGGACCCCGAGGCCCGGATTTGAGGACCACTAAAGGGTCTAATTTGACTTGGCAGGGTTTGGGAGCCCCTGTAATAAACGATGAGACCCTGACTAGCCATGTTATGTCCATACTGAAAACTAGGCTATTTAGCCCAACCCACGGGTCCAAGAAGACTCGTCAAGGCAACAACTCCATGTGTCCAGATCGTGCAGCAGCAATCCAACGGTGGCCAGCGTCGCCCACCAAAGCCCCACCACATCCTGAAAGACCCGGTCCAAGAGTCCCCACCTACCCCTGGTTGGGGGGTCTACTTGTAGGCGGTCCGGGCCTCTCTCAGCGACCTGTCGTAGGGCATGGAGGCGAAGAAAGAGTTCCGGAGCTGGCAGTTGATGAAGAACACAATGAGCAGCACCAGCAGGAAGAGCACCAGGCACATGACAATGTAGGTGACCAGGTCCGGCTTGTGGAGCTCGCCTTCCCGGAGCCCTCCTCCCCCACGCCCCGTGGTGGGTCTGAGCAGGGCGGCCACGCTAATCGAGCCGCCGTAGGAGGCATTCAGAGAGGCGGGGGCGTGCGTGGACGACTGGGCCATAAGCACCAGATCAAAGTCCGGGCGGTCGGTGGAGTTGAGCAGGATCTGCCTCAGCATGGCGCCCCGCGGACTCACCGGCTGCGTCGGACGGCTGGAAAGATGAAGAGACATGGAGGTTATGAACTGGCCCCGAATCGGTTTGTCTGGCCAGCCTAGTACTTTATGATAAGTGTATAAATATTACAGGAATATTATAGGCATGGTGATACCATACGACGTAAAATACCACAAGGTCACTTATAAACTCACTATTGAGTAGACCTACACCACACGTCACTATAATTATAGTTATACCACAGGCGATACAATACTTAAAGTAAGGGTAGGGTAGAATAACACACTATAAGTTGCTCTGGTAATATCAGTGATGTTTCGTTAGGGGAATCCCATGTGACGAGAAAACGTTAAAAATCGTTTGAAAGCACAATGACGCACAGCCCGGAGGGGAGGCTGGGTGGGAGGTAGTTTAATTTAGGAAAGGTAGGGACTTACTTTGGTGTGGGCTGCGGAAGTGTTCCGCAGGTGAGCTGGAAAAGACAGAATCCCGGCTCCGCATTCCTCAGTGTCCCCGGCTCTGTCCACTCCAGCCCCGGCGAAGATGCTCTGTGGAGAGGCGGCGGGTCGGTGCCTTCAAATCCGCTGAGCCCACAGTCCATATGTCGCCCGTGGGGATATTGACACACCAGTATTGGTCAAATCCATGTTTGAATGAATACCAGTGTCCCAAGAAGAGAAAGCAGAACTAAATTCCACTTGTTGGCGTTCAAAACCAGATTGGCTTGTAACGCATGAGTTCAAGCACAAAAGGCATCATCAAACTGTAGCGGTATCCAAACCGGACTTAGGATCTGGTCGATGTGGTGAAGTTTAACGGCGACTGTCGGCGCGCACGCATGTCCTCTTGTGCGTCACGGTGCGCAGTAACAAGTGATCGCCTTTGCCGGTGCGTTAGGGCGCAAAGGATGGGCACGTCGGCTCACCCGGTTTCTCGCCCCCGTCCTTGTTCTTATATCCAATACTGGTCGATACGTGGGTGGGCAGCGCCCCCGTGAGATCCCGTGAGCAGCGAGAACCTTTACTGGAACATCGATATCGTTTGCCGAAGATGAGAGAAGAGGAGCAGAAGGAACTACTGGAGGAAAAAACAACCAAAGAGATCAGTGCTCCGGGTCTCAAAGAGCTCCCCGGCGTCGCCTTGGGATGTGTGTGTAAATGTGTGTGCATGTGGTGTGTGTGGTGTGTCTATCTGTGTGTGTGTGTGTGTGTGTGTGTGTGTGTGTGTGTGTGTGTGTGTGTGTGTGGGTTAGAGAGAGGGGAGGAGAGGGCGCTGGAGGGACGTCACCGGACAGGGATGTGTTAAAGAGAAAGTCAAGCTCGTTGTGCAATGTGACGACTCCCTCTCTCTCTCTCTCTCTCTCTCTCTCTCTCTCTCTCCCTCCCTCTCTCTCTCCCTCTCCCTCTCCCTCTCTCTCTCTCTCTCTCTCCCTCTCTCTCTCTCTCTCTCTCTCTCTCTCTCTCTCTCTCTCTCCAAAGAGATCCTACTTAATTTGAGTGAAAGTGAGTAAGAACCTTTTCTGTGCCAGTGGGGAATGTCTCACATTGGGGTGATTAGAGAATAGGAGAGGGTGTGTTGAGACGTGCTCTCTCTCTCTCTCTCGGAAGGGGGTGGTGTATAGGGTAACTACATTTAAGGGAAGGTCCTCCAGATAGCCTAGTGCCTGATTCATTAGTACTGTTGAATATTGGAATGCTGACACTCTCCTCAACCTCTCTCTCTCTCTCTCTCTCTCTCTCTCTCTCTCTGTCTCTCTCTCTGTCTCTCTCTCTGTCTCTCTGCTCTCACACACACTTGCTGTGGCCCTGTGATATGGGAGCAGGTGGTTTTACAGTTTTTCTCAGTCGCTTTGGTCGCTTTCTCAGATCAGAATTGAAATTCTCAAAACTACTTGTTCAACCGCCACATCATCTAGTCACTTGTGCACATCATAAAAGCAGCTTCTCATTCTTTTGAACAAATTGCAAATGCTTTAGCACAGTCATGCAAATGATTATGTCCAACTGTCTGCTGTTTCCTACATTATCAATTTCTTCTGTCATATTGATCAAAATGTATTATATTGGTTCTCTGTTGAATAGTCTCACCCCCCAGAACATCTAGGCACTAGTTCATTGCTTATGTCATTACATGCAAAATGGTTGAACCAGTTGTCATAATCTGTCAAGCATATCAAGCATTTCTATTAGACTTTTTTGTAAATGTGTCCTGAATTGATGAATCTTGACTTTCACAACAGTTTTTCTCAGTTGCTTGGCTCAATTCTCGAATGACAGTTGAAGTCAAACAATATGTGAAATTCTTCACAACATTTTGTTACCTGAGCACAACAGAAAGAGCATTTCTCTTTGTTACCATTTGCAAATGTTTTAGGCAAATGACTAACAATTATGATTGACAATTTGAACAATTATTGGTTGTAAATGTCTTTTGAAATTGATATATGCCAGACAGAAAAAGTGCATTTTCAATCATTTGCCAGTTTCCATCAGTACAATGTTATAATGACAACATGGCTAAGCATTTTGACTGTCTTGTTTGTACACAATGACACATGGACTTGTCATTCTGATGGCACTTACATGTTCATTGACGTAAAGATTTACTTTTGAGAGATGAACGAAGGATTTTGAGCAAGTTACGGGCTTTTGCAGGTAATCCATTGTGTGGTGCTGTTTGTACCAATTGTTTCGAGAAATGGGCCTACTGTTTTGCAAATCTTAAGGATGATTCGAGAAATGTACTAAAGCGACTGAGAAAAACTGTATTAGTGTGCCTGCTTTACTTTATTTTCATGTCATGATAAAAGGGCATCATAAGCCAAAGCCTCCCTGTTCTCTGTGAAAAAGGTGTGACACGGATGAGTATTGAAGTAGTATAGTAGGGTTAGGGTTAGTATTCACTGGAAGATGTAATTTTAGCACATGATGCACTGAACATGCATACAAAGGCTCAGGTCTTAAAAGCTCTGCCGATCTGTTTCATATTCATCTGCACCTGTTCTGTCACAACAGGATGGCTGGCTGGCAACATAGAGGACAGAGGGACACATGCACGTACGCAAACACACACACACACACACACACACACACACACACACACACACACACACACACACACAGAAAGAGAAGTACTGTAAAACATAGCCAACTGGGAAGCAACTTTGATGCGACAGATATACACATACACACACACACACACACACACACACATACACACACACACACACACACACACACAGAAAGATAGATAGATAGATAGATAGATAGATAGATAGATAGATAGATAGATAGATAGATAGATAGATAGATAGATAGATAGATAGATAGATAGATACTTTATTGATCCCGGGGGAAATTCTGGGATTGCAGTTTAGAGAAGTGTATGTGTTTGTGCATACATTACCAACTAGCCACACACACACACACACACACACACACACACACACAAACACACACACACACACACACACACACACACACACACACACATTAATAAATCAACAGAACTGTTCATTGCTGTCTGCAATCGTGTCCTGGCCGACACCCCGGCGGGGAACGCCAGTTATTCACCACACCTACAGTCCGACAGTCCTTCCAGCTAACCCTCAGCTACAGTCCCAGTGTCCCATATCAACATTGTATTCAATATAAATGAGGATTACAGCAGAGCAGAGTTTGGTGGGATCTGCGTGTCGCATGGGAAATCTAAAACCAGCCCAAAGCCCTGTTTCCATACGTGGAGGGACAGCAGGAATGGTGACGGCTAAAGAGATTACCACTTATTATTGCATTTTGGAAGTCACACGCGTTCCCTACTTTGCTACAGGGTTGCTACTGTCCTCATCCCCATCATACATTCACACACAGACACACACAGACACAGACACACACACAGACACAGACACACACACACACACACACACACACACACACACACACACACACACACACACACACATTGTATTGCCCCTACTGTCCAGGTGAGTAAATTCCAGTGGTATGGACCTTGTCCATGTTTGAGAAATTCCACTGTGAGGTTGGCAACATGACCTGGCTTGGATAAACAGAAAGAGAGAGAGAGAGAGAGAGAGCGAGAGAGAGAGAGAGAGAGAGACGTAGTATGCTATATATGTTCATTGATGTCTTGCTCCGTGGCAAATCGCGTTGGTTATCAGGCTGATCAGCTGTTACCCGTGATAATGGAACTTTGATTAAGAATGGTGTGTTGAAATTCTCCCCCCCTCCGTCATTCTGAACCACTCTCCCCCTCCCCCGTCAAACAATATCATGCTCTCTCCTTCCACTTCGCTTTGTTCACCTCTCTCTGTCACACACACACACACACACACACACACACACACACACACGCACGCACACACACACACACTATTTTTTCACTCTTTCACCCTGCTCTCTAAGTCTTTTCCACCTCCCTCCATCTCTCCCTCTCTAATTCTCTCACATCACTCTCATATTTCTCTTTCGAGCTGTCTACGTCTCTCGCTCAGATTGCGTCTTTTCCTTCCCTCGTTCTCTTTCTCTCTCTCTCTCTCACTCTCTCTTTTTTAATCCATTTAATCCATAAAAAGGCGAAAGAAAGAGCTCAGCCATGAAGCAGGGATGGCTCAAAGTGGAGATAAATAAGAAAACTCAAAGTTTTGGGGCCTTTTTTGCTGAGTTTAATAATTGTCTTAGGTACAGAGAGAGAGAGAGAGACAGAGAGAGAGAGACAGAGAGAGAGAGAGAGAGAGAGAGAGAGAGAGAGAGAGAGAGAGAGAGAGAGAGAGAGCAGTGCTTAGTAGAAGCTTAGTGTTCACACTGATGAGACATAACCAAAGCAAGCGGCGGGCCATGCAAGTCAACAGGGATTATGTATGTGTACACACACCAACTACACCACTCTCTCTCTCTCTCTCTCTCTCTCTCTCTCTCTCTCTCTCTCTCTCTCTCACACACACACACACACACACACACACACACACTCCTTCACACAGACACGCAGGAACGCAGACACCTCTACGCTGTGAGCTAACTGGAGAGTCTGCTCATGAGTTATTTTATTTCATATTTTTCTTTTTTTTTTCTTTTCGAGAAGGAACAGATCGGTGCTCGGAAAATCCCCCCTCTGCCAAAACTCCACATCGTTTAAGTTTCAGTCACTTCAAATTCTGTTTTGTCAAGTAAGAGAATGTAAGAAACAGGCGCCAAACAGAAGCTTTCCAGAGACAATATTGCTATACTGTTGAGAAGAAATTGCTGTGTCTGCTGAGGTCTTCTCTTTTATTTTTGCTTCATGAAACAGTAATGTTGTTTTGCTGCTTTGCTCAGCATGAGCCCCATCCTCAGAGCAGTGGAGTCATTCTCCACGCAGGCGGAAGTCCAAGAGCCACCCTAATACCTAATTCTGTCTACTTCTATCCCCTCCTCAGTGCTTTATTGGCATGAAAGATGGTCAAAAACACAACTACCAACACACACACACACACACACACACACACACACACACACACACACACACACACACACACACACACACATCCTCTCCCCCATTCTCTTAGATGGATATGTGTATAGACAAGTGCTGCTCTCTCCCTTGCTCCCCGACTCTATCCATTTCTTGCTCTTTCCTTCTCTCTCTCCCTCTCTCTCTCTCGCTCGCTCCCCTCTCCCCCCCCTCTTTCTCTCTCTCTCTCTCTCTCTCTCTCTCTCTCTCTCTCTCTCTCTCTCTCTCTCTCTCTCTCTGCTGTGTTGTGTACACAAAAGTCTGAGGTCGAGGGTTCTAAATCCTCAGTGGGCCACATCACCAATATAATGGAGTGTCCCTGCTGGCCAGCTGAACAAACACACACACACACACACACACACACACACACACACACACACACACACACACACTCACACACTCACAGACCCAAAACACACACACACCTGTACACACACCGCCCGATAACACTGATATCCCCAGACTCTTAGCACAGTTGGACTCGAAACACACAACAGACGCTGAGAACGAACGAGAGAGAGAACATATCCAGTTGTGCGTGTAAACACACACATACAGAGACAGAGACAGAGAGAGAGAGGGATATATACACACACACACACACACACACACACACACACACAGACAATATAATCACTAATGGATACAGAAGCAGCTAGGATTCTTTTATCTCATTTTTCAATACAGTTCCTTTCTGTCTGACTGACTACACAAACAAAAAGTGTGACTCACAAATGTCTCTCCTCTCTCATTTTCCATAATTGTGTTCAAGAATCCCCAATTTAACCTCCATGGAAAAATCAGCCAGCAAAACGGGACTTTTCCCTGCCAGTGCATCAGACGCCCTCCTTGGCAGAAATCAGAAGCTCTACAATTAGTCACTTGATTATCTTGCCAGAGCACCAAATGCTGTTTCTCATCTCAACCAGAAAGAGAGGCATTCACTTCATCTGGCAACCAGAACAACAAATGGAACGCGTAACGGGTATAGGAGCCATCACGTAAAACAAAAAACAACCTTTCTTTTTTGTCCTCCCCTAGAAATGAACACTTTTCATAGGGAGAAAAACACGTTTGGTGGCAGATGGAAAGCTGTGGTTGTTTTGGAACATTTCTTTTCCTTTCGACATCAAAACATGAATTATTTATGTCTCGTTATGTCTTGTCTAACGGGTCATGTTGTCTGATGCCTCATTGCGGGTCAGCTATGAATGCCAAACGCCCAACACATACATACACACACACACACACACACACACACACACACACACACACACACACACATCACCACTATCAACATGAATAAGAAAAAACACATTTCACATATCAGAATATGTTTTCAAAATATTTTTTTTTTTGACAAAAGTGTATTTGTACAAGCAACAACAAAACAAAGAAAAAAATGTATTTCCAGCGTACAAAATCTAATTAGAAAGAATTTGAAAAACCGCCGTGGTTTTGTGTGATCTTGGGAGCAGCAAACAAAGAGAGCATAGCAGCAGAGGAACTGAGGAACCGAGGCAGCATCCTGGTTTCCTTCCACGTAGTCTGCATTGTGCATGTGAATAATTCCCGGGGACGTTGTGCTTGGGATCAGCGAGGGATGCAGGGGAGGGCGGGAGGGCGGGAGGGAGTGCCTCAGGTAAATGGGTTTTTGGGGTGTGTGTGTGTTGGGTGGAGGTCATTGCCGTGGGACCTGCTCCAGTGAGCCATGCGACAGCAGCTCGCCCAGGATCAGAGCCAAGGCGTTAGCATGCACGGCTCTGCCTCTCACTGAAAGCACACCAACAAATGGATAGAGAGAGTAGCAAGAGCGAGAGAGAGAGAGAGAGAGAGAGAGAGTGAGAGGAACAGAGATGAGAGAGGACAGAAGGGGAGTGGGTAAGTGGGAAGGAGTGGAGGAGGAGAGAGGAGGGGAGGGGAGGGCAACCAAACGGAACAAGGGGCAAATGACAGACTGTGGTGTTCCTATAACCCGCAGTCCCTGCAGTTGATCCCGGCATATTAGTGTGTGTGTGTGTGTGTGTGTGTGTGTGTCAGTGTGTGTGCGCATATGTGTGTGTTCAATGGGAAGAGGTGAAATCTTTGTTCTGCCGCCTTGCTGGTAGGCTGGTTGGGGTTGGGGGAGGTCCTGAGGGGTGGTAGGCAAGTAGAGAGGAAGATAAACAGACAGCTAATTACGCTCTAATGAACTGCTTCCAGGGTCACAGCCACTCCTGAGTCAGACAACACCACCGAGAGAGAGAGAGAGAGAGAGAGAGAGGGTGAGCTAGACAGACAGAAACAAACAGAAACAAAGAGATAAAGACAAAGATAGACAGACACAGACAGGGGAGGTAGAGAAAGAGACAGCAATAAACAGAGGACATAAGTGAGAGGGAGAGGGAGAGGGAGAGAGAGAGAGAGCAAAACAGAAACCAGAACAACAGGAAAGAAAGGCAAAAGTGAGTCAGAAGATGAATGACGTTGTAACCGCTATGGCTACTCCATAAAAGGGAAACTATGTTGTAGATACATAAATATGCTGAGGGGAAATGTTGCTGTATATTACAAGCAGAAGCGCCGGGACTGTCATGAATACAAGCATTACTTCCTCCCTCTATGTCTCACTCTTTCATAACACACATGACGCTCACTGCCTGCCGTCAAAGCAGCATTACACCACTTATCCATTATCCACTGCTGTAAGGGACGATGAATAGAGAGACGATAATAAAGACGACACTGGAGATGGCGACGATGGCGATGATGAAGATGCTGCCGAATTTGCCGCCGAGGATGAGGATGAGGACGACAACAAGCCGGAGATTGGCGATGTCGTCGATGGCTACGACGGCCCAGAGAAAAAGGTGATGAAGAAGATGATACAATGACGGTTTACAATGACGACGTGACGGTGCTGAAGAGAGGTGCACTCGTGTGAGACGGCGTGTGAGATGCATCTAACTTGGCAATAAGTTTTCATCTGACTGACTATGAACCTGAACTATGAACTATGAACATGAAAAATGGCGGGTGAACTCGAACGCCGCGCGCGATGACAACAGCGATGATGACGAGGGGCTGCGATGATGACGGCAACGATGGCGGCAACGATGGCGGTTTTCAGGGGCAAATTGTTTCCGTGAGAAGTGTGCACACCTGACACACGCCACAGCCCGTAAGAGGCTCCCCGGGGGGGAGGGGGGGCTTGTCAGTTGAGTGGCATATCAATCTTCCTGTCCGTCCTGAGCCCTGTGCGCTCCGGGTTTGAAGAATTGGTAAACACGAGGCAGGCCTTTCCTCCTGATAGCCGCCGCTAGCCCCTTCATCCACTCCTCCATCAGCCCGCTGACTGCTGCAGAAATGAGATATTGGCGTTTCACCGATTGGCAGCGTTACGGCTATGTGGCGATTACAAAGCGTTATTTTAGAACCGGGGGACCAGGTTAGATGATCGCGTTATGCATTAAGATTCATGCTGGTTCATAAGGTTCGCGGCTTCACGCTGTGGGATTGTCCTTTGGTTTGAGAGGGTTCTCTTGTTGATGAGGTCTTTGGTGAGATAAGATACTGAGATGAGACATGGATTAAGGGGTTGGCTGATGGGCTGGATGAGGTGTGTGTCGCTGCGTGTGTGTGCATGTGTAATAACACAATAATCCAAGGGTGTTTGTGCTCCCCTTGCGTGTTCAAGCATTTATTAATATACGTGTAAGCTTCTGTGTGTGGCGTGTATATGAACAAGGCATTTATAAAAATATGTGCGAGTGTGTCTGCTTGTGTGTGTGTGTGTATGTGTGTGTGTGTGTGTGTGTGCTGCCGAGTCTATCTCCTGAGGGCTTCGAGGCAGTTGATAGCAGATGCGTTGGAGGGGGAGTTCTAATCTCTCCTCCATATCCCTGGAATCCCTGTCTTTCAGAGGCAGGAGGTCACATCGCTCACCGGAGAGAGAGAGAGAGAGAGAGAGAGAGAGAGAGAGAGAGAGAGAGAGAGAGAGAGAGACAGATGGAGGAGGGGAGACGGATGGACAGAGAGGGAGGAGGAAGAGGTGGAGGGAGAGCTGGAAACACTTTCTTGCCTCGGGCCTCCAAGACAAATTACACCAGAGAGGGCACTATGTTGCTGTAAAACACACACACACACACACACACACACGCACACGCACACGCACACACACACACGCACACACACACACGCACACGTCTGCAAAGTCCACACACACATACAAACACACTAACACACTGTACACACAAGTACACATCCCTACACATGCATGCAAAGGGCATACCACGCATGCTCACAAAACCTTACCTGGAAATTAAAACACACACACACCGCTCATGTGGGCACGTACACACACAGACACAAACACACACGCACACATACACACAGTGTATTATTGAGCAATGTCTTTAGGGCTTAAACTAATATCACAAGTCTGAGAGGGAGCACTGAAGGAAATCAGATAATAGAATTTCCTGTGAACTTCCAAAAGCACATCCCCCTTGGACCGGCTTTGTTGCTACGGAGATTCAACCAGTCAGTGTCTCGGCCGCTGTTTCTGTGTGTGTGTGTGTGTGTGTGTGTGTGTGTGTGCTGTACAGTATCTCTCTCCTCGAATCTGTGGGTTCAAGTCTATGTTTTGGCATTTCTGCTTTATTGGCCTGCATATATAGCCCAGTGGAGAGATAGGATAGAGAGGGGAGACAGAAAGAGGCCAAGCTTAAGTCCACAACACTCAAACTGTTACCACTTGCTGCCATTTGGGGCTGCCGACACACAAAGCTGCCTAACTCAAAAAAAGGCTAAGCAATTGTTCAGTCAGCTGAATTTTATAATTGAAGTACCATCTTTCTCAATGTTCCTCCATGACTCTTCCAAATCCCACTTTCTGTACAGACCAGTCATGTTTTAAATTCAAAATCACACCAGGAAATACAAGTTATCCTTCAACAGTCAGCTTGTTGGTCTCTCTGGGACCCCCCAAATCCGTGTTAAATCGTTCTAGTGTTAAGTCTAGAAGACGACTATGTAAGGTAAAAGTTCTAGTGCCAACTTTAAACAATTTAATAGGGCTCTTTGGCCCTCGTGTAATGGCAGGCTAGACAATAAAAGGAAGTTTTTCACAGCTACTGACAGCCTGAAACAATGCAGAGAGTCCTCAGCGAGAGAGGTGAATGAATGGTATGGAGCCGAGGTCTAGTAAACATCTGGACCCATATGTTGGAGTGTTTACAACGCTGCTTTAGAGGGCAGCTTTCAGGATGTCTCTGACACGGCAAGTCTGTGTGTGTGTGTGTGTGTGTGGTCAGACAACTTACAGGAAAGCCAATTTCCAGTTCTCAGAAGTTTTTTTTTTATTTGTTAATCGCATACTGAAGGCTGCTAGGTGATTATTAACTGGTTAATGGAGTGAAATGGGCTGAAATAAATAATTGTGTGTGTATGTGTATCAACTGTACTATCTACTATGTATGTGTTACTGCGCTGTGTATGTGTGTGTGAATATATGTGCACGAACTGTGAACTGTGTGCGTTACTGTATTCTGTGTGTGTGTTTGTTATTGAGTGTGCACATCTTGCATCTTGTGCACGTTGCGAGTGTACCCACGGCTGCTCAGATGTTTGTTTCGAGAGAGTTTGTTCTGTGTGTGTGTGTGTGTGTGTGTGTGTGTGTTCATGCTGGTGCCCTTGCCGGTGCATAGAGTGACGTTGCAGCCAGATGTTCGGTCTCACTCCAGTGCTTGTCATTGACTGAGGGCTACCGGTGGGAACAAGCACATTATTTAGACCATTTCATTACATTTCATCAACCCCAAATATACAAAGCACACCGCTGATCAACCAGCCAGTTTAGAGCTTTCTCTGTTTAATTCAAGGATCAAAAATATGACAATATATACAAGATTCATCTTTAATCAATATTTCTCACGTACAAGTTAAAAATACAGTATCTCGGGTAAGTTTGGCTGTTTCTAGTTGTGAAAATCATCCGTGGGTGTCAAAACGTTCTCTGGCAGAGGCTTTTATTGTATTTTATTAGACTGGTGCTGTACACAGGAAACAGTCTCTCGCTCTTCCACTGTCCAACACATACAAACAAAGATACAGTTAAACTTCCATTACTTATTTCAATAAAATCTTAAACTCTAAACATCCTTTGTGCACCGGAAACAAAATTCTGCAGCTGCTGGGTGAAAACCTCATACCTCCAAAATGTAAGAAAAACAGTTGCATGATGGCCATGCCTCTGTGATGATTCAATAGTTTTTTAAAGGGTTGAAAGAATTTCATAAGCCCAAGGGTCGTAAAAAACGTTTCAACCCACAGAGGACCTTGCAGTCCCTTGATTGGAGCTGAAACATGACGGTCACCAAACTTGAGTTTTGGTGACCGTCAAATGACAACAGTGGACTGTACACATGCCAGCGCTGTGTGGACATTAGCTGTTGTTCATCAAAGCACCGGGGTACAAAAATGGCTAGTTGTCAGTCAGCAACATTATTTTTGGATGTACTGGGGTGGGCGTTATACCAAAAGCACTCTAACTACAAACATGAGCATCATATCAGAGAATCTAGCCCGGGTAATTAATAGCACTGTGCTGAGGGGTTGGACAGGACTGAACTGAAGCTAAACGATGGGGTGTCAAAGATGGGTGAGGTATTGGCAGTTTGTTCTGCAAAATCTGGGCCTGGGCAGCTGTCACAAAATAGATAACAGAGATACATGGCAGATCAACATGAGCAATCATCTGCAATAGAGTATCTCACGAAGCCGGGAAAAAAAAAAAAACAGCCAAACGTAGAAGATAAACAGATTTCATACCCGTTCCTCAAAAATATTTCAGCTTATCAAACTGTGTGGTGATGTTGGGATTTTATTTCAGTTAAAGAGATCCTATATTGTTTATACGACGCTATTTGGGATGCTTAGCTGGTAAACTGAACGATCCTGCAACCCTCTGTCGCCTGTGTTCACCAGATGTACACCGCGCACTGACAGGAATGTGTTAATTAGATCGCCTGGTGTATGAGCGGCACAGCGACAGACACCGCTATTACTGTCCTGACAGAGACAGAACTGGTAGAAACAAGGTCGGCTGTTTCTGTTGTCAATATCCAGCTGTCAGAGTGGGAAGTTGGACCCCACGGTGCCTCCTCATATCTCATATCAATACCCAGCCTCTGATTCTCTGTCTTCCCTCTCCCCGTCCCCCTGACTCTCTGAAGATGTTGCCTTTAATTAGAAGCCACGCGTCAACACCAATGCCCCGACACAGTATACGCTTCACCTCTCACCTTTGACCTCGCGCTCAGTCGCTCGGCTCTTGCTGCTCTCGTCCTCTCACATTCCTTCCTCTGTCACTGGTCACTGCATACCCTTGTTTTATTGCCCGAAATCACAAAGTTTCACTCTCTCTCAGTCTCTTTCTCTTACTCTGCCCCTCTCTCTCTCTCTTCCCTGTCTTACTCGTAAACATCCTGCTGCTTCTCGCTCTTCCTTTTCTCTCTCTTCTGCTACCAAACTCTTCAAAACACCTCCCCTGCCCTCCCCCACCAGCATGTCATTCTCATTTCCCATTCCCCTCTGTCTCCCTCCTTCTCTCCGTCCTTCTTGCCGGTGCTATCAGTGTCTCTTGGTGTTCTTGCCAAACTTGTCGCCGAGTTCCTGGATGAGCCCGGCCAACTCTCCAGTGGCCTGCGACTTCTCCTCCAGGAGCTCGTAGCGGAGGCTAGAGATGTCCTGCTTGATCTCCTTCAGCTCGCCTACACATACACACACACACACACAGGCACACACGTGCACACACACACGTGCACACACACAAAAGAAGCATGATTGAATACACACGAACCAGAACATGTGAATGAGCCATCGCAGACATGTATGCAGGTATGCAAAGATCATGAAATTGTGCAATAGTGCATATATGCTCACATACACACGGACACATCAAATATATATAGGTCTACAGCATATATACACATGTCTGGGGAGCAATGGGATACTAGTAGTATTACCTATTCTAAATACAAAATTGTATACTCTATTCTGTTACGTTACACCGGCGTTTTTTTCTTGTCGCCATGGTTATGTATAATACTGCAAAAGTCTTGAAGTCATTACCAAACAAGCTCTACTGCTTGGATCACTGCACAGCATTGCTCCTGTTTGCTTGTCAATATGTGACATTTATGGCTTTGGTAGCTTCATTTTTCATTCTGTTTGGATGCACTAAGAGTTTGATGTCTGCAAGACTGGTGATCAGCATGTTCTAGTAGTGTACCGGTTTTTACCAATAATAAATCACCTCTTTTAATAAAGTAATGAATCTGCTTGCGCCAGATATTTAGTAGCAGTAGCAGCAGTAGTAGTATGTAATAATCAGTTGCCTATACCAGTATAAATTTAGGCTATAGACCTAAAAAAGCAATTGTATACAGGTGACACCCATTTCTCTGTCAGCATTGCAGAAGACAATATTGCCTATGAAACCCACACCCTGCCCTCTAGACACTATCCCAACAAACCTTTTGAAAGTTACTGAAACAGTCAGTCCAAACATTCTGGCAATTCTAAACAGCTTCCTAACCACTGGCTCAGTCCCCACTTGTTTTAAACATGCTGTCATTCAACCACTCCTGAAAAACCCTAACCTGGATCCTCTTACTTTTAGCAATTATAGACCAATTTCCAAAGGAGGTGGCCACACAGATGACATATTTTATGAACAATAATAAAGTGAATTATTACTTCTCCTTGCTGCTGATGCTGATTCTGCTCTATTTTAATTGTTTTAGATCTTAACACAGGATTTAACACTACTGACCGAGCAAGTAAAGGGTTGTCATAAACAGTTCAGTCATACCTGGCTAATAGAACTTTCTCTGTTGTGGTCTGGAATGCCTCATCTTCCTCATCTCATCTTTTGTTTGGTGTCCCCCAGGGGTCAGCTCTTGGCCCCTTGCTTCCCCCCTTGTATATGCTTCCCCATGGTCATATTTTTCGCAAACTATTTTATGCAAAATATTTATTTCCATTGCTAAATGGATGATACCCAAATACATGTTCAGATAAAACAGGGTGACTCCAACAGCTTAACCTGCCTTAAGGCTTGCCTCTCAGATATGGGTTAAGGTTAATGCTGGATGTCCCAAAATTTCCTCCAGTTGAATGAAAATAAATCTGAGATTGTTCTCTGTGGTCCATCTGGTTCCATCATGCTACTTCAGTATCGTCTTGGTGGTCTTGCCCCATATGTAAAGCCTGCTGCTAGAAACCTGGGCATAACATTTGATTCGTTTTTATCCTTTGCTGACCTTGAGAAGGTTATCCATGCCTTCATCTCTTCTTGTCTAGATTACTGGAACTCCACTTGCCACTTTTATCTTTGTTGTTTTATCTTGCATTCTGTTTTTATTCTTGCACCTATGTTGTGTATTTTTCTATTTAATTTGCTAATTTCCTTATTTTTAATTTTAAACTTGATTTTATCTATTGTATTTTACACTTCATGACATTTTGCCCTTTTCATGCTGCAAAGCACTTTGTAACATCTGTTTTGAAAAGTGCTATAAAAGTTTATTATTTATATACCTCATTATGTCTGTCTGCATATCACACACACACACACACACACACACACACACACACACACACACACACACACACACACACACACACACACACACACAAGTACTGGTACAGTTAAAGTGGGCATCAATGGAGAAGAGATTTGCACCTTCATTGACTTCATCATTCTCTCGGTCCACCTGAGCCTTCAGTACATAGCGCTTAATCAGACGCTTCATGATGTTCTAAGAAAGGAGAAGAGAGGAGAGGACAAAGACAGGAGTTGGGATGGTGGGGAAAACAATTGCTGTTTGTGTCTCTGAGATGGTGTGTGAATGTGTAAGGCATTGATCTGCAGCAAACAGCGATGTCATGCCCAGGCTCAAGCCGCCAGTCTCTGGGAATGGATCGATACCTGTCACCATGCATACAGTGCACACACATCCAATCAACAGGGTAAAGATACATCTCAATGCTATGTGTGAGTGCCTTTATGTGTGAGTGCCTTCAACACAAAAATAGGCTGTATTGCATTTGCGAAGGGGCCTGGATTTCCCACGGGGCAAAGATGTAGGAAAGAGCTTCTTTCTCCTCCTCAGTGAGCCACTCCATGCTCATACTGTACCTCATTAGAAGCATTTTGTGAATAGCCTGTCTCCACTCTCAGCCTCGTTCTCTCTGTTCTCACCTCTTCCCTTCACCCTTGTTTTCCCCCAAGCATCCTCTCCTCTCTGTCTTGTCTCCCTACTTTCATTCGCTACTTTCCACCTCCTCGCTGTGTCTAACGTCTCTCATCCTTCCACCTCCCACCAACTATTCATCACCCTCAGTCTCTCTCCCTCCTATCATTCTCTCCTCTACTTCCCTCCACCCCTCTCTTTTCCTCTATCCATCTCTCTTGTCATCCGTCTACTTCCCTCCAGCCACTCCTCTTTGTGCCTTGCTGTCTCTCTCTCTCTTTCCTTTTTTGTTTCACCTCCCTCTCGCCCATCCATCTCTGTTATTCTCGGTCAATCGCTCTTCTCATTCATCTTTTTACTTCCTCCAACCGGCCTTATGGGTGTCTCTCCACCTCGTCTCATCCTCCACCCTTCTCTCTGATTCTGATTGTCTCTTACCTGGTATCTCGTTGGGTGTTTTATGGGCTTTCTGGGGATGAACTCTTCTCCAGGTCGAGGTTGAGGTCTGAGGTGTTCACCCTGCATAAACAGCAAGCGACAAGGGAAGACCAGCTTTGAATGTAAAGAAGCTTCACATTGCTGGGATGGGTGATTTTCCATAGTAGGATCATTTTAGAGTGTTACTGGAGACAACACCCTATACACTGTTTCTTGCCTTTCCTCAAAGAGAAACCAAAGAGAATCTCCCACCTAGCTTGACCAGGGCAAATCTGCATTATCAGATTAGTAGTATCAAGTAAACCTCTGGATTAATGTCCCTGGCTCTTACTCCATGCACACCTAAGATGAAGAGCATTGGATAGGTCTCAACAAGGCTGAAAAACACAAAGGGCAAAAGATCTGTCACGACCTTGCAGTTCCTCCAAGGTGCATGAATAAAAAAACGAAATAATGAAAAAGTTCACCTATTCTTGGAGAACAATTGACAAAGCTTCAATATTAAAAATCAACATGTTTGCTGTTGCAGCCAAAACATTGTTTTTTAAATATTAAGGCTTTGGCAGCTCAAGAGCAGCTGCATTTCTTCATTCCTTTGAATATACAACAGACATATCGTTTGTGCTAAACAAATGAAGAGTGGTATTCCAAAATGCTATACACCATTAGAGAAAAATCATTACCTGATTATCATCATCATCCAATATCTCTTACATACGGAGCCGTCTGTGAAAGTGGTATCACTTTGTAAACCAAGGACTTAAGTTACCTACAGACTTTTAATTTGTTTCAATTTTGAGCTGTCAATCATTTTTTAATCTCAAATCTTGGAAGTAAACTCCAGTGTCATCTACAGATAACAAGAGATAACAAGAATCCATCCATAAGCACCCCCCCCCCTGCTCATTGGCCCGATGAACACCACAACCAGACTCAAACTCCTTCCTCTCTCTATGTGTGTGAGGAACACAAAGGTCTGCCAAGGGCCTGTTGGCGAAGCTTCAATCTCTTTGTTGTGGCTCCCTGGTCTATTCCCAGTCAACAACCTGCTTCTCTTGGCCTCTGCTGCTGCCTCCGTTTATTTACAGTACACTGAAATCCAAATTTATCAGCTTTTTGGTAAAGCAGGGAGACAGAAGCCCGCATAGGGATTCATAGGCCCCCATATAGATAAATACAGTGAAAATATGCCCCATGACATATTCAACAAAGACCATGTGCATGACTACATGCAAGCAAATACATACACATACAGTTCAAACATTCATGTGTAAACACATGTGAAATGAAGACTTCTATACCAAAACAGTACATCCATGTTGGGAAAAATATAGATTCCAGATCATTCAGTTTCTCTAAAATATACCAAATCAGTAACAGTGGTATCATTTCAGTAACCACAGGTTACCTTTCTTAAAGGGTAATTCCGGGATTTTTCAACCTGGCCTCTATGTCCACAAAATCGCTTTTCATACCTTTAAGTAGATACCAAAAGTTTCGGAGTTGCTCCTGTCGATCGTCCTGGGCATGTCTATGTCATGTCTAAGGTCTATTTCTGGTTAAAAACGGTCTATTTCTGTAGCGATCCTTTCGGTAATGTTGTCAGACACTTGTCAGACACAGGAATAACAATCTGAGCCTGTCAGTGGCAAAATCAAGCACTTTTAGTGGACGTACTTTGACTGGACATGCCCGGACATGCCCACTGGATTACATTGGAGCCTTGAGCTGCCATTACGCGATTGCCGGTTGAGCATTGACCGGAGCAACTCCGAAACTTTTGGGATCTACTTAAAGGTATGAAAACCGATTTTGTGGACATAGAGGCCAGGTTGAAAAATCCCGGAATTACCCTTTAACTTGTGTTCCTTTAAAAAGAATCATAAGTAGCTTTAATTTTGTATCACACAAATAGTGGGTATCTCATACGAAATGAACTGACCAAGAGTGAGAGAAAGCATCACCGACTTGCAAGGGTTGTGTTGTTTTGTGTAACTGAGTCTCACTTGATATTTTCCATGCTGCACCGTGGTTTAGTGTGAGTTTATGTATTGATCTGCCCGCTACACCAGCTTGGCTCTGCGGTTAGGGTGTCAGAGCAACAGAGAAGTTCAGGAGCACACAAAGGCAGCCGGGTGTAACCCATCTTGTTCCCATCCAAACCCGCCTAGACATTCGCACGGATACAGGCAGATCCAATGGCCTGACTGATAGCTTAGCCAAGGTGCTGAGGCGAGCCATTTCAGCTATGGAATCCATCAGAGGGAATGCCTGCCGACAAGACCGGCACAAGATTGGAATGGTGTTAAATGACCTATGATATTTTCTCCATGCAAGACCTTCTTTTCATTTCAGTGATTTTATTTGGACACGCAGAAACACTGAGGAGAGAAAGTGTGTGGAAATGAACGGAAGTGGGGCTGCACCTCAGGCTCGCAGTGGGTATATCATGTAGTTGTAGAAGCTGGGGTTTTAACCACAATATCCTCTAAGCGCAATCTATGATATCAGGGAGGGAGACAGTAATTGGAAGTCATGCACAAAAAATAGTCGATCTCAACCGTACACATACAAAGCAAATCCTCTGCAGACTCTGTTGGGTCTACCCAGTGAGCTTGCCCTTTCACCTTCTCCTCCTCTCCAATTCCCTTTCTACTCCTTGGAAATGCTATGTATTTTTAATGTGTAAAATCAATTCCTTTTCAGGGACTTCACCAAAGACCAAGGTGTGGGAAACAAATGGAATAATGTAACCATGAAACCCCCCCCCCCCATAAAAACAGCAATATCTAAGTGCGGTAATGGAAGATAACAAATAAACAGTGGCTTTTGACAAATTTTCTGGGAAAGTAGGAAAAGGTCAATAAAAACTGACTTTGGCCCGTGAGTTGAGCATGCCCATCTCCACCTCGTTTTTGTGGTGACTGCCGTTGGCCTTGCAGAGTCGTATCAGGCAGGACTTGATGCGGAGGACCAGGTAGTAGAAGGACTTGGGGCTGGGGACCAGGTTGAAGGGGACGGGCAGGGTACGGCCCTCGTCGTAGTAGGAGAGCCACAACTTAGCCCGGGCAAACTTCCACTCCACATCAGCATCCTCCTGGAGAGACAGAAAGACAGAATGTGTAATTGTGTTAGCAGGGCTGGTGAGGGGCGGTACTGAACAAACTCAATAAAAACTCCGCAATTAGATGAGATACTTTTGAAAAAAATAGGTTTACTGATTGATTACTTCTTGGACAACTCAGGAACAAAGTGTCCATTTAAAGGGCCCATGTTATTAATGTTTTCATTATTTTGTTGTCAAACTGACTATGCCTCAGGATATGAATAATGTTCTTCGTGATGTTTTTCAAATAAATGCAGTTCATTCAAGAGTGTACAACCATTTATTGCACAGAAGGTTATGCAGTGTTTGGCGGTACAGGATCTGCTCTCTAGGCTGCTCCCCGTGTGAATCCAAGCAGCGTGCTGAGATTTGGCGGGGAGCCAGAACAACCCAGCAGACACATACTGAATATACTTAAATTCAACAGACAACCATTGCAAGTATATGATTAATAGGAGGAGGCTTGCGCGGTGACATCTTGAGCGTGAGACAGAAGCTAAGGGACCACAAAAGACAGTGACTGTTATCATCACAAGCAGACGCTGATCAGTGTAGAATCTTCAGTGATAATAATACAGAGTAAGCAGCACAACCGGTGCAACAGCAGGTGGGAACCGCGGGGGACTGCTGGAGTGTCAAAACATGATTGGAGTTTGTTTGGACCAGCTGACAATCGGCAAGCATGACTACGTGTCCTGCCTGAACTAAAGCAATGCTTCATTGTAGTTCAAAGTTTAATTGAATTAGTTAAATCCTCACTACGTCCTTGCAGGCACACCGGTCACAATGCTGGATCCTGATTGGCTGACAATACAGGGTCATTTAATCTAATGCAAGCCTGCTGAGTGGAGGCTTTCCAGTGGCCGTGTCAGTTCAAATGCTGCATACAGCCTGATTGGATGGATTTCAGTAGTTCTTTAGTGAGGGGAGCCAATCAGTCAAGTCCAGTTGTGAATTATTTACTGGACTTGGTCTGAAACTGTCTGTAAAAAAAAGGGTGAAATTTGGAAATTGCAATCATTTTAAATTTAAACACTCAAACAAAATCAAATTTTAACAAAGTCTACATTTAACAACATAGATCATATATGTATATAAATAGAGGAATAGTGTAATTACTATAATATTGTACTGTAAACATTGCTTCTATTGCCTTTCAAGGCAAAGTAATCTAAAAATAACTGAAAGAGATTATGTTACTGAGTTGGATTTAAACTATATACCCATCCTGACCCAGAGTATTAGGATTTTGTGTCTGGCAGTACAAAGTTATACTGACTCTATGAACTTGCTTATACACAGTATCTCTCCTCCTACCTTCTCTCAGCAGTTCTCCCTTTTCTCGGAGTGTGATGTATCAAGGGCAACAAAAGTCAAACCTCATTTGGATTGCTCCAGCTCAAGCACATCAGCTAAAAAAAGGAATGGACAGATTTCTTACCATGCACAGAAAAAAATGCATGAGGGGAAAATGAGGCTATTATTATTACTATTACTATTATTTTCTCGTAGTTTTGGGGTGCCAGCGTTGCAGTATACCTTCACAGCTCCCGTTTCTGCTTTGTATCCAATGTTTTTGTGTCCTGCCATTGCATTTGTCTTTTACAGCTCATGATCTTTTCTCACATACTTTCCCCCTAATTTTCACCGATGTACAGAGGTGATGAAATATTGATTAATCATTATTGACTTGTTATACTCATGACTCCTGCCGTTTGCGTACCTCTATCTCCTGGTATGAGCTGTTGATCATGGCAATGAGCATGTTGAGAAGGACTACCACCATGGTGACGTTGTAGACGCCGTACAGGACGTAGCCAATGTTCTCTATGAACTTATGGTCGTACTTCAGCACCACTGAGATCACCTCAGACAGCCCGAAGATAGACCAGAACAGAGTCTTAAAACTCTCCTCCACCCTGCAAGGAGAGAGAAAGATATGGCAGAGAGAGAGAGAGAGAGAGAGAGAGAGAGAGAGAGAGAGAGAGAGAGAGAGAGAGAGAGAGAGAGAGGCACACAGAATGTAGTATGTAAGAATACAGCATACATAACCCACCCCCCACACACACACACACTCAAAACCCACTGTAATGTTCCTATAAGGTTTTATGAGGTGGCACTGATGAAATACCTGATGAGTCATGTCCAATTTAAAGACATTATCCACCCATCCCTCTCTCTGTCTCATACACACACAATTACAACACTGAAAAAGCAAAAAAGGGGGGTGATTGAATTGCAACATTCGAGAGCAGATCATTTGCTTTATAAGGCCCACTTCATTAAGTTATTTTGCAGTTCATGACATCAAACCTCCAGTTTAACAGTTTTTTATCCTTTTATTTGAATTGAAAGTTTCTGAATATATTTTATTACCCCAGGGCTCGTGAAACCCGTTCAAAAAACAAATGCATGATTTTGAAAAATGCATGATTGTCAATTTTACTACCTGAAGATGTGCATGTTGGAGTTTTCACCCAACGCTTCAAATGTGTTCAGTTCTGAGGTGCACTTAATATTCCTCGCCCGACATTTTCGTAGCTGTCGACACGGCTCAGCTCAGTGTAAAAAATAGTTTACACTGAGCTCTGCTGATGTTGCGTCACGCATCCGGTCGCTGTTTACCGAGTCCAGTATGAAACTCCTTTTCTCTGACAGCCAGTGACCCAACGTGTGTTTGTGTGTGCCGGAGGGGGTGAGGGAGAGTTAGGGGGGAGTTAAACCAGCACAGGGCAAGGCTTGTGCTAACTGACATTTGGCTGCATGTCTGTGGATGAATATTCCATGAGCAGCAGACAGGGGCTCGTGATGACTGGAGGGCTCGGTGGGGAGGAGGACGCTGTCTTGTTGGATAGCTGGAGGGGGCTGGTGGTGGAGGAGAGAAGATCTGTAGGCCCCTGGACTGGAGCTGTGGGCGTCCTCCAAACTAACTTTGTTTCAAAGTGAGAGAGCAGCATTGGCACGCAGAACGCAAGGTGAAGGCAACGACAGAACACACACACACACGCACGCACGCACACACACACACACGCACGCACGCACGCACGCACACACACACAGAAAGAGACCGACTCCTGTGAGGTCTTCAACTTGAATTTTTCAGGAAGAAACTGGCAGAACACACTCTTTATCCTTCAAGACATGAACACACCTGTGTGTTTTTGTGTATGCCCTTTCACTGTTTCACCCTGTACTGACTGTGCAGTGGTACGAGACAGGACTAGACTGATGAAACAAGCTAATGAAGCAATTACTCATAGATATTGAATAATCCCATTACTGTTTCATGTCCATCTTGCATTCTGTGAGAATTTCAATATATTTCAGAATTGCAAACACTAAACAACCCTCGTTCTCAAGTACATAAGTGCATTTTGTACTTCATATTTGTAGCTTGTTACTTTTGAATATCATTCACTCCTCTGCGCTCCACTGAACTCCGAAGATGTTCTCACGTGGAAAAGACATCCCACCTCAATTGATTTGCCCACGTTAATGTGTATTGACCTGCTGTTTTGCACACATGTCAGATGGTGATGAGTCCTTAAGGAGTAACCTCTGAGCCCACTGGTAAGTTGCTTGTCAATAACTGGGTTGTGTATGGGTTATACACAAGGCTTTGTGGCGTGTCAGGGAGTGCTCCACGTAGTGTTAACTTACAACGAACGTGTGCTCGCACCCTGGCAGGGCAACAGCCTGAACCGACATACTTAAAAAAAAAATCGATATATGCATTTAAAAGAAATGGCTACCTATCACTCACAAAATGATTGTATGTTCAGAAACATAATAATTTCATGAGCGAGGGCCTTGAGATGACTCACAGCTGAAATAGCGTGATGCGCTCTATTTTCATGCGTCAGTCATTTGAACGAGCAGGCGTTAGTGGATGCTGAAGAATGATGGATATCTTATTTTGGAAAAACAAAAATATAGTATTTAGGGGCAGCAGCGTGGTGTGGTGAGTAGCGAGACCTTGAGTCAGACCCCACTAACAGTCCTGTTCTGTAGCTGATCCTGACCTCTGACCTCAAAAAGCAAACGACAAGAGAAATTCCCTCCAGGGATCGAGTGTGTGACATTGTTATTTATTATATAGTTAAATGGAGCTTAGTGTAAGTTCAATCAGGAAGGCTACCTCTGTCAGCTGGAGCCGAACACGCCCCCCCCCAGCTCCGCATCATCCATCTGCCCCTAGCCCACGCTCCTTTGTCCTCCCCTCACACCCTTTCCAGGACTCACTCACCATTTCACTCACTATTTTTTACCCTCTCAGCTGCTTCCGTGTGTTTCTGTCATTTCAGCTGCCTCATCACAGCAGACTGACGCACCACCTCCTCCCCTGTCACCGGCAACATCACGGCTCCATCAGATATCCAGAAGGGTTAGATCTTCAGCCTGGGGCGGGGGGGGGTGGGTGGGGGTTGGGGGGCACCTGTCTCCTGCCTGCCCCTGGGGAGCTTCACCCTAAGACTGGATACCTCTTGGGAGTCTACGCCAAACTTCGGCTTCTGCACATTTTCTTTCATGTTGCTGTTGTTGCAATAAATGATCTGACTCGTGATCCTAGCCTCTCGTGATGGAGCTAATATATTATATAGTTAAAACAATATTCCAGAGAAACACACAAACAACAAGAAATTCATATTTAGTGCTGAATGATGGTGACATGATATGAAGACGTACACAAGTTATTGAATTTACTGAAAAGCTGTTGTGCCTATTTTGAAGAAGCTCCTCCTCCACAACAGGCACGTACACAGAAATCCACACATGTAACACATTACAATGAAATCAGGTACCAGAGGTATGTGCAAACAAGGGCTGACAAAGACTAATGGTCATGCACAACAGCGGTCTCGCATGCACACACACACACACACACACACACACACACACACACACACACACACGTTCACACACAGACAGAGTGGTTTCCAAGTGTTTGTGTTTTATTGCGTTTCACTGACAGACAGACCATTGATCAGAGTCCTGCTGAAAGCCCTTCAGCAATACCTGATACTTCTCATTCGCCAGAGGAAGGTGATTTTGGACTTGCCTGTTATTTCGTGCTCCTTTATAAAATAATTCGACTTGGGCCTCTCTGTTCCGAGGTGAAGACGTTGAAACACTTTGAAACGTCAAAAAATGAGAACAGTTAGCCGGTCTTGATTATGTTATAACATCCTTCCAGCTCTACTTCCCACCAGGGTGAAATACGTACTCCATTTAGATTTCATGTTTCCACTGAAGAGAGGACAAAAAGTGAATGTAGTTAATGATTAAGGGCTTTGTTCCCGGCAATATGAACGCACCAGTATATTCACCCGGGGATGACTCATACGCACAGCGAAACCACACACTGTTAGCCATTGTTAGCCACTGTACAATCTATGCAGCTTGCTTAGTGCATAACATTTACGTATTGGTGGTTTTACTGAGAACTTAACTCCTAACCCATAGCATGACACCATCAGCGCCAGTGGATATGTATGGATGCATGCATGCACACACACAACACTAGCATGTAGTATGAAGTACATGAGACTAGACTGTGTGACTCGTCTTCTAGCTGGATGATATCAGCACGGTCAACTAATGATAATATCCTTGGTTAACACAGTCGAGACCTCACAGGGAGGAAGTGCAATTAAAGGATCAAATGGATCAAGTGCAAATGGATCCCTAAAGGTCAGCAACATTAATGAATTTAAATTTGGCTTTTGCTACAGTATTGGTCATATGTGTATTATGTAATACCCTGTTAGTGAAACAGGTGAGATGCTGCTTCTGATGAAAATAATATTATAATATGAATTATTATATTATTATAATTATATATTATTATTATATTCTATATTAAAATGAACATATAGAACTTGATTTTATCCCCAACATGTGTCAGATGTAAGTGTATGCAAGTGAATCAGCAGGGAAGGGCAGCTGGGGAGAGAGATGGACAGTGTGTTATTATCTGTTATTAAGACTGACAGCTCCCAAATGGCTGCTCAGCATATTGGCTTCACACACACACACACACACACACACACACACACACACACACACACACACACACACACACACACACACACACACACACACACACACACACACACACACACACACACACACACACACACACACACACACACACACACACACACACACTCCTCACTCCCACCCTAGCCAGTGCAGGACACTCTTGTCAGCAAGCAGCTGACTCTCTCTCTTCCTATCTCTCTCTCTATCTCTCGCTCTCTTTCTCACACACACACACACACACACACACACACACACACACACACACACACACACACACACACACACACACACACAGCATGGTGTGTGTGTGGGAGAGTGGTGAGTCACCTCAGCTCTGCAGGAGCAGACCAAACCCAATCACTGACAGGCCCAAATCAACCTCTATCCCCTAGAGATATGCTCTCTCACTGTCTCTCTCTCACCGTCTCTCTCTCTCTCTCTCTCACTGTCTCTCTCTCACCGTCTCTCTCTCTCTCTCTCTCTCTCTCTCTCTCTCACTGTCTCTCTCTCACCGTCTCTCTCTCTCTCTCTCTCACTGTCTCTCTCTCACCGTCTCTCTCTCTCTCTCTCTCACTGTCTCTCTCTCACCGTCTCTCTCTCTCTCTCTCTCACTGTCTCTCTCTCACCGTCTCTCTCTCTCTCTCTCTCACTGTCTCTCTCTCACCGTCTCTCTCTCTCTCTCTCTCACCGTCTCTCTCTCTCTCACTGTCTCTCTCTCACCGTCTCTCTCTCTCTCTCTCACTGTCTCTCTCTCTCACTGTCTCTCTCTCACCGTCTCTCTCTCTCGCGCGCTTTCTGTCTCGCTGTCTCTCTCTCTCTCTCTCTCTCTCGCTGTCTGTCTCTCACCGTCTCTCTCTCGCTGTCTCTCTCTCTCACCGTCTCTCTCTCTCTCTCTCACTGTTTCTCTCTCACCGTCTCTCTCTCTCTTGCTGTCTCTCTCTTTGTCTTCCCTCTCTCTTGCCATTTTCTCTATCTGTCTCTCTTCCCACTCTAGCCATTTTCTCATTATATTTCCATCCGTTCTCGCTCTACAGCTTTTGCTCCATCTGTTTTCTTGTACATCTCTCTCTCTCTCTCTATCTTTCTCCCAATAGCTTCTACCAATTTGATGTGTCACTCAATCTATTGATTTGATTATCCTCTTTTTTCATTACTTTCTCCTCTCATATCTTTATCTCCTTTGTTTCAACTGCAGCAACATTGTCCAGATATAAAAGAAACATAATCTAGAGTGTTTCATCAGAGGCCGCACCCTTCCTCTCTCTCTCTCCTTCTCCCCCTCACTCATTAGCAAGATATTAAATTGTTTAATTTTCCTTTTTCCCCCTCCCCTCCCCTCCCCCTTCTCAGAGAGAGGTGCAGGCAGGCAGACGGGTAGTTAGACAGACAGGCAGATGGAGGAAACATCTTTAAATATTAAAGTGAAATTAACTTTCCCTCCGTCGTACCAAGGAACTGTCACCATGGCGACAGCAGGTGTGGGGTCTTGACCACCTCAGCTTTTAATGAATGAACGATGCTCCCGAGAGACGCCCGCCCGCCTGCCTGCCTGCCTGCCTGCCTGCCTGCCTGCCTGCCTGCCTGCCTGTCTGCCTGCCTGCCTGCCTGCCTGACATGCTTTCCTGCGTCGTCATACGTGTGCATGTGTGTGTGTGTGTGTGAGAGTGAGTGAGAGAGGGGGAGGGAAAAGGGCGAGAAAGAGAGTTTATGTGCGTGCTCTGTGAGTGTCTTCAGGCATGTTGTGAGAGAAATCTTATTAAGAAGGGAATACAAAACCACAAGACAAGCAATTAGGTGTTTTGACTGAATCAAGCATGACGTCAACTCTTTTCCTCACCTCACCTCTTATTTGTTTTTCTGTCTTTTATTAAATATTAATTAATATGTTGGATATCAGCAATGTTGTTCACTTCCAATATGACCACAGCTACAGCTAGCATTTTTACTACAAAGCTAAATGCATCCCTATTGAATAGTTAGGCAGCCTGTCTTCACCCTCGAACACTTCAACACTGTTAATTAACAACTACTGGTACCTTGCATTTCTGGGGCCACTTCGTTGTCGGTGTGTTTTTTCTTGTCCTCGCCTCACTATCGCTCTCTCCACCTACACGTATAACCCACAAGTTCACACAAGTTCACGCCTGTTCAGGCATTAAAAAGTAGCCAAAAGTAGGAAATCTCAAGTGAAGTTGAACAGGCAGGTTGAGGGAAGGTGATTACACCAAAGAAGTAAATTACAACACTTCGACACTAAATAACTCTAAGTGTTTTTTGCGTCCCATGATGCTCGACATGCTGAGGCTTTTTCATCCTGCCTGGAATAAGAATGAAAGTAATCAATTATAAAGATATTGAGTGTCGGCTACCAGCCACTTCAGTCTAGAAATATAGGTTTTGGTTTCCAAAAGCCCACATCAGCTGAACCCCAGTATGAATTCATTCATTTTTACTTTTCCCCCATTTCAGTTTCCTTCAACCCTCTCACTGCTCCCCCCTCCTCATTTTGACATTCAGATGTGCTTGACTAGCAAGGCTGAACATAACACCTCTGCCTCACCTCCAAAGCTAATAAATTCTCTCGCCGAATCTCTCTAAATCCCTCTTTCACTCCCCCTCCTCTCTCAGCTACCTCTTATCCTCCTTTCAACCCCTCTCTCCGCTGGGATCCCCATCTAGACCCCAAGTTGCGCTCTCACCCGAACTCCTATCCAAACTCTCTCTCCTTTTTCCTCTTCCTCCCTAAACCCGCTGTCAGCTGCACTTCTATTTTAACTTTGTATTCCTGCCTGCATCTCCATCTCTCTCTCTCTCTCTCTCGCTCTCTCTCTCTCCCTCTCTCCATTTACATTGCATTATATGCTTTTGTCCTTGGCTTTAATCTGATAAGCCACAAACCAGCCCTCCGCCCCCATTGTCTCGTCTCTCATTGTGTCTGCTGTGACTGTCTTTCAATTCAATTCAAATAAGCTTCATTCGTCTGACAGGAAAAACAAGGACCGTGTTGCCAAAACGACATAATAACATTGACTGATGTGACATAAATTATTGGTGTAGTGAGTTATTGACTAATTTCAGATGATTGGCAGTCAAAATGTGTGCACGTGTGTGATTATGCTCCTGTCTGTTGCTCTGCCTGTTTGACCTTTTCTCATCCTTTTCTTTTCTCATGCAATTCTTCCCTCTCCCTCCTATTTCCTCCTTTTGTCTATGCGCCTGGCTGGTCTCCATCATTTTGCCTAAACAAGCATCCTGGCCAAAAAAAACAACCTCTTCTGCATCCTTCCTTGCCTTTCTCTGTCATCCCTCTTTCCCTTCATCTCCACCCTTCCCGCCCTCCTCTCCCCAACGGACTTAATCTGCTTAGTTGTTTGAATCACTGTCAGTGCTACCTCTGACTGTATCACTACCTTGTTCTCTTTTTTTATTTTGATAGTTCCACTTGGCTGTCCTCGGCGTGCCTTTATTTTGAAATGTTTTAATACTTTCCTCTCTCTCTCAGGTCCACAGCTTCACACCCCATCCAAACCAGAATCCTGATAAGTGTGTGTGTGTGTGTGTGTGTATGCATTAGTGTGAGACGATGTGCATGTTTTTGTGAGCGAGCGAGGGAAAAGTGAGCAAATGTGTGTGTGTGTACGCTTTTGTACATATTTGTTTGTTTGACTAAGCACCTTACGCCAGAGGATGTGTGAATGCGTGTGCATATATGCTTGTGTATGTGCGTGGGTGTGTACGTGTCTGCCTAAGTATAGTTGTGCATGTGAGGACATAACTGCGTAGGCACTCAACAAAGAAGTGTGTGAGTCAGATAGTCCTGTCTTTGAGTCTTTGCACCTCTGGGGATATGTGGTATATGTGGCTATTACTACTCAGTCTTCATTAAGCCCTATCCAGCTGTGTGTGTGTGTGTGTGTGTGTGTGAGACATATCCCCTGCAACTCTCCTCCACCTGACCACCACCCTGCCCTCACCCTCCCCGCCCCCCTCCTGGGGTATCATTACTACCTCCAGCCGGCTCCCTCCTCATCCTCCACTGGAGCTATCAGACCAGCCCTCACTACCGCCTTCCATCAAAACCTGACAGCCACAACACAGCCCCACCACACACACACACACACACACACACACACACACACAGAGTTGAGCACACACACACACACACACACAGACATACACTCAATGGCCACTTTATTAGGTACACCTTTACACCTGCCCGTTAATGCAAATATCTAGTCAGCCAATCATTTGGCAGGCAACTCATACGCATGTACGCATGACTCGACTCAATGTATAAAAGCATGCAGGCAGTTAACAGTTGGTTCAGTTGTTGTTCAGATCAAACATCAGAATGAGGAAGAAATGTGATCTGCTTTGACTGTGGAATGATTGTTGGTGCCAGACGGGGTTGGTGTGAGTAGCGACTGTTCCCAGGAGATCAGCATTTTCTGAGATTTTGAGTTTCTGAGTTTACAGAAAAGGGTGCGAGAAAATAGAAACATCCAATGAGCGGCAGTTATGCGGGCGAAAACGCCTCGCTAATGAGACATCGGAGAAGAATGGCCGGCCCGGGTCAAGCTGACAGGAAGGCGACAGTAACTCTGAACATAACCCTGCATTACAACAGTGGTATGCAGAAGAGCATCTCTGAACACATCGAACCTTGTGTAATGGTGTGGGGAATGTTTTCTTGGAACACATTAGGCCTCTTATTGCCAACTGAGCATTGTTTAAATGCCACAGCCTAGCGGAGTATTGTTGATGACCATGTGCATCCCTTTATGGCCACAGTCTACCCATCTTCGATTGGCTACTTCCAGCAGCATAATGCCCCGTGTCACAAAGCATGCCTCATGTCAAGCTGGTTCCACGAACATGACAATCAGCACGACATGACAATCAACATGACAATTCACAAAACTTAACTTGCTCGTAAATTTGTCGTATTTATGTGCGTAAGAAAATACCAATATGGGTTCATGAAACGTGCGGGAAACCTCGATTTTGCCGATTTGCATAGGTAAACGCTGTTCAACACCATAAAACACTGCAGACTGAAGGGTTGTGTGCAAGTAAACCAGGGAAAAGAGGAACTTTGCAGAGTCCGAAATGGAAGTGTTGCGTGCATGAGAAAAAACAACAGAGTTTTGAGAAGCATCAGCAGTGGAGTCGCAAGAACTGATTAAAGTAAAGCATGGCAAGAAACTAAACTAAGAAACTAGGCTGTCAATGCTGTTTCAGCAGAAACACACACCGTTGCTGAGGTAAAGAAAAGAAACAGCTTGACATGAAACTAGATGGCAAAAAAGTATAAGGAGACGCGTATTATCAGTCACAGGAGGACAGCAGCGCACTGAGCCGCTATCCGACATGGATCAGAGGATCAATTAATAATAGGAGAGACCTCACTGTCAGGTGTCCAGTCGGCATTGGAGTTGGACACAGATCAGATCCAGGCTTCATCTTCATCAGATAGCAGGACTATGTTATTGTATTTGTAAGGCGTCCAGGGTCCGTGTATGAAGTATAATTCATCTGCAGTTGTTCAAGTTGTGTAATGAGGAATGCCAGTGTATATAGTCTTGCGACCTGTGATGAGTCTGACTGGTAGAAAGACTTGATTTACCTTGAACTTTGACTTTATTTCTGGCTCTGTTGTCATGACAATAACGCTACTAAGCTATCCGATGTAAAAATGCTTCAAGTGTATTTACCGTTCTCTCTCTTAACTAGGCTACATAAATTAAAATAAATAAATACATGAAAAAAAAAAAATGCTCTGGTCTGTATAATAAAACAATGAATGCAGTGGTAAGTAAAGAACAATGCAATATAATGAAAAATACCAGCTGCATACAAGCACAGCGTACTTTCTCACCTGTATATGTGACTAACTTTTATTTAAAGAGCGTTTTCAATACGACAGTCTTTTCCATGGTGCTCATGTGTCATCTGCTCACAACACAGGTCTGTATTACAATGGTTATTAACAATAGTAATAACATACAAAATAATGTTTTCACTTTTCAAATTGCTTTACTTTTTAAGAAATTACAGATTTTTCTACCTGTGCCTGCTGCCCGTTGGCATTGTGGGTAACATGGATTTCAAGCCAGCCAATCAGCTCTTTACCATCGAGTAATACGTGTGTTGGTGCTTCAGTCAGAGCAAAAATTAATTCTTTCAATGATTTGTGTGACTTAATGTCAAAGCACAAGGGATTTACATTATCTGTACATAACTTATCAAGGTATTCAAGTGGATTTTTTTCCATCAACCACTTCATAGAGCATAAAACTTTATTTGACCTATTTTAATCATTATTATTGCTGCTTCTTTGTTAAATGACATTTCATTTTTTCAGTGTAGACTACACAGATACACTGCACACATGAAAAGCAAAATGAAGTTGTGTAATAATTTTATGAGAGCAAAATTAGACCTGCTGGCTCTATGACCTCGGGTGCAGAAGGAATTAAAGGTGAAGATCACGGAGAACAAAGACATCTACACGAGGAAGATGGAACACAAGCTGCAGCAGCATGAGAAAGGTGTGGTCTGGCATGAGAACAATCACAGGCTACAATGTGTGTGATTCTCAACCCCAACACAACCACACATCATCATCACATCTGACCAGGTGAAGAGATGTGGTGTGGTGGAACGGGGGTTTCGCAGCATGAACGTGCAGCCGACAAATCTGGAGCAACTATCAATGCTAACAACTAACAAACTAGCAATGCTATCATGCCAACATGGACCAGAGTCTCTAAGGAATGTTTGCAGCACCTTGTTGAATCCATGCCACGAAGAATTCAGGCTGTTCTGGGGGCAAAGGGGGGGGGGGGGGGGGGGGGGGGTCCTACCCAGTACTAGAAAGGTATACCTAATAAAGTGCATTTACTTAAGGCTAAAAAACAGAGATTATGGGTTTTTGAAAATTTACATTTTGCATACTGCTTTGACAATACTGTTAAAGTGCTTGAATGAATTGAACTGAGGAAAAGAGACACATAAACATGCACGGACACACAAAAACTGAACAAATTGTTGATAACTTTCACACCATTACCATTTACACAATTACCCCATTAGTCATACAGTACAAAAATAGTTGCTTTAATGGAGACACAAACGATTCAGTACATGCAGACACTTTGAAAAAACACTCCCCCACTGTGAAGATGGTGTCAGACTTAAAGCCAGACTGCCCCCTAGTGGCAAGACAACAGGATTCATGGGTTCCCTACCATGCTAAAAGCATCTATATGCAGCTCCTACCACCAGACTAGACTATTGAAAAACTGTCAGAGACACAACAACGCAGCTCTCCTAGAAGCTGAAATCCAGGGGCATTATCTTGCCAAAAATACAACTATTATTCTGTCAAGGTGTGCAGTCATGGAACGTTCAGGAGGAGGGAAGTGATTCCCGTTTTAAACATGGCTGTAGTGCATCGATATTTGACAGTGGTTTCATGCTGATCCCTGAAGCTAAGAGGAGGCATGATAAGGGAATATTGTGCAGAGCAGGATCCTACACTGATGATGAAATTACTGCAAAATGGTGTTGATAACATCCCTGTGTCTGCTGACTGCTGGGTCTTTTCTGCACGTCTCTTAACTGTCTTCAATGCCTGTTGAGTAGTATTTGGCTGTCTGATTGCCTGCTGAGTAGTATTTGGCTGTTAGTATTTGGCTGTCTGATTGCCTGTTGAGTAGTATTTGGCTGTCTGATTGCCTGGCTGATTCCATGTTTCTTTCTGACTGTCTAGCGATCTCAGTTTCATCAGCCTCTGTTCCTTCCTGTCTATCTGCCTGTCTGTTTTTCTCCTTGCATGCGGCTGCTCTATCCGTCTGTCTGCCCGTCACGTTGCCTGGTTCGGTGTGAGCGGCCAAGCAAAACTCAAAGCCTCTGAGGTCCTTGTGCTATGGCGTAGGCTAGTTACACACAAACTGGCCAGAAAAAACACTTATGAACTTGACACAGACATACAGACATGAAGACATAAATCCAAGACAGACAGATGGACGGGCAAGCAGGCAGGCTGGCAGTGGTGGACACAAGCTGGAGCCCATTACAGAACACAGAAGTTCCATCAAAAGAAATGATCACTCATCCAGTTGCCAGACATTGTAACAAAACTCAGCAGAACATTTCTTGCTGCTCTTTTATAGGTACTGAACAGATTAAACCCAAACAAAGAGGTGGTAATGTTGACCACGTTAGTAGAAAAGGAAGGCCTTCTGAATATTTGATTTTATATCAAATAGTTCCTATAGTTTTTTTTTTTGTATCCCTCTTTCCCTCTTTTAAAGAGAGACATTGGCTGACCTCTGATCAGCTAGTAGAACCTGTGCCGGGGACTATATAGGGTAGATAAGGAAACGTTTGCTAAGCTGCTGTATCTTGTAGGGAACAAATGGGTAGGTTTTATGACTACTGCTTCTGCATGGCCCAGTGAATCTATTGGTTTATTCATTTCCATTCTCTCTCATCCTATTGGTTGATTCTAGTGTGTTTTATGTATTTATATAGACTTTTAGATTAATTGTTTTACAAACCCTGAGGAAGGCCACTGGCCAGAACATGTTGGCTTTACTAATAAAGGTTTGTTCTCAGGGCTGCATGTGTTGCTGGAATTTCCTCTCTCCCGTTCCATGCCCCATGTTAGTGGGTGAAGCCAGAATGCTTTTTCAACCGCTGGCATGGTGGACGCCGACAGAATCACAATCACTGTGCAGCTTGCCAAAAACTATTAGCATCGACAGAGAGGAGGAAACACTCTAAGAGCACGTTCACACCAAGCATGCTGGGAGTGGTGTATTTGAACTCTAGAGCATTTACTCTTTTAGTTTGGTTTGTTTGGGTATATGAGAACAACACCATTCCAAGTTTGGTGGTACCAAATAACCGCTCTGAGACCACCCGAACCACAAGTCTCGCTTGTCTTCAATGCAAACTGCGTAGTGTTTCACTGAGAATGTAATCCGAACCAACTGGAAAGGAAACAAAATGCAAGGTTTTATGGGCACAAGGGGACTGAAGTTGATATCTGATAGCCAGCAGTTACCCACACTTGGAAAGCCTAGCAGAACAAAATGAACCGAGGGCAGGAAGTCAAGCTCCAGTCTCGACTGGTGCTCATATTCAGCTATTTCATTGTGCGTTATTTCCTGGTATGAACACCAGAGAGGGTAAATTGCAACAAGTCCATCATAATTAGCTAAAGTGACAGGCACTGGAATCACATTTGTTTTGACTGCCAGCTGCCCGAATCTCTCAACTCTGACAGGTTACCATAACTCCAATGAACAAGCTACTTACGTGTCCATGTGACTTTTGTCTATAAACCCTAGTTCACTATAAACCCTAGTTCTAAACAAAATAAGTAATATTTTCCAAACAAACCAAAGAAAATGAAATGTACCTTGAATTGATTTCCAAACATTTTTTCCCATTGAACTGAGCACAATGAAGTGAGCAATCAGAATGACGATGTTTAAAGATGAAGATGTCTTCCTCTGAGGAGAGGGATGGTGACAAGTGTCCTCAGATAGAGTTTTCACTGTGGGATGGATGATGATAGACGGACTGGCTAAAACATTCTGTCAGAGACTAAAGATGGACGGCTTCCCTAATAACGACCAGAGTGACGATGAAAATATCCTCGATCAACTCTATTGCAACTGATGGGAAAGGACAGCCAAGGAGACACACGGAGGCGGCTGAGTAAAAGGCAGAGGAGGGCGGTGGAGAGCTGTGATTGGTCCGACTTGTTCGACTGGTTTCATGGTTTCAGTGCCGGTACTTGAATATGACACAGCAGCATGCAAAAGGTCCTAGGTGATTTAAATGGATGCTACCGTGTATAGAATATACTTCCATGTCTTACTGTGTTGTATAAACACCCCGCAACTCACCATTTGAAATACATCCTTTCCCAGTGGTGCGTCATATAAGGCAGTGCATGTATAACTGTTGTGATCACGTGTCGCTGGTGAGTGGAGGGCTCCCTGTTTGAGCCAGACTGTGGGCAAGTGCTGAATGTGAAGCACTTGCCAATGACCAGTGACCATCTGTGGCATTGGTGCAGGGACCCAGATAATACGGTTGAAGCCAGCTCTCTAGCAGGGAGTCATTGCGGTGTGTGATGTGTGTTTAAAGTCATGAGTGTAACATGATTGGTACCGTGGCATAGCACTTGGATGCTTTTTAATTGGTGGATTAGGATCAGTCAGGGTTTGTCAACAACACACACACGGCGGGTTGAGTTTTTCTGCCATCTCCAGTGGTAGTATGGCTGATTACGATAGATATAATTATAACTAACTAGAGGAAATGGCGGGGGGGAAAGTTTACTGAAGAAGTAAAATAAAGAGTTAGTGAGCTCAGTGCACAGCTAGAGTTTTAGTGAGGGAAACAATTGATCTGCTCTCCATTCTCCTTTGAACAATTTGCCCCACGGTCAGCATTCGGCCTGCGGGGAGATTAAAGTTCCAACTTTGCCACTGAACACTCAATAAACCCAGAAAGTACTAAGTAAGGAGGACGTGCAAAGGTGAATATCCACCTCTTTTAAGAGTGCTGTGTCCTTGTCAAGCAACATAGGACACCAATCTGACACTTTTCAGATTAATCCTTTGTTCTTTTTTCCTACTGTGACATCATATGATGAGCGTTGGGTAGTACGCCATGTTGGTACATTGTGTCCGCCTGTGTGTGTTTGTCTATGTAGGCATGTATGAGTGAATGAGAAAGATGTGTGTGAATGTGTACATATTTCACACGACACGCAGTCACACACATTCGACCCACACACACCCTCGGCAGCCATTACTCACGTGGTGAAGGCGGGGTTGTACTTGGCCCCCAGGTAGTAGGAGTACAGGTTGAACATGCCAATCATGAAGGCCACAAACACCATGATGAAGATGACCATGAACTTGAAGATGTCCTTGACCGTGCGCCCCAGGGAGATCTGCAGTGGGCCGAAGCTCTCGTTGGCAGGCAGGATGTAGGCGATGCGCGAGAAGCTCAGCACCACGGCGATGGCGTACAGGCCCTCTGAGATGATCTGGGGGTCCGACGGACGCCACTTAATCCTGGCTGGAGGTGGGGGAGGGAGGGAGGGAGGAGGAAGATGGTTGAGTAACTGGTTTATGGTTGATTTATCTGCCACCCTTTAAATGTGTGCTTGGTATGTATAGCTCTCATTCTTGGTTACAGTCTGAATGTTTTGTTGCAATGTTGCAAGAGATTATTTTCCTTCATCAAATCGTGCAACTTCAAGGATCTACAGCACGCACATATACTCGTTATTAAAACATTGGAATGTAATCTGGGCTTCATGACACAAGTGCTTTGATGGAAGAGAAGGTCAGATGGATAGAAAGACGGACAGAGGGAAGTTGGACTGGAGTGGAAGGGTAGAGCGTGAAGGAGGGTAGGAGTATGACATTGGTAGGGAGCGAAGAGAGAGGATTAAGGGATACTGTGTACAAGAGAGGAGAGAGAGAGAGAGGAGGAGGGAGAGGAAGAGAGGGACGTCAGACATGTAGCAGGAAAGGATGATAGAGAGAGGTGGAAAAGCGAGATCAATCAATTAAAGAATTAAAACAACATCTCTCTCTCTCTCTCTCTCTCTCTCTCTGTCTTCCTGCTTGGATTTCAAGGTGAGACTATCTAGGACAACACACACATACATAATGTATAAAACAGATTTCATGCACGTATTTGTGTGCAGCGATGAATACAACTCAACACTGATATCTTCTATTTGCATTACATGAAGGTCATTTACAGAAATGCATCAGCTGTAGTATGGAGTGTAGAGGTGATAGCTGGCACCACAGTGATACATCCTGATGTACGGACTGTCGTGCCATGACAGAGTCACGCCACCAGATGACAGCACTGATGAAGGTTCTGTTAAGACCACTAAGGTACCGTGCATGACAGTAGCCTGCAGTCACAGGGTGTAATGCAGTGTAATGGGGGGAACAGTTCCACTGGTTGCATGAGTACATTTTAAGTACAGGTCAGGTCTTTTTGTCAATATGATATACTTACGTTATAGTCCTTTCTATGCTTTAGCAATGTAAATATGTTTTACCATGCCACCAATAAAGCTTCTATATTCTGACAGCATTTTTCTCATAAAGGGAGGCAGAGAAGGGATGAGGTCTGAGGTTGGTTTTGAATCTTCAAGCCCTCTTGAGAATACATCAAATTGGAAAAAAACGGGTTTTGCAAACGGACATAAAAAGAGACTTTTATCATTCTAAGCTTAATCTTCATGTGGATATGCTCTATGTTTAGAGCTCTATGTTCATTCCTACTGTTGGGTTGCACCCCATTCGGCACAATCCATGTTTGTGATAATAAAGAGGACTAAAGACCCTGTTTAACATCTCCTCATCTGCCCTTCATGACAGAAGTGGATTTAATAGGTGAAATCAATAAGGAACAGCTTTCACCTGTCAGCCTGAAACAGCGGGACACCCTCATGTTTTGTCCTCTCAACGTATGTGTGCATGTGCACGTACAAAAACAAAATCTCTTTGGAAGTAACTGCTCACCGTAAGTGAAGTAGGCCACCTCGTCAGGCAGCGAGGCGTTGCTGAGGTCTTTGTCTGGTACGTGCATGTCCACGTACTGCTGGGCTTTGGTCGCCTTGAGGAAGGCCATGAAGCGCGCCGTGAAGGACGCCACGAAGATGGACAGCATGCCAAAGTCCAGAACGTTCCACAGGTGCATGACATACTCCCTGGGCCCGTCACTCCAGATCTCCTTACACTCCGACCAGATCATCCCTGAGGAAGAGGGATACACACACACACACACGCACACGCACGTGGATGAGCACAGGGACGCTCATATATACAGAAATATATGTGCATACATGAATACGGGCACACACACACACACACACAGATGTTGAAAAGATGCTGAGAACAAAGCCCACATATTTACAGTGACACTCACACACACACACACACACACACACACACACACACACACACACACAAACACACGTGCACACACAATATTCTTCCAACACAAGCACTCTGTCATTCACTATCCCGAACCGAAACAAGAAGAAAATTGCTTATTGAAAAGGCGGCATGATCAGTATCATTTCTATAACAATTACTGGACCTTCAAAGGATGCTAGTGGAATTACAATGATCCTGCTCTGTCTAAGCCACCGCTCAGTAAACACACACACACACACACACACACACACACACACACACACACACCTGCACTGCCAAAAATTGCCGCAGATGGGAAAAGAATGGTGCCATTACTGGTAGGCAAACAAAAACAGAACCATATGTGCACACCCGTATACACACACACACACACACAATAACATTATGTGTGTGTGTGTGTGTGTGCAGATGGGAAGCAGCTGATGTCTGACAGATATTGCCAAGGACTATTTATGTGTACACTTTAGTCTTTCTCTTTCCATCATTCTCCAGCTCTCTCACTCTTCCTGCCCCTGCCTGCCTTCCTGTGTGCCACATTTCACTCAAACCCCTTTTCTTTTACTTTCCTTCATCCATCTCCTCCAGCCAATCCTTTCCTTCCCCTCCCTCCCTCCCTCCCTCCCTCCTTCTCCCCGGGTGCACGGCTCAGATTAACCTCTGAAGTCCCCTCTAGCTTATCTTCAGGACTCAGAGTGGCTACGGTTTCAACAAGGTCGGCCCTCGCGGCGCCCAACCTGGAAACTTTGATATTTTGCAGATAAGAGAGAATGACTCATCGGCCAACCTTGCCTTTCCTCCACTTTATGTTATTAATCTTTAGCTCTGCCTTAAATCAAACTTGGGCAATAACTTTCACGGACTCTTCCACTTCTCTGCCAAAAAACCTGTGTTTTGATACCTTCAAATGAAAAGTAAAATGGATAAAAGTATTGACACACAGCAATATCTTCCTTTGCCTTAAGTCTCTTATCGAGTGCATGCTGCATCAAGGTGATTTTCTTATCATACACTTGCAGGCATTTAAAATATATCAATGTATTACGCTTTTAGGTTATGGGTTTTGATCATGCCATTGTAATGCCTACCAGCTGTTGCAGCACCCTCTTATTTTGAAATGGGAGACTCACCCAGCACCCACTTCATGATCAGCATCTCTGTCCAGGAGAATTGGGTGGTCTTGACCCTGAACACCTGCCGTGGGTGGTCCGTGATGGTCTCGTTGGGCAGGTTCTTGACGCCCTCGAAGCGGTCGGAGGCGTTGATGACCAGCAGACCCAGGAAGATGGTGAAGGAGACCGCGTGAGCCACAAACTTCATGAAGGGGCTTCGCAGGATCTGACCGAGCTGGAGAGTGGGGAGGGGGGTTGGAGTGGGAAAAGGGTGAGATATATACTTTCCATTACATCTCCCATTACAAAAGCTGAGTAAGGACCTAAAGCTGGGTTATTTGGCTATGGTTGTGATGTTCAAAGCCTTCCCATGTCCCTGCAATGTAAGCTAGGATGACATAAAACACTGTTAAACAGCAGATTTGTGTACAGTGGTGTTCACTTGTATTGCCTGCAAAAATAGTTTTTGGGTCAGGGGATCATGCAGAAGGTGCAGTTTCACTTTTATTACATTTTTACAGTGAAAAGAAAAAGAATATTAAAATTGCATACAAATAAAATAGATATATTTTTAGTTACTTAGTTGACTCGGTGTCATAACTGGCTTTTTTTTAGCAGGTTTCTTGAATCAAATTTTGAAAGTCACTGCATCAAATCCACCATACAGACTTGTTAGCAGGCAGACAGCAGCTGAAAACCCCAAAGCCATCGATCACGGTTACAGCAACATTACGCCAGTGTAACCACATGACTGCCAGACAATCATCAGAGCTCGTGGAAATGCACCATATGGGCAGAACATGGTGAAATTGTGGTGCATGCACCTGGAGCTCACACATGCCCACATACAGACAGACCCATTTATGAATGCACAAGCACACACACACACACACACACACACTCCAAACACACATACAGACATTTGAGATCCCAACATTTGCCACTCTCTAAACCTGCTGTGTTCAATATTAACAATCCGCAGGGCGTCTCTACTCTCCCCATGCATGATAACACACCAAATCTAATAACTGTTCCCATGCCACACACACACACACCACCAGAACATGAGGAGGAAGGGGGGAGTGTCAGGTGAATCTTAACCTTGCAAAAACCTCATCCTGACGTCGGTAGGGATCTGGGCCTCCTTATCCTAATGTGTCCCAGCAGCGGTGCTGATACAGCTGATCAATTTCATCCTCCACCCCTTCAGCTAATGAGATGGTCATCCTAGACCGAAACATATGGCCCCGTGGGTTTTCTTTCTTATCAGTGTGATCCTGACGAGAGCTAATCTTCCCTCTTCCATCCCCCGTCCCCGCGGAAACGGAGGAGGCTCGCCCCGGAGTAAATAAAAGAGGCATGGGTGTGAAATGGAAATCTCGCAGGGCCAGAATGGGGCTGTGTGTCCTCTTTTATTCTCTCGCGTCTATTCGCCTGGGAGAATCGAGCCTGACACACACACACACACACAGGGATCTACGGGGCTCGCGTCCACACTGAACATCTACGCACGCACGGAACATGGACACGGACATGCGTTCAGGCGCGTTCGTGCAGTTTCTCTCTCTCTCTCTCTGTTGTAAATTAGCCTTGTCGGTCCCCATTAGCGATGTGACCGATCTCATTCATCTACACAGCTTCCACATCCATCCATGTCTGTGTGTGTCCCTGCCCTCCCTCTCTCTCTCTCTCTCTCTCTCTCTCTCTCTCTCAGGGTGCCTTTCAGCAACGGCACATCAGTCAGCCATCGACCTTGCCATATCCCTTTTTAACCATATACATCAGCACACTGCCTCATCAGATCAATGTTAACCCAATTGTTTTGACTACTCTTCACCTGAACACTGAGGAAAGTGTACTGTGGACGCTATGCTGTCCAATCAGTCGGGGCGATAGGATCATGTGTGACATATGGGTCGTGGACCTTTTTCTTTATGTTGGACTGTGTGGCTTTTAGTTGTTTGTTTTCCTTTTTCTTTTCTTGTGGTGACCTGTGTTTGAACCTCCCAAATGACAGGAGAGAGGAAGACCTGAAGAGGATGCAATGGAGCAATGGTAGCTGCGCATCTCTCTCTCTCTTGCAAATTTTTGTTTTCCCTTTATTCATGTTAAAAGCGTAATGCAAGCTAAAAGTTGTTTCAAATGCACAGAGCTTTATTAACCTCTCTCTTTTCCTCTCTCGATCATCACAATTGTCACAAAGTGCTTCGTAAAACACAAAGGACACAAATACGGTTTCCGCAAGGCTAATAAAAACAAAAGGTATAATTGCATTACAAAATCCAATAAATGGGGCCGGAGCCTGTGTGTGAGTGGATATGAGAAGGTAACGAGGATGTTGTTATTCGGTGCAGGTCCTGTAGTGTGTGGGTATTTTAGATTCACTTGATACAACAAGTTGTGTTTCATTCCAAGACGCCCTGTCCGCCTCCATTGTTGTTTTGACTAAATTCATGTTGGTTGGAGCAAGTTCCCGGGAGACTAGAGGTCCAGATGCGTCAGGAATGTGTAGAGGAATCTTAAATCATTTAGAGTGTGACCCTAACTTGGCCCTAACTCTGAAGTTTAGTGCGAGTACAAAAAAACCCGTCGGTGTGTGTGTGATACAATGTGTTTTCAAGACCGGTTAGGATTTTAAAATGTGTCTAGTGTGTAGCTAGCTTAAGCTAACACTACTAACCTATGCAATTAGACCAGTGGGTTTGATGAAGTTGTGTTTTACTTGGAGGAACAGTGGCCTTCTGTTTGATTTGCAAAATCCAACACACAGTGGACAGAGGCTGCCAATGGTCTTTAAGGTAATTATACTAATCAATAAATAAAACAATAAATACGAACCCCAACTTAATGTGTTAATATGTTATCGATGTTAAAATGCTAGGTTGTAGGCTGTGCTGAATGAATGGCTTTTGAGTCTGGACTTATTGATTGATATTGAAACAGTGTCTCAGTATCATTTTTTTGTTTGTTCAATATGTTTATAGTGTTTCTGTCCCTCAGGGGAGCCTCAATGTTTTCTCATGTTTACCCACCGATGCATGTGTCACTTTCTGCATGTTTGTATTTTTCCATTCTTCACCATTTTCAATCAATAAGAGGCATGTCCATGCTTCAATATCTCTCATCTCTCCCTGCTGATATGAAATGTAATATGGCTTGGGGTTCTAATATTGGTGGCGTGGATGGAGAATGAACAATTCTCTGCTCTTCCCTTCTTATAGACAACAAAATGGTGCGATCAGCACCAGGAGTAGCAGGGCACACACACGATCACGCAGAGCCTCCTCACTGTAGCCTGCCACTGTCTTCATGCCTGCCACACACACTCTTCCTCCGCTTCACTCTTTCCACCTTTCTGTCTCCATCCATTTCATTACCAAATACATGTGTCTATGCCTCTTTTGAGGTGTCATCACGAAAACACCCGTTGTGACTGGATAGTCCTCATCATGATGTGGTGTCTATGTGTGTGTGTGTTTGTGTGTGTAATCTCTGTCGTAGTGTGTCAATTTATAGATTATAATTTGCTTGATGGAGTATTGGAAATATGTGATACAATACAAGTGTAATTATATGTAAGTGCCTGCGCATGTGCACACGTCTACCTGGCACAGGGAAACACTGATTATCACAATCCTCTTTAATGTCACTTGGACTGTCCTTTTCTCCTTGTCTATGTGTGTTTGTGAGTGTGAATGTGTGTGTGTGTGTGTGTGTGTGTGTGTGTGTGTGTGTGAGTGTGAATGTGTGCATACCTTGCTGCAGGGCATGATCCAGTAGGCGATGGCCAGGAAGGGCAGGCCCACGGTGACCCCGAGCACCGTCCAGCACTTGACTCCGATGGACTGCTGCCTCAGGCCAGACAGGTTCTCATACCAGATAGTCAGCAACTGCTGCTGGCAATTAGGATGGGCAACAAACTGGAGAGCGAGTCGGGGGTGGAGGGGAGAGAGACAGGGATGGAGGGGGATGGGGGTCGGGGTTGAGAGGTCAATAGACACACAGAGAAAAAGAGGGAGGGGGGGAGAGCGGGAGGAAGGTGAGAGAAGAGCGAAAAGGAGAGAGGGCAGGTAAGAAAAAAGTTCATTGTTAATAATATGATGTATTTATGTGTTATGCCAGCCTAAAAGGGTGGGTAAATTCTTCTTGTTATAAGTGCCTATAACCCAATTCAACTAAAAACCCTGTTTCCTTTTCCTAAGACACCATGGTTGCATCCCGATGGCTGGAATTGATGTATTTATTTATTCAGGGGTAATGGAGCCGTAGGAGGTGAGTAGTCCTCTACAATCCACCAAGGGAGGATGTAGTTGATGAGACACATGAAAGGAAATTGTCGAGATATTCTGAACTTGCATTATTCATACAGCAGTATGAACTTAACTCCTGTGAACGTTCTCCCTGTGTGTGCTGCACGAGGGATCGTTAAAGAAATGTTGGCTGGCAGGCTGCTTTTCCATTCACCAGGATCAGAGTATTTCATTTGTGTATTCATTAATACCCTACCCCGTGTTACCTGTTTTAATTCACCACATAATAATAATCAAAAATATATTGACTTCTCATGACAATCTCACGAACCCCCTGCAGTACTGCCACAGCACTGGCATGTCAGCATCTTGTGATGTTTTGCTGCGAGGAAAGCAGTGATAAATGAAGGCCGACGTTGGTGAGGCTGCTCATCAGACAAGAAACGAAGAAGGAGAGGATGGATTTTTCCTTCCAGCTGGAGGCGAGGTGCGGACAACAGAACGATCAATGGTCAGTAAGAGTTCAGCGAGCATGACAATGAAACTCTGTGCGTTTGTGTTGTTATTTTCCACATCTATGACCTTTTTTCCTCCAGCCTCTCCGTTTCCCCCCTCCATCATCCCTTCCCACCCCCTCTCCAGACCAGTGCCTCCATCAGCCCAGGTCATCAGCTGACATTCAGGGAGCAGCTATATGAACTGACCATAGTGTATATGGATGTGCACACGTATGCATATGTGTATGTGTACATGCACCCAGGCACATGCACTGCCCAATCATTTACATTTAGGTTTCCATAGCAACCGACTCCTCCCTGCATCCTGTATAATTAGCTCCCTCAGTGTTGGTCACGCTCCCTCGTACAGGATGAAAAAAACATCCTGACACCCAAATGTATGTGTGTGTGTGTGTGTGTGTGTGTGTGTGTGTGTGTGTGTGCTTGTTAGAGAGTTTGAGTGTATGTGGGGGGAGTAAAAGGGAGGGATTAGGTTTGACATTTAATAAGAGCAACCTCTGCACGGCAGGGATTAGCTCTCTGACACAGAGGACAGCACTACTTACAAAGGGTCACGCACGCACGCACACATACAAACACATACACACACATGCACACATATGTACGCGTGTACACAATCGCATGTACACACACACACACACACAACAGCAAAAGCACTGCAGCAAAACGATGCACCTCTGGTCTTCTTCCATGTTAATCCTCAAATTGAAATATTAAGTTGTGACATTGTAGATTTGTACAATTCAATAAAGATGTTGTAGCTCATCATTTTAAGCATCTTTGGATTAATAAATTGAAAGCAATACATCAAACGTAAACCGGTCTCATCATTCAGCCGAAGACCCCAGGACAAGACAGGCAGCTTCTGCCCCCAACGATGAGCCCGACCCTTTGTGGGAGTTTCTTTAAGGGTCAGTATAACACCCTGTCTTGCTTTGGTGTTTTGCATTTGTTGTAGTCTATTTTTAACGCGTCTATCTATGGTCCACATAGCCTATACGCGATTGTGGACCATTCTGCAGGCCTGCGTAATAATATCCCCTCTCTTTCTCTCGCGTTCTCTCCTCCTCTCTCTCTCCTCCTCTCTCTCCTCCTCTCTCTCCTCCTGCAGAGCGACGTTGCCGTTTTACGGTGCCCAGGCTGGCCGTCTTGACTTCTCTGACCCACTACGTCAAATCAAATCGTCTGCATCTGTGACCACCGTCCGTCCGTGTGTTGACTTGATTCGACTTTTAAATACGGATTATAATTCTCGTTATTCTAACAATGTACTGTTGGCATGTTTTGCGTTTTTGGGATTTAGCAAATTGCATTTCTTCAAACTTTTTTTAAAATCGTGTGCTTGTTTTAAAATGCTTCATATGCCTAATTGTTTTTGTAATTGTTCATTTCACTTTTCTATAGCTAAGTTAACAATGTGCCATAAAGCATGCGAGTTACGTGTCTGTCCCATCTTGTTACTTTCTTTCAATTTCAGTGTAGTGTTGCGTTTGAGCGCTGCAGCGATACATTGTATTCGAAATCCCACTTTCTGCTGCCTGGACTAATTGGCTACCTGTATTTATTGTGATGGTGACGTCATACAATACTGCGCTCCGCCACTAAAAAAAAAAAAGCACTACACCACTGGACACGTGTACTTGCCCTTCCCCTTACCTTCTTGACTTCATACTTGATGGCCAGCTTGACGCGGCTGAGGCAGGGTCGGTTGTAGGGGCTGGGGGGACACTGGTCCACGTCGCCGTTCAGTATGGCCTCCACCTCCTCGGTGTCCCGGCAGAGGTCCAAAACCCCCACCACGAAGTCCTTGCACTGCATGGACAGCTTCCGGTAGTCATTCTGCACGGGGCATGGAGACGAGGAAACATGAGACGTATAGGGGAGGAAAGAGACAGGGAAGTAAGGTAAGGAAAAGAGAAAGGAGAGGCAGGGAGGGAGGGAGGCAAGAAAAGATGGCGGAGGGAGGAAAAGAGGCGCAAGGGGAGGTGAGGGAAGGAAAGGCAGGAGAGAGGAGAGAGGATGGAAGGGGAGAGGAAGGAACAGAAGAGGGAAGGAGGGAATATGGTCGTGGTCAAAGGCATGTCAGGGTGTTTCCATCTTGTACTGCGCCATTTGTTCTAGTTTTGCTCAGTCATGGCTGAATAAATGAACATGGATTTTACAAATTGAATCAACTGGAGCGTTTGGCACCTGTTGACATTTCCTCCGTCCTGACAATGACAAGACGAATCAGAAGGAAAACGCTCTGATCGCAAACAACACCTGCCTCCTCGGTCGTGACGCTGTCGCTGCAGGGAACAGGGAAGGAGGTCTGGTCGGGACCAGATCACCCCCACGCCTGTCTAGAAGTGTTTAATAGAAAGGAGGCCTGAGGTCTGGATATCGACATGCACAGCTTTGGCGTTGAATCCCAGGTTGTTGGTGGTCAAGATGCACCCTGGGAAACAATTTCACAGGTTTCAGAACCCACACATCTCTCTCTTCCTCTCTCTCTCTCATCCCCTCATCATTCTCTACATCTGCTCCTCTCAGGCCTTTCATCCCTCTGTCTCCTCTTCCATAATGCCTCTCCTAATCTGTCCATTTGCACCGCTCCCTTTCTTGTCATCCCCCCACCTTTCGCTCCCCGCCCTCCCTCCCCCGTTCCTCGTTCCTCAGCGGTTTACAGAGCTGGGGCGAGGCAGCCGGCAGGTTGTGGTTTCTCCCTTGGGTGCCTGGTTCATTATGGATGCATTGCTGTGCTCATGCTGTATTCAAACAGACCATTGTATTGCGCTGATAACGCCGCTTGCACTGAAACTTCCACCTGGCCTCTTGTAGTTTTAAGACATCGCCCAAGGGTCTCCCCCAGCAACAACATCATCATTTCACTCAGCGGCTTATTAGGATTCCTCCTCTCGCTTCTTTTCCTCTGTTTTCCACAGCTCTCTGTTTTCTATTGACATTAACGTCACTTCTTTCATTTATTTTGCTAACACCCACCGACCGTGACCATCTTTCGCATTCCTCCAGCATTGTTCAATATAAAATGGTGTAGTCCATTTTTCCAGAGTCAGGCATGCAAACCAGAATGTCTCCCCTCTGGTATTGCAGTGTGTGTGCACATTACTAAATGCCAACGACCGAAGTGTGAGAAATCTCCGGGGAAATTAGGCTGATGGATTAATAAGGAGAGAAATAAGAAAAGATTTAATAGGAAAAGAGTTAGCAGGTAGATAGAGGGTTGGTGAAGAGAAACCTTGACATCTGCAAGTCGAATAATGGATTTGTTGGACTTGCAGATGCAAAGGTAGCAAGCATCTGTGCACCCTCTGGGGACGAGGAAGGAAAGGGAAAGGTGCATTTGCCTCGGTGGTGGGTCAGTGTAAGCCATCGATTACAATCTCATGTCTCTTTACATTCATGGAAAGCTTCAGGGCAGGAAATATATGTGAATGTTTTCTCAATCGATGAAATGTGCGTCAAACAGGCATGTGCACAGCCACAACACACACACACACACACACACACACACACACACACACACACACATGTGAAAGGTAGGCACGTGGCAAGCAGCTTGGCAGGCAGGCTGAAAGAAAAGAAAGTGAATGGTGGAGTGAGATTGAAAATCATGTGCAGAGATTCAGAAAGATGGCGAAGGGGGAGGGGTAAGGGAGCAGTCGGACAGAGGGATGAGGAAGAGAGAGGGATGTGTGAGGACTTGCCCATCACTTGTGGGGGGGGGGGGGGGGGGGGGGGCACTCAAACAGACACAGCTGCTGCTCACAAGTCAATTTCACACCCCGGGGCATCAGTGTGTGTGTATGTGTTGCAAGTATTTGGGGGCGTGTATAGCATGCACAGTCTATCTACTGGTGGGTGATATGTGCACAGTGTGATGTATGTGTGTGACCTTGCAGGGATGGAGTAAAACACACTCTCTCACTTTCTCTCTGTTTCTCTCTCTCTTTCTCAGTTTGTCTCTCTCTCTTTCTCAGTTTGACTCTCTCTCTCTTTCTCAGTTTATCTCTTTCTCAGTTTGTCTCTCTCTCTTTCTCAGTTTGTCTCTCTCTCTTTCTCAGTTTGACTCTCTCTCTTTCTCAGTTTATCTCTTTCTCAGTTTGTCTCTCTCTCTTTCTCAGTTAGTCTCTCTCTCTTTCTCAGTTAGTCTCTCTCTCTTTCTCAGTTTGTCTCTCTCTCTTTCTCAGTTTGTCTCTCTCTCTTTCTCAGTTAGTCTCTCTCTCTTTCTCAGTTTGTCTCTCTGTCTGTCTCTCTCAGTCTTGCTCTGAGGGGATGCAAAAATCACAACACTAAAACACTAGAATCAGAAAAAAGTGGCATGAACAAAGAAAGAAATCTGAAAGCACACCACCTCTCTCTCTGCCTCTCTCTCTTTATCTGTCTCTCCATGTGTGTGTGTGTGTGTGTGTGTGTGTGTGTGTGTGTGTGTCCAGAGGTGATGTGAAAGTGAGGGGCTGTCTGGAAAGTTAAGCTCCACTGAGATAAACGTCAGGTTACTAGAGAGCGCCTGATATCCCTTCAGCAGCGTCATCGGTGTGTGTCTGTGCCAGTGTGTGTGCGTGTATGTGTGTATTTGTACTTACTGGAAGAACAAGTGTATGTACATGTGTGTGTGTTTGTGTGTGTGTGTGTGTGTTTGTCAATGTCCCATGGCAAATAACAGGTACGTAAACATCGATCAGGATATTGATATTGAATAAATCACAACAGGCAACACACATACACACACACAAATCATCAGTAACCTTTACCACTTGACATCATCAATCGACGTTAATGGATTTGGGAAGGGGGTGAAGTTATTAACCTCCTCACATGTGAAAGTCATTACTTAACGATGTGGATCTTAATGTGGAAACAATGTTTTTGGAGCGCCAAGCAGGTCATGAATTATGTGAGAGACTCGTCAGGAACATGAGTATCATCACATCCATTGCTGATTAATGGGATTATGTGTTTTAATTTGCAATCAGTAATATTATTTAGATGTAATGTGCTCTCTACTTACTTTTTGGATCAAGTATCAAGTCAATGGGCACAGCATGGTGCTAACACCGATGACCGATGCACCGATGCATCAAACTGTATTATCGGCCAGACACTGCTGGCATCCACCTCCTATATATTGCATATGATTCAGTTTGTGCGATTACATAATTATTCTATAGTTGATCGATCAGATGCTTTGGGTGTCTACGGGAAGCCCTTAACCTTAATGGATTCTAATGTGACATTTTCATTGGATTCCACACAAGGAGGCTTAATCTGTTTAATCATTATCCTGGGTTTCAGTAGAGAGTTTTGTTGTCTCGTGGTTTAGGCTTTTCCACCCCGCCAAAAATAAATACCTGTGTATATATATGGAATAGTTGTTGCTCAATGCTTAGGAGAATTACAGTATGTTTCTCTATGTTTTAGGCCTCCAGAAGCAGAAGAGCATAAACACAGTATGCACTCGTACATCAGGCTGTACGGTAGAGGACACACAAGCAGGAGCAGCTCTAGTTTGGTGCGCGGTGCATTCACATACCAGGCAGCACCTAGAACTCGCACTTGCTCACTTGTTTTAATTTGTTTTATTTAGCGTGTTTACAATCTTATATCTAAAATGCCCTTTTAAACATCTTGATTAATCCAACAACTAACACGTGAGCCATTCCAAGGTGCCTCCTTTTCCCATGTGTACATCTCAACTTTGGTTGAGAGTTCAAGAGTTTTTTTTTTGGTCAAATTTTTGATTAGATTCCCTCTCCGAGAAGAAAAGGGGGCAGAGTGTCATTCCAGTCTCTGTTTTATCACCATGTTTCATTTCAAAGATGACTGTCAGGGGCTGCTGGCAGGCTGTCTTAACATTATTTGATATTTTAATGTTGTAATGAGGAGGATGGGGAAACAGAGGGACAGAGAGAATGAGAAAGAGAGAGAGGAAGACAGGGGGGTTATAATGAGACGGTAATGAGACAGATGAGCTCTAACAGAAATCTGGTCCCTCAGGTGAACCTTTCTCATTAACCTGTCTGGAGACAGAGAACAGAACGACAAGCAGGAAGGCTGACTGTCAAACCGAAAGGACAGAAGGAGAGATGAAATGGAGAGAAACGCTCGTAGCAAGGGGGAGAGAGATGAATAGAGAGAGAGATGGAGAGAGAGGAGAAGAGAGGAGAGGAGGAGGGCTCAACTTTCTAACCAATTTTACCAATAGAAAAGAGAGACGGAGAATGGTGCTTGTTTCCATCCCTCTTTCTGTCCCGCTCTCATCCCTACACCTTTGATCCATCCCCTCAAAGCCATCATTACCTGTCATTGTGTCAATCTGCAGTTTAAAGTGATTGCTAATTGGTAACATTGTCCGATGATTGCCCATTTTGCTGCTCTCTATCACTGATTGAAATAACACCGGGGTGTGCAATCATGTGGCACGGTGGGCAGAGTGTCTGCAGGTTTCCATTCCAACCAAACATCACACCAGGTGATTTCATTGATTAGCACACCTTCAACCAGGGAGGAGGAACTAATCAGTGAAATCACCTGGAGTGTAGTCTTGGGTTGGAGTGAAAACCGATACCCGAAGCTGTTCTGTTCTCTGTTCTTTCCTTAGTTTCCTCAGCAGCGGTTCGCTTGGAATAAATAGAAGAAAAACTGGGTAGTTAGGATGAGCGATAGAAGAAGAAGAAGAAGAAGAAGAAGCTCAAACTTCATCAACAGAAAATCCAAAGACGCCACAGTACTGGACACACTGTTTGATTGCCAAGTGATCTCTGGGAAATGTAGTGCAGAAACACCAAACAAAAAGTTTGTCTCCATCTTTGGTGCTTAGATGGAGACAAACTTAAAAAAAAAAGATAAACTTGTGGATTACCACTTTACCACTTGTCTAACATATAAAGACTCTTTCTATGTGTGTTTTTATTCACGTGTGCTTATGTGTGTGTCTGTGTGTCCTTGTGTGTGTGTCCACATGTATGTGTAAGTGTGTGTTTCTGTGCCTGTGTGTGTGTGTGTGTGTGTGTGTGTGTACCAGCAGTGAGTAATCATAGAGCCAAGGATGTAAAGACTTCACAGATAACTTCACTAACTAATCCTCTCTGACACACAGGCATAGAAACACACACACACACACACACACACACACACACACACACACACACACACACACACACAGTCCATCCTATTCTTGTCCACCACCAACATTAGTATGGAAGTGAGGTATCTCAGCGCCTACTGTACACAGAAAGCTCCCCCAAATCCCTTCTCGTATTTTCAAGTGTTCTATTTTACAAGTCTGGCTGCACCACAGATGGAGGAATGATTGCATCGACAGGGGGTTGTTTAGAAGCGTAACAAGCTACTGATGCTGGCAGCGCGTTGGGAAATCCATTCAAGATGAGAGTTTAGGGAAGGGTAGTGAGGTGGATCCGATTTTAGGGAAAGCTGAAACGTTGTCTCCGAGCTCTGAGCGAAATACAACTTTTTTAGAGAACGAGAGGAAAGAAAAAGTGAGATACAGATAGAGATAAAAGACGAGAAAGACAGAGGGGCGGTCTCACCTTAAACTCGGTCTCGATGTTCGCCAGTCTTGCGAGTTCGTTGCTGAGCTCCAGGGCCGTCAGCACGGGGTCTTCGCTGCTGAGGGACAGGTAAGCAGCGCTGGCCAGGCCCTTGTAGGCGTTCATCCTGGAGCGCGAGTGACTGAACGAGTCCTTCCGCTGTTTCTCTATGCACTCCGCGCACTTGCAGAAGTAGTCGTGGGGCCTCTCGATGCGGGCGCCCTTGGTCAGGAGGATGTGGACGATCTCGTACTCCTGGCAGTGGGCGGCGAGGATGACGGGCGTGACGTCGTGCGAGAAGCGCGTCCCGTCCTCGTCGTAAGCGTAGAAGTCGTCGTCGTCTCGCATCTCCTGCTCCAGGGGGCTCAAGGCCAGCCGGAGACCCCCGCCGAACGCCGGGTTGGCCAGGATGGCTTCCACGATACGCACGTAACCCTTGGAGATAGCCAATAGCAGGCCGTCGCCGATCCTAGCCAGCCCCTCCTTCTTTAGCAGCAGCTCGGTCACTTCCAGGTGCTCATTGCCCACCGCCAGCTGCAGTGCATTCTGGCCCATGTAGTCCACACAATTGAAATTGAGGGTCTTGGACTCTTCGAGCATTTTGCGCACCACAGGGATGTTTCCGTACTCGGCGGCATCCAGGAAACGCTCCTCCTCTGCAGTGAGGGCCGAGCCACGCTCATTGAACATGTAGGCGGGGCCTCGCACTGCCTGGCGACGCCCCTTCTCCCTCAGGGTGGTGTGCCGGCGATGCATGGCCTCCACCCTGGAGCCGGAGAGACAGGAAGGGGTAGGGAAGAGAGAGAATCAGAGAAACAGAGAAACAGAAAGAAAGAGAGGGGTAAGGATGACAATGATGGAGATGAAGGTAGGAGAGGTTGAGGGGAAGTGGTGATGGATGGAGGCGGAGATGGGAAGGAAAGGTGGAGAGACAGATTAAACAGGCAGGGAAGGAAAAGGGAGGCAAGCAGAAAAGACAATATCATTAGTTACATAAACGCAACCATGTCAAAATAGAGCAACCACAGTCGCTGCTGTCTCTCCATTCGGGTGTCCTTCATCAATACGGTCCTGCACGGAGTGAATATGATGCCAGTACAATTGACACACGTTAACACAACTAACACAACTCTTTTTCCGCGTCACAAATGTGAAAAAAATGTGTACACATCTAACAAGTACAGTTTGTCTTTCTTCCTAAATGCAGCAGAGTTCCACATCAACAGACAGTCAGGCCCAGTGGGGCAGAGAGTGAAGAAATGCCCTTCATCACTAGGGATGTGTCAGACATAACCAGCGGTGTCCCACACAAACCCCCTCGATAATCACCACTGTTACCGCAAAACACATTTCAGTGGGACTATTCTCCTCTTCCAACTGGATTTCAGAAACACAATGACCCGCAGCAATGCAGCCCACATCTGAATGGTCCCACACTCCCATCCAGATGGCGAAAAAAAACAAAAAAAACCACATTGATTTCCGCAGCATTCGAGAAATGAGAGAGAGGGAGAAAGAAAGAGAATTAGTGTGGGGGCAGAGCAAG
>JAXDDW010000196.1:227500-235000 GCA_034670385.1 Hoplostethus mediterraneus
AGACGGCTGAAGATGCTCCGGCGTGGCGGGGTAAGGCGGGTCTGGGTCTCCGAGCAGCGGAGAGGCCGAAGAGAAAAGCTCCAGTGGCCGCGGATAGGAAGGAGATCCTCCGGGAAGACCGATAGACAGAGGCGGGGAGGGAGACTCGGAGAGATGCGCTGTCTCGCCGCTGTCGCTTTCCTCTCCGTCGTCAGACATCTGGAGAGCTCCCGAGCTGCATATAACACCTCGAAATGATTATTTGAGCTTTGTGGCAGACATTTAACTATGTTTCTCAAAGTTTCAACTGCCCAAGTTTCTTCTCCGCCGCGTAGCACTGACGAACCCAGCACCACCTTGGACACACTGGTGCGCGCACTAATTAGAGAACACCGGAGTGCGCGCGCAACAAGCCAGCTCCTTAAAAAAAACTAACAAATTTGATGTTTTAAAGAAAGAAAATGACAGCTGAAATAATTTACAACACAGGGCTCACTTGGTTATATTTATTTACATTTTTGTGGGATTATGGGGACCAACAAATACGTGCATACATTGTGGGTGGATTGATTATGCATTTCGCTGTTGTCATGTGAAAACCTCATGACTCCAGTATTGATTTCGGACCTATAGGTTTTCACCCGACAGGAACCATATATACACTTGACACACTTATTGATAGCATTTCCAATGTGCTTGGGAAGCAAGCCTATACTCTATAGGTACTCCAGCTCGCATTTGAATGTTTTACACTTTACAGCCACACTGAATTTTCCTGGTTCATAGGTAAGACACCAGAGACACAAAAACGAAACGCTCTCCAGGTCTTTGAACACATCAAATGGCCAGAGTGAGAAGCCTGCTTTTGCAAATCAAAAAAAGAATCCCCCTTTCTTTTTGAGAGAAACAGGCTCATATGATGATGTCAAATTTCAAAAGTTACACTTAATGAAATATAATCCACTTAATAGGACACAAGGAATCCTTTGCAGTCTGGATTAATTAAAAAAAAACATGGACGAAACATGGACATGGACGATCCTTACTAGGAAGAGGAACATTTCATAAGACTCTTGAGGTTGGGAGTGGTTGTTTGAGTGTATGAACTCTGCTTGAACCTGTGTGTGCATGTGTGTGTGTGTGTGTGTGTGTGTGTGTGTGTGTGTGTGCGTGTGTGTGTGTGTGCGCGTGCGTATTTCAATGCTGCAGGTCAGGCTGTATCTGACATGAACATCCTGTGAGGTTCTGGGAAGACCAGCAGGACAGAGACAAAGAGAGAGAGAGTGTGTATATGTGTGTGTGTGTGTGTGTGTGTGTGTGTGTGTGTGTGTGCGTGATTACAGCCTGAGTCTAATTAGTCACGATGGAAGACAGGACACTTCCTGACCCCCTACACAGACAGCGGACAATAACCAGCCCTCAGAACCCAGCTCTCTGATCTCTAATCAACATACACGAAGAAAGAAAGACAGAAAGAAAGAAAAAAAGAAAAAAATGTTTTCATACTGTGTTTGGCACTAGCTACCCATTAGGGTTTGTGGGTTCATTTCTGGCAAGGAAACATTGACTAGGGCTTCCATACCAAGTGATATATATATTGAGAGAAGGTGACCCTGAATGGCAGCACCATTTAATGGAGAATGAATTATCACTGCTAGAGTTTCTCCTTGATCCATGTAAAATCTGACCCAGAAGCAGTAGAAGATTAGCAAGATTAGCGAGAAACTGAACAGCACTGAAAATGATGTCCTGAGGGAAAGTCAAGAGGTAGTGAGAGGTGTGTGTGTGTGTGTGTGTGTGTGTGTGTGTGTGTGTGTGTGTGTGTGTGTGTGTGTGTTTAAGTTGTTTTGGGGGCGATATGTGCACTTTTAACACTCTTCATCACTCCTGAAGATTGTAACATCCTCTTAGCATGCAGGGTTTTTTGTAGCATATCAAACTTTGCATTGAACTCTATGGCTCTATGGTGAAGAGAGACAAGTAAGAGGGAGAGACAGGGACAGAAGGATAGAGACAGGAGGGAGAGCAGGCAAACACAATTCTATTATCAATCATAATGAAACACGGCATTATACCTGTCTCACTCACACACACATACACCCTCTCTCTCCGTCCAAGCCTTTGAAGAAAGGCTCTTCTGAAGAGGAAAGGAGGCCACTCATGCACATGGAAAGGTGACCATGGTCCAGGTCAAAAATATACAATATACATAGACACACACATGCAGTCACACAAATCCTGCATGTACTCTATAAACAAAGAGAAATGTACATACAAATCAAAAACAAGGAAGCAAAGCAAGGAATAAAAAAAGGAGTTCCCAGTTACACACTGCACTGACAGAATTCCTGATGAACAGATGGAAAACACACCGCATCTCTTTCTGCCCTCTTTTTCATCCTTCCATCCTCCCCTCCTTCCTCATCCTCCTCTCACCCTGTCCTTTATTCATTCCCCTCCTCAAAGGCATCATCACTCCCCCAGTTCTTTAAACCTGGTCCCAGCTCCTATCAGTATTCCAGGAACCAGTCCAGAGAAACAGACCTATAGGGAAAGTAACTCTGGGCTCTGAAAATCTCACACACACACACACACACACACACACACAAACCCCCATGGATTAGAACAACAGTAAATTTCAATACCACTTGTTTTATTATTGTGGTGCCTTTGGGTTGACACTTTCATGGAGAAACCCAAATAATTCAAATGACTTACAAGCAGAACCTGTGGAGGATTACAGCGACAGACAAATCCGCCAAAACACATTAAGAGATAGAAACCACATTAGTTCAGTCAGCACCAGCGTCTTGGCGCCAAAGCTCATTCATCCAAAACCTCAGACATCCAAACTCACCAGTCGACCAAACTCCACGCTCGCAGGGGTTGGATACCAAGGGTGGATGGATGCTAGTTGGAAATTTCCTGAAGATTTCCTAAAGAACACGTGGTTTGCTGGAGGATGCTGTGAGATAAAAAAAAAAAAAAAAGAGGAACAACAATGATACAGGATTTCCAGTACGCGTCCACCCGTCATCAGACCCCCACTGTGTTTGTAACTGCTAGAATGATATGGACTGAATGGAGCTAAAAGGCGTTGACTGTAGTGCCAACGGTCCCGGGCCACTCAACAACACAGCTTCCTGTCTTATTGACTTCAGCGGGCCAATCAGTGTTGATGTGCCTGAGGAGGAAGGTCACAACGGCCAATCACTCACATTCTCCATCGACCCCATGCTAATTCTACCGGTCACTTGATAAATGACAGTGATAGTATAACAAGTCAGTCCCTTGAGGACAACGCTTTGATATGTCTCCAGATTTGTTCTTTATTGTCTATATATTGCTCTATATATTGTCCTCATTCTCTCTCTCTCTCTCTCTCTTTCTCTCTCTCTGCCTGCCAAGATCTTTCACAGCTGAGTTTGTAATACGAAGCAGATATTGGAGTCAATACATATTCTATGTATATTTCATTAGTGCAGACCAATGAGAGAGGACTTGTGTTTAAAACTTGTATTATCTGCTTGACGGGGTTTGATGAATGATTTGTGACAGAGCACCTAATGAGGCAGCCCGACAATTGGCTCGGCCCTGAATGAAAGATATGTGAGCATATACTATTCGTGCGTTTGGATGTGTGTATCTGTTAGGGACTTGTTTTTGTGTCGATTGATGTGAATCTTTTCTTTGACTTATGAGATGATGACAAATTAATATTCTGAGCAATTACTTTTGACTCTATTGTGATTAATCAGATTAATCATTAATCAGAAGGAAGGGGTGGGACTCGGTTTTCTTCTGCAAGCATGTAGAGAATGCGTGTAGAATGGGGCATCGGGACAGTCTTTGACCTCACGTTAGATCTCACAACTTAGAAATGTTTTTGTAATCTTGGTTCAAAGTGAGAATAAATCAGCCAAATGAAGGCAACAGAATCAGCGGCTGCAGTGTTGTGATTTGGACTGCTATTAACGTGAGAGTCAAGAAGCAGAGCCCTGTTAAGGTGGCACAGTTTAAAAGAAACTTAAAGAACAGGCCACCACAGTATTCATATATATATATATATATATATATATTTCTCTGTATCTCTGTGTATGACTCAACCACAGACTCGCACACACTCTTTGTCTCTTTCTCCCGTTATTGCATAAATGTAACTTTCACATCCACAGTCTCCTCTGCTGCACCATAAATATATTGAATAGTGAAGATTGCTCCAATCCCCCATGGAGCGGAGTAGTCATTGGTGTTTATGATTTACACACACACACACACACACACACACACACACGCACACACACACACAGGCAAACGAAAGCCCGTTCTCCTCCTCTCTACCCGCCCCAGTGCATTCCCACCTTGACACCTTATTCCCTCATTATAGAATATATGGAAAGAGATGACCGGTGTTTCAGGTTCACTTTAATAGTGTTTCCAACTGTGTGTGTATGCATGTATTTGTATGTATGTGTGTGTGTGTGTGTGTGTGTGGTCATGCATGTGTTTGGACACCTGGCCTTGCAAGAGGCAAACTCAGCAGACAGGAGATTTAAAGGTCAGCAATAAGACCCCTTTAAATGTGCAAGGAAAGGGAAAGGGGAGAAATTGAAACTTGGCTTTTTTTGCGGTCAAGCTGAGATGCTGAGTCTGCCTGGCGAAGAAATAACACAAGGAGAGACGGTGAGACGTAGCAGGGTAAATCTGAGAAACAGTGGACAGCTCTGTATTCCAAAGCATGGTCCGAAAGTCAGTTCCCGTCAAGCCACGGGATCCTCTGTCAAGAAAAGGACAGTTCCAAACAAAATCCAATGTCTAAGGTGAATTTGCAAGTGTAGCACCTGCTGACAATCAGAGAATGTTCTCTCTTAAAGCATGAAGCTGATTACTGCACTCTGGGGCTGAAGGCTGTAACAAACTAGAAGTGGGTCAGTGGGAATTGGGGAATGCAGTGCACCTGCGGCTTCATCCCCTCATGCAGCATATCATTGGAGTAATACCTGCCATCAATTATCCTCAAAAGTGGCCTATGTTGGGAGGATGACGCTGGCCCGTTCCCTCAGCTGAACAGTTGAGCCAAATAATATGATCCAAATTGGATTTGGATATTGGATATTTTATGGTTATTTTATATTTTATTCATGCAACCTAACTTGAAACAGAGAAATGTTCACCCCTGACAAACGCATCATATTGGGACTTAATCCTATGTCTTCAGAAAGCACAGCTAAATGTGCCTGAATCATCTTTCATGCTGTTGTAAACACAGTTTTCATGTTGGATTTTGTTCTCATACTGTGTGTTGGGTGGTTTTAATGAATCAGACACTCAGATTTGTGGTGGCTCCAACAATGAGAAGCATTGTATAGACCAGTGCCAAATGGAGACTATCTCCTATTCCTTCTGTCATTCAAACTTCCCTTCCTATCTCCAGCAGTATATACTGAGGTGGACTTTGCTGACAGCTTCACCTTCTCTCTAGTGGGATATCTCAGTAAGACAGCCATCTGTCTCTCTGCAGCCCTCTACTCCCTTGTATTTGCCCATACTTTACTCCATCCCTTCCCTGTACTTCCTTTTCCTTGAATATCCTCCCTTTAAAGATACATCCTCCCACTCATCTCTCCACCCTTCCTTTCCTCCATCCTCACCTCCACCCATCCATCCTTCCCTAACACCGCTGCTCTGTGTGACAGATTGCTTCTGGGTTTAAGGGCCCACACCAAACTTCATCACTCCATCACATATCCCCACCTACAGCGACATGGGACAACTCCCTGTAAAACTGTAAATGACTTCACGTCAAACACACCCACTTTCAGCCTTTCTCTGAACCCATGCCGAGCGGTATCAGTAGCTGGTTACACCTCAAGCTACTTTGCCAAAACCCTTCATCTCAATCCCACCCCGGCCTCTACAGTCATTGGAAATCCATGCTGTAAATTGACAAAGATCCCGAGAGAACCAAGTAGATTAGCTTTTTCACACTGCTGTGAAAGTGAAACAGGGTTGTGCTGGAATGGGTCATAGTTACAGCAATATGTGAAAAGTAGACAATGCAAAACAACAAGTAAACAATAGAAATCCAACCCCAGTGTAGCAGAAAATCAAGGTATTGTTTCACATGGATGTACATCTGGCAGCAGCAAGTGGCGTAGATCCCTGTGCTCTTCTGGAGCCATGCAGTGTAAATATGAGATATCAGCACCACAGCCTGCAGTGTAAGGGATTTCAAGCTGTTCATCCCCCTGCTGTGTCACTAAGAAAAACACAATTTCAAGGCCATAAAAAAAAACCCCAATGTGAAATAAATTTTGAGTACATGAAAAAAGCACATGACAAGCACTTGATTTGTCTTTATTCATCTTTCAAGTGAAATTGAATTGCTTTTGGAGATGTTTGACCTTCTCAGAAGACAGATAACGTGATCCTCAAGTTCAAACTTCAAAACCATGAAGGTATTGATGACCCGTCTCAAAGTGCATAGCGGACTGGGTCAAAATTGCACTGCTCAATTCTTGGACCAATGTTATTCTCCCTGTGTATTTTTTAAATATTTTAAATATTTTTCGACCCGAGCAACATACAAAAAAGGTTGTTCAAGTTTGCTTTTAGACCCGTCTTAAATTTCAGTGATACAGAGATTATGCGCGCTGAGATCCTCAGGCAGGACCCTTCTGCCTGTCCAGGCTAAAGACTGTAAACAAGCAGGCTTTTGCCATCTGGGCTCCGAGGATCTCAGACTGGCAGAGTCAGTATCATCTTTTGAATCACTTCTTCAAACTTACTTTTATCCTTTCTGTAACTTTTGGCTTTTATTTATTTATTTTATCCTTATTACCTTGTCTGATATTTATTTATTCCTTTTGTTTTATCCACTTGGCTTTTTTATGTTTTATACATCATTGCTCTTTCTGTCTGATCTCTTTTATTCTGTCTTATTTATCCTATTGATCTTTGTCATTGTTGATTTTTATTTTTCCTGGTTATGAAACACTTTGTAACCTCGTTTTGGAGAGAGAGAGAGAGAGAGAGAGAGAGAGAGAGAGAGAGAGAGAGAGAGAGAGAGATTACTATTATTATTGTGCAGCAGGCTGCACATAACATCAAATGATATCCTCTCAAACTCCCTTGCTGGATGAGTGGTATGGTATTGAGCAAAATTGCAGCTCATGGAAAGCTACCATTCAACCAAATTAGGTAGGATCTTTCTTGAACAGTCATTCGGTTCATGCATTCTTTATTGAGCAGAAGATTGTCCTTATTGTCAGAGCTTACAGGTGCTTTTATCCCTAATGCAGCACGGATGTGTCAATAGTTTGTTGTATACGACCACCAACACCTTTAGACTGCAGGTTGTATATATATAGTTGTCATTCTGCATGCTTCACCTCCGCCAGTCATGCTTTCCTAAGCACCACTTTAATTAGCATATAAAGCAGGTCCACCCATCCCATCACCACATGTCTCAGTCATGCATGTCAGCCATTCCCTCAAGGCAGCTATTGAACAATCCATACA